>CM060928.1:242968421-243568421 GCA_030765085.1 Allium cepa | reverse complement strand
AGTCTTCCAAAGGCAATGGTTTCTATAAAGTCACAAGAAATGGGATTAAGGTCTGTGAATGAAGGTTGATCATCCTTAACAGAAACCCAACTAATGTCTTGAAAAGGATAGACAAAGTTCAATGGGTACCAACAAGTTAAGAGAATGATTATGGAACACTAAATCAATAATCCCATAATATTTAGTGTTGGATTCTGCAAGAATAAAGGATGAATATATATTCTCAATAAGTCTAGAAACCTTAAAAGGTGTATCGCAGAAACACCTTAAGAGACTAACCTATATGAGTATGGAAATCAGGCCGTTTCCTATGAAAGTAAGACCGCTTTCTAAGTAGACTCATGAACCAGGATTTAAGCACATGGCCACTAACGTGCTGAGCAATACATAACACTTTACCTAAGGAAATCAACATGTGTGATTGTTCCGGTTTTATCATTAGGGACACTTGGTTCAAGATTCGTTCACCATAGAATCTCGATAAGGCTTTGAGTGGTTTATACTAAGTAAAGGTTCAAATCCAAAAGATACCTTTTATTTATGTGTTGGTTTTCACGATGATGCAAAAGTTGATCTTAGAACTACATAGGCTTGATCCCACTTGGGTATGTTCACTCTAGTGATGCAGCCATCCTATTTATTTATTTTCTTATTTTGAAACTTGGGGGAGATTGCTGTAAAAATTTCAAAAAAGCTTTGGGGTTCGGGTTTTGATTTGGAAGAGAAGAAGAAAAGAAAGAAGAAAAAGAAGAAAGTCCCACATGCTAGGAAAATGAAGACTATATTTGTATAAACATAGTTTTCTCATGTGGATGTTGGGGCCTTGGGGCTCCCACATGTTTGCATTGTTGTGAGGACAGAAGTCATGCAACACCACACGCGCGCCGCCGCCGTCCGTCCGACCGAACCGAACCGGGCCAGGCCGGGTACGGGTTTCGGGTTTCGGATCCGAATATATTTTTGGATCATATATGAACAGTAACGGGCCAAATTTTAGCCCGTTAAGGACCCAGAACCGAAATTGAATAAGGGGCGGGAATTTTGTAACATTTTCTGAACGTTGCAAAATGAATAGACGCGACGTTTTACTGTTAGCGCCGGTTTTGAACCGTTACGAAGGGACGCAACCCTTCAAGAATGGACACCTCTTCACACCTATATATAGCAATGCCCAGAAACCGTTGCTAGAAAATCATTGCAATTCTGAGTATTCTTCTTCCTCACAAGGGCAATTTCGCGACGCCAGAAATTGTTGCAAATCGCTGCATCGCCGTTACTCTGTTTTGTGATGCCTCCGAGGTGTTGCAAACTCAGAAAACGTCGTAGAATTGCTCTCTTCTTCCTCTTCATTCTATTCTATACAAATTGCATCATCATAAACCGTTACTAAAGTGTTCTTGGTCGGATCAAAGGTGTGCAAACTTTGAATCCGATTACGCTGTTATAGGGCTTCATTGAATTCTGAAAGTCGGTAGTTCGATAACCCGTTTGTATCTGGTGGGTTGAACTATTGTCTGAAAGAATCTATTCCATAGATCCTTGAAGTCGAAAGTATAGCATTATCTTCATCCTAATTGCCATCAAATTCGTCTCGAACCGCCAAATTCCCCAACAGTAGTGTGGCTATGGTGAATTCGGCAAAGGTGTGGCAGATTGTATTCGATAGACGGTGATTTGTTTTGGGAACACATGGATGCGGGTTGCATTTGAGTGCTTGAGGATGGTTGCAATTGAGGGCGATTAAATTCGGATTGTAGGTATAAGGTTAGGTTTTTTGTTAGTGTTTATTTTTTCTGGTGGCATGGGTGGTTTGGAGGTAGTAGTGCGAATTATAGCTTTGAGTTTGATATGTGGTGGAGAGGTGGACAGTGATATGTTGTTGGTTGGAAGGAGGTGTACAGCGATATGTTTTAGGTTGCTAGAAGTAGTGTGTGTGTACTGATGGTTGAAGTATGGTTGCAGTGGGAATGTGACAATAGGGAAGTTAGAAATGTTTTATCAATTCAGGGGAGGGAATGTGTGAGAGTGCAGAGGGCAGAGATGTGAAGTTTGGAAGGTGGTGGATAGAAGTTATTGCATGCAAGCAGAGATAGTTGAATTGACGATGGTTGCACAAGTGTGGGATAGTGGAGGATTGTAATATGGTGTTGAGTATGCTGTTGAAGTGTTATGTGTCGTGAAGCACGGTTGCAATGATATAGTGATGTGGCCGGGGTTATGTGCTGTGAAGCACAATGCACACTGATATGAGCAGTGTTGTTTTATTTATATATTTTGAAAGCAATGTAAACAAAAGAAGGAAAAGAAAATTTTAAATATAAAACTGTAAATGGAATGCAATAAAATATTTCAGTTTTTTGAAATGAACTTGTGCATATTTTTTTTTTCTTTTTAATAATATGGAAATACAAATGGAAAAGGAACTAGAACAACAAGCACACAAACAAAATATCACAAAAATCACACGCAAACACATAATTTTTTTAAAGCAATACGCACAAAATGAAACACACAGAAAAGGTCAAACAAATATAATTTGAAGAATAGAAATAAAAATAAATCAAATTTCTTAGCAATGCTGTCAAAAACTTGTTTAACCGGCTAATTTCCTATCGATTAGAAAACAGCAGATCAAATTTAAATTAACAATAACCGCGAGTGCATGGCATATGATTGTAGCATGTATGCGAGTACGAGTTGATCCGTAGGGAATTGTTTAGATTTCTATTCAATCAAATTAAACCAAGAATTTGAGATTGTGTTTAAGCTAAAAATGTGAATAAAACAACAAAAGAAACTGGATAAAAATATGAGAGTTTGAAGGCAATTTAGAGATAAGTTCACTCTTATGATCACATAAATCAACATATATAAAATTATGATATCTCTTTTGATCATTAGTGAGTTTGCTTGATATGTTTATCAATAAATATGGAATATTTGTGCTATTACTTAGCCCAATATAAATCATCAAACTTTAACATACCCACTAAACTACCTTTTAACTCTTATAAAAATGACAATGAACTTGAAAATAAAATCTACTTTAAGCATGACCTTTTAACTATTGATTAGAAATATAGACCATAAAGTTTTCATTTTAACATTCACTTAATTACCATAATCATATGTGGATGAAGAGATAACTTATGTTTTGTTTGTTTAAGCATAGCCTATTTGGTGTCAACAATATAGGCTATCAAATTCAAAGCTAAAACAACAAAGTTTAACCACATCAAACATTTCCATTAATCACAAAAAGAGATCAAAAATTAGTAAAATGTTGAATCTACGTGATTAAGGGAGCTTCATTACCCTTAAATTGAAGGGGTTTAGCTACTCATATTTGTTATCATTTCAACAAATTTAGAGTTCAACATGAAACAAAAACAAGAAGAAAAGGTGAGATAAATAAAATAAAAGCTAAGCTACCTGCATAAAATAAAGAGATCTACACTACTAACATGAAGTAAACAACAAAGAAATGAGCATGTATTAAAATCGCATAAAAGAAAATTACATGAAAGGAGAAAATGACTAAATAGCCATGAAAAAGAAAAAGAAGACAGTTTTTATTTTTAAGCTTAAACTAAACTAAAATGGTGGCTTAAGATCCAAATCTTCTCACCTTTCATTGCATGAACATAAAGGGGTATTTAAACTGGTCAAAACCCTAATCACATTTTTGGGGACTACCCAAAATACCCTTGAGGAAGTGTGACATTTAAGTAACCCTTAGCATGTAATTAATCTCTATTAATTTTCCTTTAAACTTTCATGAAAATGTGTATGTGCTTTTAATATTCATAAGCTCTTAATAGTGGATCATGTTAAGTGGGTAGATGGGGTCCTTCATGATATCATAATTAAATTATTTCCATCTTCATTTTGTTCTCTAACACTTGTGCATGCATATTTCCATGAAAACCTTTTCCATTTAAATCCGTATTCTCATAAAATAACATAAAAATTTTCAAGTAAATTTTCTCAAATTAATATATGCATAAAAATGTCAGTTTTTCTCCTATATGAAGATGAATAAATAATGATTTTGAAAACAATTTGAAATTTGGTTTAAACATGTTAAAATACCCTATGTGCTCGTTTATTTAATTAAATTCGATTAAATATGAAAGTAAAAATATGCACATTTATGTGCACATCAAGGACCCCATAGATTCAAGTGAGCCTATGAAAACTAATTATTGAATGGAGTAATTGGTAGATACCAATAGGTTCTTAGTGATCCTATGAAAACTATGAGATAGGAAAGATAGTACATAAGCTTGGAACAGGTTATATTAGCCCATGAAAGCAATTAGGTTAATAGTGACCCTAGAAACTATTAATTAAGTCGAATAGTCAGATAAATAGAGATGGGTAATCCAGAGCATATTGTATGTTTGCATATCATCATGATGTATTAAATTATGTTATGTTTTAACCATTGTGATGCAGGTGCATAGTAGATGGTTAATATAAATTGAGTTAAGATGCTAGTGAGGGGAAACCCATTCCATTAAGCGGCGTGGTCTCACTAGATATCTATATGTTTCGAGGTGGTAGGTTATTGTTCTTACCAGGCTTATTATCGGACTCGAAGTTTATGTTCTTCCCTTAAACTCTTGGGTACTCGATTGATTTTGTGTAGTTTGAGGGTTAAGGTGTTCTGGTTCTCCTATAGACAAATAAGCTTTAGGAGACGTGCAAGAGGCAGGATAGCTATTAGGAGTTCTTTCTGTTTGATTTCGCTGTGTGTTTTAGATGTAATGGTAAAGTTGTTCAATTGCCTATATTTAGTCTCCGATCGACCAAGCGGGCATCTTCATATGTCGCTCTTGGATTATTTTGTAGTAATTATATTCCTCTAAATGTGGTTTACGATACTGGGGTTATGTAATGAATTTGAATTATGATTTGAAATGGAATGAGAATTTTTTATGATTTTTTTTTCTATATCCATGTGTTTATGTTATATTAATGCATCTAACATTACCGTATTTGATCATCGAGAATTAATAACTATGGATGACTACAGTGTCCATAGCAGTTAGTTTTGGGCCTCCAAATGTTGGATGTTACATTCGCTAAGGGGTCTCTATCTTCAATAAGCATCCAAAAGTGTGTAGTCAGCTCCTCATTCTTTTTAATAACTCTTTCCCAATGAAGATGTGATCTTATCAAAAGTTTATCTGCCCGTTTTTCTTTAAACATTTTCAATCAGTTAGCATAAATGATAAGGCACCTATACTAGTCAGATAAACAGTATTTTCCTTAGTTTCTCTAAATATCTATTTACATGTTGCACCTTTTTCTCACTCCTCTCATACAACATCTCGAAATGATACTTGTTTCTTTTCCATAACTGAAATAGTGAACTTATTAACTAAATCTAACGAACAATTATAGGACAGTTATAAATGTTAAGTCTAATACCTGCACTGCGAAAGCCTGTAGGATAGTAGCTTGGGTCTTCCCTTTTCCTTGTTCACCAAGAGAAGGGGCATCATTTTATGAGACATCCTCCCGAATATCATTTTGAGACCCAAAAAGGTCTAGAAGACCCACAATAGGAACTGATGAGCCTAGGCCATGACCGGTCATCATTATTTCTTGGCCCGTCAGAATCTTTGCTACTATCGCCCCCATTATTCCAAAAATCATCATTATCGTTTTCGCCTTCATCATCATCATTGCCGTCACCATTGTCCTTGTTCCCCTCAGACAAAGGATCATCAAAAGATAATAAATCATGGGGGTCAATAGATTCCTCTTTTAGGTATTTGTCTTGCATTGACCCAGGAGCTCTCCTCAACTTAAGATCAAATTTCCTCTTGAAATTGTCATGTAGGGATGAATCTGAACATTTTCACCACGAGCCAGCTCAAGCCTTTATCCAAAATTTTCACTTTCTCTTCTACCGAAAGCCTCCATTTCCTTTCTTCATTTAGATCGCAAGCAAGTTTATCCTTTTCCAAAGTTATTTTATTCTTCTCTGATGTGATATTAGAAATCCAGCCTTCAAGAAATCCAACTTTCTTTGTTAATGATGAGATCTATTCCTTAAAGTTCGAAGCTTGATTAGTAAAACCCTAAGAAGCTTGCTAAAGAAAGAACATGTGTTTAGCAACCTGAAATAAGTTATAAGTAAAAGATAAATAAAGATATATAATTTTTTTCATAAACAAACATACCATAAAGTGTTATTGAAGAAGAATATGGAGATGATCATTAGAAAAGATAGAAGATTGCAATGGCATTAGAGAAGTCATGAGTGGGGATTGAATATCTAAATGAATTAAGCCCTTAAAATTGAAAGGAATGAACTTCAAAGGGAAGAGATTCAGGAGGAGGGGAAGAAATAATCCCTAAATCGTGATACAAGAACTAACTTCCCCTTTGTTTTGAGAGGCTAAATTTAGAGCATTAATTCGTAAGTAGATCCTGAAAAAGAATTGTAAGAAAACAATAAAATGTAGTATAGACCAACGAAAATTGCAAATCTTACTGGGAATGGAAAAGGACCCCTTCAATCTGGGAGCATTGAATTTGACATAAAAAATTGGTTCTCCAATTCTCGCTTTATTGAGCATATTAGTAACTAAGCTTCTTGGACGGGGAACGAGACGGTACATAGAACCCTCTAACTATTTGCCCACCTTTACAAGTTTCACTAGTCAATGAAGTTTCTCAACATCGAGTGAGGGGAGGTTGGCTTCCCTAGTGAGAATCTCCAAGTAACTTCGGTAAGTTTAAGAGTTAGGATTTAGCAGAAATGGAGAAATGCCTAAGTGCTCCATGAATTATATAAGAAATCTAGGGAAGGGAAGAAAACCAGAGTGCCATATGTGGATTGAGGTAATTACAAAGAAACCTCCAAGGAGTTACGTATCCTTCTGGATAGGCCCGTCGGTCTAGCTTCTACATTAGTAATCTCGAATTGTTAATGGACGGTGTGAACTTCCTCTTAAGTTATTAAAAGGGATTGGATGAGCCTATAATCATCTTTCTTAGAGGCAAGATAAGATTTTGAGCCTTTATTAGATTTCTAACTTGACATTTGTCTGCCAGGTGGTATCAAACAAGATCAGGGAAGTATTACATATTTTATATATAGTTTGAAGGGCTTAAAAATGCTATAGATAAGTAAAACCCCTAACTGTAAATGCCAGAATAAATGATTAGATACCTAGCTATGAGTAATTAACTAATCAAGAACTATCTAGTAAAATGCCAAACCATGAATAGTTATCGAATTTACAATAATCTAGCAATTCATTAAGTAGTCCAATTCTTGGTATAGAACCTATAATAGGACGTTGGGCTTGTAAATGTTTAGTGTATTCATAACTAATTAATAACTCATTAATAATTATCGAATTCATGGTTAGATGTCAAATCATAACTAGTCATTAGGGAGCTATCACGAAATCACACTTACAACACATGATGGAGGTTATAATAAGATGTCAAACCTGCAGCACATTATCGAATTCATAACAAAGTACCGAGTTTATAGCTAATTATGGAGTTTAAGAATATTTAAAAATGCTTCAACCGATTATCGATTTTGTAAAGTATCGAGTACATAAAAAACTGACTAAAGTATAATAATATAATAACATTCTAAACCCACGATAATGTGCCAAAACTAAATAATATGTTGGTTTTATAACCACATAAAAACACATTAATAAATGTCAAATTTATAGATATATAGAAACTCACTAAAAGTTACGAGTTTGTAACTAAATAACCATAAATCAAATAGTTGTTAGAGTCATAATTGGTTATCGAATATCTACATATCAAACCACTAACCGATTATCGAGTTTATACCTAGTTAATAAAGCTTTAAAAAGATACCAAATTACAAATTAGTTGTCAAATTTCAAAATGACTGATGAATTCATGATCCAGAAACTTATTGAAAGCAAGTTATCGAATTTCTAAAGGGGATAACGAGTTTTTAAACAATTAGGTAAATTTTCAATTGAATGTCAAGTTTCAAAACACCAAAAAGCTATCAAATTTCTAAAAATATATTTGAATGACAATAACTATCAAATTACCAAGCTTTTCTTGATCAATAAAAAGGTATACCACAATCGATTAAATTACAATGATTATACAGAATTAATCCCCGATTAAATACCAATAAGATAATATGACCCCTCAATCTATAAAACTCTAATCCCAAAATTTATAATTTTCCTTTTTTGTCTTTTGTTTAAATTAAGTAAAAATAGAGGTCATACCTTAGAATCAAGCTCGATATGGAAATCTAATGTTCTGATTAAGAATAAGGAAATTAAAATTCCTATTTAGCTTGTAAGTGAAAATTTGGTGAAGAAGGAGAAACAATTATTTATAGGAAAATAGGGAAAGTATCTGGTGCGTTGATTTCAATTTAAAAGGATGATCAAGATCAAAGAAGAATATAAATAGGTGGCAATATCAATATCGAGGCTGAAAAATGTCAATATCGAGGCAGTAGCTTGAAAACTAACATTATACTAAAGTATAATCCTCTTCTTCTATATAGGGGTTAAATGTTACCATAAATAAAGATATTGAATGCCTAGAGAGACATGTCAAGTTCTAAGATAACAAAAGAGGTAGAGATTGAAGAAAGAAAAGAAATTGAGAATTCAATAAAAGGTAGTAAACTTTAAGCAACTTCAAGAAGATGTCGAACCCCTATAATTAAGGGTGTCCAGTGCTTAAAAAGTGATGACGAGTCACTCAAGTGTTGAATTCCAAGCAGTTGACAAACACAAAAGATATCGAACATGGGCATTTTAAGATGGTATCGAATTACAACGAAGTTAGAGGAGCCTGGGGTGCCTAGCATTTACAACATAAGGGCCATTGAACCACAACAATAGGAAAGATATCGCATTAAGGTGTCGAATTTCTAAGGATGTCAAGTTATAAGCGTACGACAGACATAAAAGTTATCGAGATTGAATAAAAAGAAGATGTTAAGCCTCAACAACCACAATGGTCATCAAGCATATAACAAACCAAAATAGTACCATACATCAAGAGATATCGCTTTTGATAATGCAAAGGCTATCAAACCTAAAAACAACCTAAGGGATCTGTCGATCTGTTGCAACTTCAAAAATTATAAAATAGGGGGATGACGCCTTAATGAAAGAGTGTGGATATCAAGACTCTAGCAGATGTTGAGCCTATAATATAAAACCTACTTTCGAGCCGCTACACCAGTACTCATGCCAAATACTTTCCATTATGATAGTCATCGACTGGATACAAAAAGACTGGATACAGAAAGGAAAGCTATGTTACCGAAACCATAGAGGCAAGTAGTATCGAACGAAATTGATATTGAATGGATATCAAGTTCCATCGATATCGAAAGGATGTCGAACTTATAGGATTAAAGATACCGAGCTTCACTAAAGGATACCAATAATAGAGATATCGAATATCGACGATTCGTGCAAGGAAATGTATCCCATTTCAAATGGACATATGGTAGCCTGCCTGCCTGTTGACTATACTACAAATATGGACCATATGGCTACTTGGAGGGGCCAAATTTCTCTTTCCTCACTTCTTACATTTCTAAAGTTGTAACCCTAAATCAAATTAGGGATTTTAGAGCTGATTATACATTTTTTGACTTTTTGAACATAAGCACTTCGACAATGAACTTTGCATAGCATACCTCAACTGAATAAGGATGTTTGACCAATTATTTAATTTGTGACAAGCATATTACTCGGACTATGGACATGCATATTTTTGTTCTATTGGACTTGGACTTGCATACTTCTCTCAAGCTTTGCATAAGGCTACTTAAGCCCATATTTGAAGTTGGTTTGTCTTATATTGCATATTTGGATTAATAAAGAAATTTGTTAACAGCCTATATTGATATCGTGGGTAACTCTACAACAGGTTCTTCAATGAAGACAAAAGGAACTATATCTAAAGCCTACCCTACTTGATGATCAACCAGATGAGATTGATATGGAGCGAGTGTAGACTTTGTCGTAGGTAGTTTCAGACTCGATATATCACGATGTTGAAGGACCTACGACTATAGTGGAGAGATGCGACGAGCGTCTATAATCCATTATCATCAAACTTCACACGTAAGGGATATCAAACATATTGAATGCTGTAAACTTCAGGTTAGAAAATGAGCCATGTACAGTCATTGCACTAGACGCGATAGAAACCAATGTTTGTTGATCAATCAGATCTTATACATCGACGGGGAAGCAATAACATGCAGTTAAATTATGTAGTATATGTGTATAAAAGTTCTGAAATAAGTACATCGAATGTCATGCAATTCAAGCCTACCACTCGATTATTAAATTAATGAACAACTAAATATATATTCAGTGGAACAATTATTTTAAATCATCCAAATGAATCATGAATCATCGATCATAGTTTGGAAAAGTTTGCATGGAACTCCAATTGAACATTTTGAGAGTGTTTGGTCGATTTTACAGTAGATGTTGAGGACAGTATGGAAAACTCAGGTTTTCCATAGCTAAAAATCAAAGCTGATCTGAATCAAACTTCATGCAGCTCAATCTCGGATCATGCCCGAGAAAATTACCTATTGCTTCGAGAAAATTATGAATTTTACAAGGCGCCCCTATATAGTCAAAATTCTAATACAAATTCACCAAGTTTGTGTTCGGGCACTGATCCATAAAGGAGTGGTCACGGAATTCCATCAATTTTAAAGCATGGTCGGAGTTTAAATCAAAGGCAACAATCCATAAGTCATGCCACCCACTTAAGGTGATTTGGTTTGGTTGGATTTTAGTTCAACTAGGTCTGGATTTCAATTTGTTCAGATGGTTCTATGCTCGAGAGTTAGGATACGATGTCTATGGCGGTCACAACAATTGGAAGGACGAGCGCGATGGCTTGGAGTAATGGGTTGGCGATGTGAATTGGCAATGATGAGCTCAAGTAAGAAGTCTCAAGATCAAAAATATGATGAGTGAAATAAACATGTAAGGATTCGGCAGATATATATATGCCAAACCTAGAAACTTTGGAAGAGGAATCGTCTAAGTTTGAGGCAATATGTATATCGATCCATAAAAAGTAAAAATAAAAGATAACTATATATACATGTGTATGTGACTATGCTTCCGTGACAATAGATAGTTGGAGTTCTAAGAGAACAAGGTCCTACCTGAATAATTTGAAGAAAGAGATAGTTGAAAATTTTCCAAAATTCGAATGGTGGACTCATAGAGCACACTCCAGTTCTTATATTAATTATGAGTTATAAGGTAAAAACCTCTCGGAATAACACAATGGTTGATAAGAGGTGTAACATTTTTTGAAAATAGTTCACGAGACAAGTATTGTAATAATCCTAATTTTGACTAACATTATTAAGAACATTTAATTAGATAAATTAAATGAAATAATATAAATGGTTAACGGATTGAGATTTGTATATTTAGAGGTAGCTGTGCCTTGTAACTAATGAACTAAAGGGAATTTAAATTGAAATAGGTAAGAAATAATAAGGTAAGGGAAAAATAGGAATATGTAATATTTTTTATACCCTAAACCCTTAAGCCACTTTTATTCTACACATCCATAAACAAAACTAAACCTGTAGAGATAACCCACCATTAAGAAGATAATCGGGAAGATAAGTTAAATCAGGAGGAAGGAGCTTAATCAGCTTAATTCAAAAGCAAATTTCAACTACTTAAAAAAAAAACTAAAGGTGAGTTATAGGTTACATCTCATACTTTAGATGTTTTCTGTTTCTTAATTAGATCCGAATATTTTTGCAAGTTATATTTCCATGTTTTGAATAATATATATATATATATATATATATATATGCATGTCGATGAATTTTGTTTATTCATATGGATTATATGATATCTTTAATGTGAATACTTGTTAAAAGAAATCCAATTGCCTTGCAAATTTTATATTAGGTCAAAAATAATATATTAGAGACGGGTTTTATGTTTCATAAATTCTTGAATTAATTTGGATTTATTAAGAATTTCCTAGTGAAGGAAATGTTTAAATTGGGTTTAAATTAATTTCGACTATTACATGATTAGCTTCAGGTTAGAAATTTAATATGTTAAAAAACATATTAAAAGTGATTATAGGAATTTTTGTACAATTTTCCTAGGTGTTTTAGTAAGTATATAAAATTAGTTAAAGTATGGTACTTAAATGTTTTATATGTTTATAAAAGGAGAAGGCGCTATTTGCAAATATTCTGAGTTACTTATTACTGAAATTGGCAGCACTTTTAGAAAAGGTTTTAGAAAAGAAATTAGCAACCAATCATATGTTGACAAACAAAGCAGGTTAGTGGGAAGAAATTACTTTTTAAAGTTAAAAATTATTTTTTGCATGGGTTATTATGTTTCGTCACATTTGGCAGCTACCTTTCGACTAGGTATTTCCACCTCCATCTCCATCGTAACAAATGCGTATAGTATCAAAGACTTAGTACTTAATGAATTAGACATGGGTAAAAGATATATAGTCGAAACAAGGGGTTCAAAGGGGTTGAGACCTTGCTTTTCTTTTAAAAGGAAATGCATCTTCTTTTCTTTTGAAAAAATGAATTTGACTTAAACATCTTTCAACTTGGTTAAATGGCTTTAGAGAATGGTTTCGAAGGAGGTTGCGCCTTTTGTTTTATCAAGAAGTTCGAAGGGGCCAAAAACCCTTGATGCCACCTTCAACCTTTCGAAGAAATGCTTTCGAAAGGGGTTCCTTTTATTTTAAATCTAAACTGCTTCTCCAATGCTTTTGAAGGGTACAATTTCAACACAAATCCACTTATTTTACTTAGGAAATTACTTTCGAAAGAGTGCTTTCGATTTAGTTGTTTTGTGGCCCTTTGTTCTATTGAAAGTTAAGCCTAATGTTTTTGAAAGGTATTGTTTTAAATGGTTTCAAAAGTTTATTCCGCATGTTTACTTGAACCCAATGCTTTCGAAAGATTTGATTTATGCAAAGGACTTAATGCTTTCAAAAGGTATAAGATAAAGGTTTAAAAGGGGTGGTTCCCTAATGTTTTTGAAAGGCTTTAAATGAAAGATTTCCAATGTGTTGTAAGGCATGTTTAGTGTGTTTTGAAAAGAGTACGTCTAAGGTCTTATAAAGTTATCGAAAGTGATACTTTTCAATGTTTTTGAAAGGCCGGTTGTGAAGGTTTTGAAAGGTATGTTATGGCCTTTTGGCCTAATTCTATAAAGTAAAGTAGTTAACTAGTTTCGAAAGGGGTAGTTTCAAATGTTTCAGAGGAGATTTTTTAAAGTTTTAAACAAAGGTTTTGAAAGGTTTTCATCAACAATGTTTTGAGTAAAGTGTATATATAACATAGCAAAGAGTTTTGCGTAAAGTAATAGTGTATTTTCCTTGTTTAAGTTTGATTTAAAGGGGTAAATCAACTTTAAAATGGTTTTAAGGAAAATTTAAAGGGTAGTTAACCATAACAAAATGACTCAAATATTAGAAGACTGGACATGGACCCGTGTAGGGTCGTGCCCTACTCATTAGCTATAGCACCTAACTAATTTAGCCCAAATTTTCAGTGTGTAGGGCTTAGTCATAGGTAAGACTTAAATGACCATTACACATAGAAGGGAGCATTTACAGAGAGGAAGGATAAGTTATTAGTGATCCTACAAACCCATTAGCATCAGGTGACTCTTGGAGAAGTAAGTTAAGGATAGACCATCCTTAAGTGTGCCTAACAGAGGTTAGATAATTGATTTTGTCTGGTAGGCCCGAGTCAGCCAATAGTTAGTAGTTAGCCAAACAAAACTATATCGTTTAGACAGATGGTCCATTAATTACGGATTTATATGCATATATGATAATGCTATTATTGTTTTAACCAGTTTGGTTGCAGGATTTTAAATTGCAAAAGATATGTTTTGAAAGAGATATTAGTAAGGGATACCTAGTAGGCTTAGCGGCGTAGTCATACTTAATATCAGTAAACCGAGATGTAATAGTATTATTCACACCAGGCTTTATGTCTGACATGAAATTTTTGTTTTTCCCCTTAATCTCTTAGGTGTTCAAAATTGATTTGAGTAGGTTGAGAGTTGGGGATTTTACAGGTTTAGCAGGTGGACAAATAAAGTTTCGAATACGAGCAGGAGGCTAAAGTTAGCTATAGTGGTTATTTTGGTTTTATTTTCGCTATGATATATTAAGACAGTTTTTGTTAATTTAATACTCTGATCATCCAATGGGGCATCTTCATATGTTGCTCTTGGCATATTTTGTAAAAATTATACTTGATCAAATTCTAGGAAACAATTACGAGATTATGTAACTTGATATAAAATAATGTTTTGAAATGTAATCAAAAAAGTTATTTTAATCTGTATCGTTTTATTTCATATTCATGTGCTTTTGATATTATGGATACCATTAACTTTACTATATTTTGTCACCGGAAGTTAATTCTATAGATGACTACAGCATCTGTAGCGCTTAAATTTGGGCCTCATGATAGGGGAAGTTACAACTTGTTATCAAGGAATAGGTTTAAGAAAAAAACTTTAAACTAAAATGAGTTTTGAAATTGTAATCCTAAGGGATTGGAGTAAAGATTTTGGTATGGGATAACGCTATAGTAACGTACTTTTATTTGCAATATATAAGTATGCGCGATATCTCTATTCTCCCATCTCTCTCAAGCTATACTTCTGTATCATACGAAGGCTCGAATGCAAATATGGATGCTAGGAGTGGAACAGTTAACCTTGGTAGGGGAAGCACCACAACTAATGGAAATGCCAGACCAAATACTAGAAGGAATCCAGGTCAGGCATAAGCTGGAAATGTGGGTACTGGAGTCCTACATGGAAGCAACATATTAGTTCTTTGTCAACATGTTGCAAGTGGGAGTTGTTGCTAGAGTAGTTGGAGGAAATGTTGGAAAAGGAAACCAGGGAGCTCCAGTAGTCAACAACTATGCTGTTTTGAGTAGAGATTATGTTAGGCTTGGAGAAAAGCCATTTTTAGGACCAAGGACACGATTGAAGTGGAGAATTGTTTGCTTCATTGTGAGAGGATTTTCGTCGACATAGGCTCAATGACGAGCAATAAGAAGACTCGCTTCTAGTCAGTTGCAAGGAGCAGCACTATATTGGTGGAAGAGTGTTAATGTTGGAGTCAATGAGGAGAATACATCTTGGGCTGAGTTTAGGAGAAGGTTTGAGGAGAGATTCATATCAGAGATTGCTAAGTCTACTCCGCTTAGGAAGTTTGCTGAGTTAAAGCATAGAGAAATGACATTGCTTGAGTATGCAAACAGGTTTGGGGAGCTATCAAGATACATATATGCTATGGTTAATACTGTTATTAAGAGGAATGAGAAGGTCGTTTGCGGGTTGAAACCTCAGCTTGTTAAGGACATCCTATTGCATATCAGAGGCCCGTGTGATGTGGTTATTGAGATGGCCTTGAGATACAAAGAGATGCATGCTTTTCTTGAAAGAAATAAGGCAAAGGAAGCTCGGGGAGGGCAGAACCAAAAGTGGAAGTTTTTCCATAAGACAGGAGCTCAGAAGGGTGGAGATACTAAGAAAGGAAAGGCTGAGGTTGTTTGTTATAAGCGTGGCAAGAAGTTCTTGAAGAGTGCCATCGTTTGGAGTTCACTATTCATTCGGGAGAAACTAAGATGTATTAGGACATAAAAAGGAGTTTCTTCTGGGAGGGAACGAAGAGAGATGTAGGCTTATGGTTGAAGCATTGTTTAAACTGTCAACAGGTAAAGGCCAAACATCAGAAACAATGTGGGGTACTTCAACCTTTAGATGTTCCAGAATGGAAATGAGATTCTGTTTCGATGGATTTTATTGAAGGTTTGCCAAGGTCAAATTGAGGAAATGAAAGTATATGGGTCACAGTGGATAGGTTAACCATAAATGCCCATTTCATTCTAGATAAATTAACTGGGACAACATCTGTTTTAGTAAAGTTATTTATGAGGAATATAGTTAGACTGCATGGATTTCTAGTGTGATAGTAAGTGATAGAGATTCCTTATTCACTAGTGAGTTCTGAAAGAGTCTACAGGATACTTTGGGAACCAAGCTCAAGATGAGTACTGCTTATCATCCACAAATAGATGGTCAAACGGAAATGTTTAACAAGGTCTTGGAAGATTTGTTATGATTTTTTCTGCTAGACTTTGGAGGATCATGTTAAGACCATCTTCACTTAGTCGAGCGTTCGTATAAAAAAATAATCAGACAAGTATAGGGGTGTCACCGTTTGAAGCGTTATACATAAGGCCATGCACATCTCCAGTTAGTTGGCTAGAGACCGGGGATAGGTCAGTTCTTGGTCCGGATTTGGTTAATGAAGTTGCAGAAAAGATTAAGTTAATTCGAGCTAGAATAAAGGAAGCTCAATTTAGATAGAAGTGTATGCTGAAAAGAGACCGAAAGACTTTGAGTTCTCAATTGGAGATCACGTTTTTGTCAAGATATCACCGATGAAGGGTGTAATTAGATTTCGAAAATAAGGAAACTTGGCATCGAGATTTGTTGGACCATTTCCTATTTTAGAAAGGGTCGAGAAACTCACATATAGAGTAGTGTTACCGAATAGTTTGGCAGGATTCCACAATGCTTTTCATAGTTCTCATATTAGGAAGTGTATTCGAGACCTAGAGACTACCATAGCACCGAATGTGTTAGTAGTGGAGTCAAATCTGACTTTAAATAGGAAACTTGTTCGTATAGTCGCGAGAGATGAGAAGAGGCTTAGTAATAAGATAGTTAGGTTAGTCAAAGTCCAGTGGGGTAACAACAAGAGAGAATGTAATTGGGAAACTGAGAGCGGGATTAGAGATACTTATCCTGAATTGTTTCATGGTACGTTTTACCATTATGATTGATTATTGTGAGTACCTTATTGTAATTTCAAGGACGAAATTATTTAAGGTGGAACTATGTAATGACCCTAATTTTGACTAACAATATTTAGGACATTTAATTAGATAAATTAAACAAATAATGTAAATGGTTAAGAAATTGAGATTCATATATTTAGAGATAGTCATTCCTAATAATTAATGAACTGAAGGAAATTTAAATTGAAATAGAAAAGAAATAATAAAGCAAGTGCAAAATAGGAATAAGTCATATTCTAATACCCTAAACCCTTAAGCCACCTACATTCTACACATCCATAAACTAAAACTAAACCTCGAGAAGCCGACCGCCATTAAGAAGATAAAGGGGAAGATGAGCTAAAATCAAGAGAAAGGAGCTTAATCAATTTAATTCAAGAAAAATTTCAACTCCTTAACAACAAGCTAAAAGTGAGCAATAGGTTACATCTTATACTTTTGATGTTTTCGGTTTCCAGATTAGATCTGAATATTTTTGCAAGTTATACTACCATGTTTTGAATGATAAATAGATATATGCTTGTTGATGAATTTTGTATATTCATACGGATTATACGATATGTTTGAATGAAAAAACCCTATTAAAAGACATCCAATAGCCTTGCGAATTTAATATTAGGTCAAAATCAATATTTTTGATATGGGTTTCAAGTTTCATAATTTTCCAAACTAATGTGGATTTATTACGAATTTTCTAGTGAAGAAAATGTTTAAATTGGGTATAAATTATTTTCGACTATTATATGGTTAGCTTTGGGTCGGAAATATAAATATGTTAAGAATCGTACTACAAGTGATTTATAAGAATTTTTGTAGAATTTCCTAAGTATTTTAATAAGTATATAAAATTATTTAAGGTATAGGACTTAAATGTTTTATATGTTTGTAAAGGGAGAAGGAGCTATTTGCAAATGTTTTGAATTACTTATTTCTAAAATTGGCAGTACTTTTAGAAAAGAAATTAGCAACCAATCATACGTTGACCAAAAAGGCGGGTTAGTTGAAAAGAAATTACTTTTTAAAGTTGAAAATTACTTTTTTAATGGTTTTATGTTTCGCCACATTTGGTACCTACCTTTCGACTGGGCACTTCCGCCTCCATCTCCATCAAAACCAATGTGCATGGTATCAAAGACTTGGTGTGTAGTGAATTCGACATAGGCAAAAGGTAAATAATCGAAATAAGGGGTCCTGAAAGGGTTGAAACCTTGCTTTGCTTTTAAAATGAAATTCTCTTGCTTTGCTTTCGAAAAGAATGCTTTCAACTTAGATAGCTTTCGACTAGGTTAAATGGCTTTAAAGTATGGTTTTAGAGGAGGTTGCCCTTTCGTTTTATTAAGAAGTTCGAAGGGGTCAAAACCCCTTGCACCGCCTTCAACCTTTCGAAGCAATGCTTTCGAAAGGAGTTCCTTTGTTTTAAAATCAAAACCACTTCTCCAACGCTTTCAAAGGGTATGGTTTCGACACCGTCCACTTCTTTTACTTTGGAAATTGTATTCAAAAGGGTGCTTTCGACTTACTTGTTTAGGCCTTTTGTTCTATTGAAAGTCAAGCCCAATGTTTTTAAAAGTATGGTTTTAGGTTTCGAAAGGTTATTCCACTGTTTACTTGAACTAAATTCTTTCAAAATAATTGATTTATGTAAAGGACATAATGCTTTCGAAAGGTATAAGATAAAGATTTCAAAGGGGTGGCTCCCCAATTTTTTTGAAAGGTTTTAAATGGAAGATATCCAATGTTTGTTGAAAGGCGTGTTTAAAGTGTTTTTAAAAGAGGATGTCTAGGGTTTTATAAATCTCTTGAAAGGAAAGTAGTTAACTTGTTTCGAAATAGGTAGTTTCAAAGGTTTTAGAGGAGATTTTTTAAAGGTTTAAAAAAAGATTTCAAAAGGTTTTCATCAACAATATTTTGAGTAAAGTATATATATAACATGGCAAAGAGTTTTGAGTACAGTAATAGTATATTTTCCTTGTTTAAGTTTGATTTAAAGGGTTAAGTCAATTTGAAGAAGTTCTAAAGGAAAATTTAAAGGGTAGTTAACCTTAAGAAAACGACATAGATTTAGAATGCCAGATGAAACTGGTGCTGGGTCGCGCCCTACTCATTAGCTATAGCCCCTAGCTAATTTAGTCCAAAATTCCAATGTGTAGGGCTTAGTCACAAGTAAGACATAAATGACGGTGCACAGATCAAGAAATATATACAGAGAGGAAGGATAGGTTATTAGCGAGCCCTCAAAACTATTAGGATCGGGTGACCTTTAGAGAAGTAAGTTAAGGACAGACTGTCCAAAAGTGTGTCTAACAAAAGTTAGGTATTATTTGGTAGGCCTGAGTCAGCCAACAATTAGTAGTTAACAAAACAAAACTATATTGTTCGAACAGATGGTCCATTTATTACCTGATTTGATAATGCTATTATCAGGATTTTGAATTACAAAGATATATTTTGAAAGAGATATTAGTTTGGGAAAACTGTTCCGCTAAGCGGCGCAGTCTTTCTTAATATTGTTGGATCATAGGTTTTGATTGCTGACATGAAACAACAATTCACAAATCTACGACTACGACAGCATCTGGACTCAACGACTCAAAGTATGGCTCATATAGTTATATATTTTAAAAAGAGTCATCAAATATGTATATAGAGTCTAGTTTGGTGCTTTGTTAAAATCTTTCCTCAAGAATAATCATTCACATTCAAATAAACTTACGTGAATATTTTGATCAAAATCAAATTTTCAAAAAATGCATGAAGCGGGGCTCGAGCCCGAGTCACTAGTTTAGAAGGCAAGTTCTCTAACCAAATGAGCTATGGTGATTTTTGATTATTAATAGAATTCAGTCGACTAAAAAGTCATCCAGTCGACTGAATATCTATAAATAGCCTATTAAACTTGTGCACTTCAAATTCAATCGACTGAAGTTCATAGACCAGTCGACTGACCTGGTACCAACTAATTTTTTTTGAAAAGACACTTCCTTTTTCAATAGCCTTCTTCCCCGCAAAGAGTTGCAGCCATTGCTATTCGTTGAGAACTCTTAACCAGTAGTTGCAACTCCTTAACTACTATTTATATGCATGAATTTCAAGATCAAATCACTTCACTTACTTGCTTATACTTGAATCATATTTTCTGAATCAAATACTCTCTTGAATTCATACATTCATTGCTTACAATCATAATTCTATATTTCTAAAGCAATTTGAAACTTCCTAATCTTCATATACACACAATTATACACATCATACTTGAGGAAAAGATTATAGGAATAGTGTCCTACAAGTGACAAATCCGTGTAATTAGAACACACAAGGTGAAGACAATCTACTTTGTAATCAAAGTCCTGTTCGGTTGCTCAGGCGGTCAAGCCCTATTCTGTTGTTCAGGCGATAAAAAGTCTGCTTCGGCTATTGGGATGGAAAAATCCTGTTCGGTTTCAGGTGTTGTATACCTATTCCTTCGGGTTAAGTGAGGGGTTATTGAGAGAAATTCCAAAGGAAAGTCTGGGACTGGACGTAGAACGGGAGTTCGAACCATTATAAAAATTCCTGGTGTCATTTTACTTTACTGCTATTATTATTTTCCGCACTAGTCATTTTGATACTCATATTCCGCATCAACAGATAACTTAGTTTATATCGCATTGCCACTACATTTACATTTTTCATAACTGTTGGCCATTTTGATCCTATAGCATAGCAATAACTTTCATTTGATCTCAGAGCCTAGGATTCTAGAGGTCGTAACAACATCCTAGAATAAATGGCCAAAAAGAGATCTAGTCAAGGCAATAGGAAGAGGAATAAAAAATAATCAAAGGAGCAATCAAATAAATGCTTCATGGCTAAACTCATATCACAATCGGTATGCGTAGATTCTTTATATAAAGATCTTTTGTTAGCTCATGATGAATTATTAAAAGATTGTAAAACTTTGAATAAAGTTAATAGAGTTTCTTTAGCTAAGTTAAAAGTTTGTGAGCAAGAACTTTCCAATTTAAAAAAGGAAAATATTTTTTTAATAAAACAAACTAAATGTTTTGAAAATACTTAGAAGAACTTATTTTACAAAAGGATTTCCTACAAAAAGAAAATGAGCAATTAGAAGAAAAAACATTAGTCTTTTGGAGGAAATCAATGTTTTGAAAAATAAAAATACATTTTTGGAAAATTCTTTAAACAATTCTAGTTCTTTAATTTTTTCTCTTGAAAAAGAGAATGAAGCTTTAATTAAAAAGAATTTACAATTATCTAAAGAATGTGAGATTTAAAAAGTTAATAATAATATTTTGCAAAAAGAAGTTTGTGATTTTAAGGAAAATTTTGAAAGATTAAATACAAAAATCATAAATTTTAACAAAGGTAAAGATAACTTATCTTCCTTAGTTACAAATTCTAAAGCTAACGATGATAAAATCAGTTTAAGCTATAAACAAGCTAAAAGTAAAAATAGCACTAGATATGCGTTCTTGTACAAAAAATTTAATGATAGTACTAGTAACAAAGATAGTTCTAAAACCACTTACAATCATTATAATACTTTGTTTAGAAATGGTAGAAATTATTTTTCAAGTACTAAGCTAATAATTAATAATATTAAGATATGGATTCCAACTAATATGATTGACCATGATAAACAACTTTATATTAGCGACTATTATAAGAGTGTAATTTGTAATGAAAATTATATCTATAAAGGTTCAACCACACTCAAATGGGTATGGTTTCCTAAAAATAAGGAAATTATAAGAACCTTAGGTATCACATGCATTAAATATTAATTTTTTTCTGATACCTTACATTATAAATTGTAGTTATTTTGTTCTATGTTAACACTTATGTGGAATATAATTTATGTCATCATATAAACTCTCCTTTTTGTCGATGACAAAAAGGGGAGAATGATATCGCTCTAAACTATTTGTAGGAATAAATGATACAAGCAAAAATTAAGGAGGAGAAAAGATCAATTACAGGAATATATTCAGGGTTGAGATAAATCAACAAAGCTTGCCGAAGATTCATCTGTAGCAAATGGAGTTGTCATCATCAAAAAGGGGGAGAATGTTGGATCATAGGTTTTGATTGCTGATATGAAACAACAATTCACGAATCTACGACTATGACAACATCCAAACTCAACGACTCAAAGTTTGGTTCATATAGTTATATATTTTAACAAGAGTCATCAAATTAGAGCCTAGTTTAGTGCTTTTTTAAAATCTTTCCTCAAGAATCATGGTTCACATTCAAATAAACTTGCATGCATATTTTGATCAAAATCAAGTTTTCAAAAAATGCATGGAGCAGGTCTCGAACCCGGGTCGCTAGTTTAAAAGGTAAGTGCTCTAACCAAATGAGCTATGGTGATTTTTGATTATCAATTGAATTCAGTCGATTGAACAAAGTCATCCAGTCGACTGAATATCTATAAACAGCCTATTGAACTTGTTCACTTCAAATTCAATCGACTGAAGTTCATAGATCAGTCCACTGACCTGGTTCAAACTGATATTTTTTTGAAAAGACACTTCCTTTTTGAATAGTCTTCTTCCTCACGAAGGGTTGCGGCCATTGCTATTCATCGAGAACTCTTCACCAGCAGTTGCAACTCCTTAACTACTATATATATGCATGAATTTCAAGATCAAAAACATCACTTACTTGTTTATGGTTGAATCCTATTTTCTGAATCAAATACACTCTTGAATTCATACATTCATTGCTTACAATCACAATTCTATATTTCTAAAGCAATTTGAAACTTCCTAATATTCATATACAAATAATTATACATATCATACTTGAGGAAAAGATTATTGGAAGGGTGTACCACAAGTGACAAATCCATGTTATTAGAACACACAAGGTCAAGACAATCTACTTTGTAATCAAAGTCCTGTTCAGTTGCTCAGGCGGTCAAGTCCTGTTCTGTTGTTCAGGCGGTAAAAAGTTCACTTCAGCTATTGAGATGGAAAAATCCTGTTCGGTTGCTTTGGTGTTGTATACCTATTTCCATGGGTTAAATGAGGGTTTATTGAGAGAAATCAAGATGGAAGTCTGTGACTGGACGTTGAACGGGAGCTCAAACTAGTATAAAAATTCTTGGGGTCATTTTACTTTACTCCTACTATTATTTCCCGCACTACTCATTTTTATACTCATATTTGCATTAGTAGATAACTTAATTTATATCGCATTGCCACTACATTTAAATTGTTTACAACTGTTGGCAATTTCGATCCTATAGCATAGAAATAACTTTCAAATATCAAAAACCAAGATGCAATAGTATTATTCATGCCAGACTTTATATCTGGATCGAAGTTTAGGTTTTTCCTTATAATCTCGGGTGCGCAAAATTGATTTAGTAGGTTTAGAGTTGAGGATTTTATAAGTTTAGTAGGTGGACGAATAAAACTTCCAAAGATGAGAAGGAGGCTAAAGTTAGCTATGTTAAGGAGTTATTTTGGTTTTATTCCTGCTGTGATGTATTAAGACGGTTTTGTCGTACTCTGATCATCCAATGGGGCATCTTCATTTTTCATTCTTGGCATATCTTGTAATAAGTATATTTGATCAAATCCTGGGGAAAAATTATGGGATTATGTAATTTGAATATGAAATATAGTTTTGAAATATAATCAAAAAAGTTGTTTTAATCTATGCCATTTTATTTCATATTCATGTGCTTCTGATATTATGGATACCATTAACTTTACTATATTTTTTCACCGTAAGTTAATTCTATAGATGATTGCATCATCTGCAGCACTTAGCTTTGGGCCTCAAGATAAGGGATGTTTCAAGTAGCAACTACTCAGGACGGAACTTGAAACTCGAGATATGGAGCCCACTAGGTATCGATCCATGGAATATCTTGTTAACATAAGACATTCTTTGAGGGTGCAAAAGTTATTCAGCCCTGTGACCAAGCCACATTCAAACGAGTCAGGTTTACGAAATAAATGAATAACCTAGCATGAATATAAGGCGAAAACTACCAAGCTTAGATGTTAAGCAAAATCTAGAGGAGAAGTTATAAGCTTGCCAAGAATCTATTTAAGCATCCCACATATCAGCTCACTCCAAGTGTTAAATCCAAAAACCCAAAAACTTGAACATGCTATAAATTTTATGGTTAGCTAATTAATTAGTTAATTAGACTTCAAAAAGAGAATTTGTCCAAACGATGGAAATGACTATGAAACTTGCACCATTGCGATCATTGTAACATTCTGAGCAACTTTCATATATGGAGTGTTGCGATCGGAGTTTGAAAAAAGAAGTTACAAACGAGAAAGAAGTGAAATTAGGAATAATTAAATGGGTACTGGCTAGGTCCCACCTATCAACCCCTCCGATGGGTCGGTTGAAAGGAGGCGGTCTATCGACGGTCAACTGGTCGGACATTAAAAGTGCGACATTGAACCTCGGCCAATGGCTGGAATTATTCAGTTTTAGATCCAGTGCTTGTTATTTGTTCCAACCTCTATAAATAGGCGTCCAAACCCTCCTCCTCTTCTCATATTTTATGATGCAAATAGTGAAGCTCTGCTATTTTCTCTCTTCTACCTTCTTTCCCAAAAATAGAACAAACTGCAAAAAAATTCAGATTGGATAGAATCAGAGAATAATAAGAGGAAGAGAAGATCGTATAAAATAACATAGCGCAACAATGAAGTAATTCTCAATTTAATAAATCTACATACTTCCTTAAATCCCACTCTCTTCTCATATCCTTGATTCTAATATTATATATATTTCTTTGTGTACATATGCTTTACATCAGAAAGGAAGAGCAGTTGAATCGGAGAGTTTGATTCAGATATGGGAGTTTGGAAAGCCTAAAAATAATGTGCAGAAAATTTATCTAAATTATTTATAACATGATAATTTATCTCGTTGGATTTTGTTGATGATTATGCCTAAATTGAAGATCTACATTTGTAGGCTTAAAATTCATAGGATCCACTGCCTACATATTCTGCTAAACCAAATAAAAATGAACAGCACCCAGATCTGTAAATTTGTATCTAGATATTGGTAGTTGAATATAAATTGAATGAGAAATTGTTTCAGCTCTACTAGTTAGTTATTTAGAGAATGATTTCCGATCCATATTTTCATTGAAGGGTGTTAATCTTTATTACAATGAAAAACTTTCTATATTTAAATCCACTGAATGTATAATCAATTAAATTCCATAGGTTTATCTAACCACCTATTTATATTGGAAAAGTGTGGCATTTGATTGGAGGTTTGGGCCTAGCAGCAACGCCGGGGCCATGAGATAGGTTGCATAACTGCGATGTAGCGCCTATTCAGAGGCAGCGACCATGGCACTAGCTCCCTTAGAGGATTAGGGCCATCCCATAGCTCTTAGGTAGTATATTTTGTTTATTAAGGTTGCATTGTAGTTTCTTTCCAGCATTTGTTCTTTTCCTTGTTCTTTGGGTTTATTGGGTTATAACTATTGGTTGTCTCTGTATAAAAAGGCGCATATGGTATTTTATGAGATGTGTTCCTATTGATCTATTTCATTGTGGTGGACATATTGGCCACTCTTACATGTATTGTGGAAAGTTACAGTGCAAATAGGAAAACTCTCATAAAAGAATTTAACCAATGATAAATGCAATGTAAGACTGGAAGTTTATTAAAACAGTAAATTTTAGCAAGAGAAGGGCAACAAGATTGTTGTAGAATTACAACTCACTTTAACCATTCCATGAAAGCAAGAATCTACAAATCACTTTGAGAAGTGTCATAGTAAAATACTAACTGATTTAACATTTCAAAATAAAAATGTAAGAGTTAATGGTAAAGAATAACTGTAAAGTATTAGAGTGGAGGATATGTGTTAGTGCATAACAAACTTCATTCTACACTGAAGTGTGGCTTGAGCCGTCAAAATTTTAAAGGACAAATACTTTAAAAATCGCTTGGAAAGAAAACTTTTATTCTTAGCACCCAAATAAGTTTTTAGACTTTTTGCCCAAATTTGTTTTAAAGGAAGTTTTGCACCAGAATATTTTGAGAAATTTCTTTTTTAAGTGACGTATGAAATTGGACAGTGAAAGGGGTTTTTATGCAATTTTTGACTTTTGAAGGTCATATTTTAAGTATAGTGAAGGTAAATAAATTAGTAATATCAAAATTTAGCGAGAAATTACGATGAACGATACAATAAAAACTCAAGTGATAACAAGGGAAAAGCTATTTTAGCCTTGGAATTTCTATTTGCTAACCTTGTCGACAATATGCGAGAGTCCATTTTTGGATTTAATTCCGTTTTAGAGCTCGAAAACGAGCCTTCATTTGCAATAGAGAAGAACTGCCTATCCACTTTATAACCCATTTTAGACTTAGAAAAAAGCAAAATCTTTAAAAGTGGTAAAAAGAAAATTTATAGCTTACTGAATGCTCTTCATTCGCAAAAAGATTGAGCTCATTTAGAGTTATAAATCTCAAGTTATCTCTATTTTAGTACAGCATTTTTCCAAACAAAATTTCAGCTTTTAAATCAATTTGAAATTTGAAATTCTCCCAATCCATTTTAGTTTCAAATTACATTTTCAAATAAGCTTTTTGCTAAATTATTGATTAAATGGTTTTAGTTTTTCCCGAAAAGCTAAGACATACAAAATTATGATCAACTTTAGGTAATCCTCATAATAAAAATAACATTTCATTAAGTGGAAATATTTTCATTACTTTCCAAAATCTAGCTTTAAAAGCAATTAATTATTAAAACTCATTTTGGAGGGGATAACTAATTTCCTCCATTAGCAGGAGATGATAATTGATTATCCACCAAAATAAATTTTTGTAGTCATCAATAATTATTGTACTAATGTTCAATTAATATTTTAATTTTCAAACCAACATATATTTTACCTTGAATACATCATTATATTAATCAAAGCATCAAATGATATTTTCTTCTAATTAAGACATCTCCTTAATTAGAATTATTCACTTTACTTGCCCAAATTACCATAAATTTCAAATAATTAAGGGTATTGCTTTGCCATTGATTTTTAGTTAATGACTTCATTGATTGGCTGCTGAGTTCATCAAATGATCAAAACCGCCTCGCCACTCATCCAATACTCACTACGGTTCAATGGTTTCATTACACATTTAAATAAAAATCAGTACTCCATCATATTAATTACTTTCAAACTTTACTTATTAAAACTCAATTTACCATGTTTGATTGTCACATCATAGCATTTAGGAAATCCCTATCGATAACGATAGCTAGACGCATCAACCAGAATTCAAGCTGTAGACAGACAACCCAACATAAAAATTCATTTTCTTTAAAAAGAAATACCTTATATATAATACTCAAAATTTTCTTTGTTGTTCTCAAAAATATAATCCAATTCCCATAGAAACATATCTTCAATTTTTTAAAAATTTGAAAACACAATTTATTACTTATTCTTAAAATCAAGGAACACAAATAGAGCTCATCGAAATATTCCTAGAATACTCGATCCTCAAGATTGATGGAATAGACTAGAGTGTTCAATATTCTGAATGGTATAATGAACCACTTACAAGACTCATAACGAGTGCGGAAAGCGGTAAGAGTAACGCTATCCTCCGCGACTCGTAGCTCATGAAAAACCAATGCGAGATCAAGCCGAGGAATGGCCCTTGCACCACTTAATGGATTAAATAGAGATCAACGAGATATAATGGCAAGGTTAAGACATCTTGTCGAATGAGAAGAAGAATACTAACAACATATGATTACTTCGAGTGAAGTAATTTCACAAAGTGTATCAACAATTGAGTATCCAAAGAGGATATCTCAAAAGGGGTAAGAATGGCAATATCACATAATTCAATAAATCTCCTCATTTCCCCGGTGAACATCCTCGTGGAAGGATGACCAAAAGGATAAGAATCATGAATGAAGTCAATACAATATTTGATTGCCTGACTAGGCGTCATACCCGAAACGGACTTGCAAAAATCAACAGAGTTACCATGACTAGAATTTGACATATATCATTAACAGCTTGAAACTCAAGAGTGAATATAGAGACTTGGGAATCATAATCATTACTTCGAAGACAAGAATTAACCAAGTGACTGAATTAAGATAACTAAATATAGGACCCCTCAAATCACAGAATGCGGCTTGAAAATTCCCAAGCTACTCCATCTCATAACATTCCAAACTCTAGATAGGAAAAAGCATGCTAATTCGCACGAAAAGATAAGATACAAGGAAAAAATTCCAAAATCCTCAAACGTCATACTAAATATTGCGGATGCCCTCAATAGGACTTGTAGTCCTTAAAGAAATCATAAGATAAGAACATCAAAGATCATCAACAAACTCCTTCCTATGGATGGGTGTCGAGCACCCGTATCGAAGAGGACTCGAATAAAAGAATCACGACGAGGATTACTCCTAAAATAAGATTTTATCAATTAAATTTTGGAATATTACAGAAAAAGTTATACCCTAGACATATCCTAAATTATCGACTCCTAAGGGATCGAAAAGATCAAGGCATGGTTTGAAATAAGTTTGATTCGGAATGATGATATCACTCCTATTGTACTTTGATGTATCGTAATATATGTTCTATCCTGTGTTAATCCTATTTTGTTCTGAGCTCGGCTCTGATACTAAGCTGGGACACCCCACCCCAAGACCCATATTAACAAAGAGAATTACTGGGTAATTCTATCTCCTAATGCTAAGAATAGGGCTGGTTAGGAGCGACCATCTATAATCTTGTTTTAAACATCTGCTGAGTACGTCAATAAATTCTCTATATTTATTTTCCATTACAAGTGGATCGACATATCCAATAAATACTTAACACAGAATTATAGGTGGCTAATGGATCTATCAGAACAAAATATAATAATAGAATGCATATCACATCATAGAGCAGTAAACATCATTTATATAAATACATATACACCGATACATCCCAGTACAATACAAAACGATATACAAAAGTGGTTCGTAGACCACACTATAAACATCGAGTCAAAACATACATCAGAGTCAAGCGGAAAGAAATATAGACTAAAAAAAGTGCTAGGCTGATATCCAAGCAGATACATTAAAGCTGAGCCCTGTAACTGATAGCTAACCTGAAACAACTCGGTCTGACCCGAGTATAAAATACACTGGTCAGTCTAGCTAAAATAATCAGTTAATAAGGATAGATGATAATATGAAGCATGAGATACAAGGTGATAGTTCTTCTCAAATGAGAAGAGGTAATAGAAAGAACTGATACTGATGACTTAAGTGAACCAATGTCACTTAAGTATACAAGGACCTCAAAAGAGCTAAACTCAACAATAATACTCAAATGATATAAACAATTGCCTCATCTCACCGACAACATCTAAAAATATCTATATTGTTTCAATGAACCATGTCTTCTAAAATGGAGAAGTCTCAAATTCCAAACTCAAGAAAAGCCATAAATGGAAACACAATTATAAACTCATAATGGAGTGATCTCAAAACTCCAAATACACTAAATGGCAAACACATCAATACATAATATATCCCCAAGATGGAGATTATAAATCTCATATAAAAACACAGAAGATGGCAAACTCAAATCTCAAATATGGAAGAATCTCCAAACTGAAGTATACCTCATCTCACCGGTATAAATGTATATAAATCTCAAACTCAATTCGCCAAAATGGAAAAACCCAGAATACCTGCTAAAATCATGAAATCTTTCAAACTCATAAGTAAAGGTAATCGATAAGAGTTCAAAACATCATAAATGAAATCACAATATATATATATATATATATATATAATTTATATAGCACCAAGCTGTCGATGTAATAAAACACCTTAAGATGGTGAAATCATAATAAAACAGAAAACTAAGAAAACTCAAAAAGCCTGGATCGGCCAGATCCTTGATTGCATGCCGAAGCAAAGCTACACATGCCAAACTCAGACCAATACCATATATATATATATATATATATATATATATATATATGGTAGGTACCCATCTTAGACGATCGAAGCCGTAATACATCGTGACGACCGAAGCAGTAAAACATTGTGACGACCGAAGTCACAGAACATCCTGACGACCGAAGTCGTGATACATAGTGATGACCGAAGTCATAGAACATCGTGATGACCCACGGGTCTATATCATTGGTAAACATTATGAATGGGTCACAAACTCACAGATAGGAACCCGAAAAGTGGTAACGTGCGTCCCATACCACCCGTTCTCACTAAAAGGTTTACTAACCGCTAGTCAATGCCACATTAGAAAACATCATAAAATCATAAATCTCAGAAAACCATACCTTGCCTCATCTCTTTGGCAAGTATCAAAAGACATCATAACTTGTCGCATCTCGTCAACACGTAAAAACGTCGTGATGGTTTCTCATAAACCATAAATCTCAAAGTAGAAATCTCAACTCAAGACTTTCCTCGTCTCGTCAACAAGTACAAAAACATCCTGATGGTCCTCATTGACCCTACTTCTGGAATAGGAGATCTGAAACCATAAATGTCGCCAAACATTGGCCATCTCAGATAATTCCTTTAAATAGGAATTATAAAACTCATAATACGCCATAAAATGGCAAAACCCAAAAATCATCACAATCGATAACCTCGAATAATTTTGATTTTACAAGTCCGAATTAACCGAAACATCAGACACACATGTCCCATACCATGTGTTTTACTAAATCATTTAATTATCTTCCCCATATTTCCGAAGAGTGTAAAGTAATTTACATGAGAAAACGGGATTTTAAAACAATTTTTCGAAATCATTTTGAAATCAAGTTATTTGAAAATTCTCCTTATCATAAGGAATAAATATATTTCAATAATTTAACATAATTTAAAAATATTATATAATACTAATTTCAAAAGCCAATTTATTGCAAAAATTATTTCAAAATTTGTTTGGAAGAAATAGTTCTAGAAATCGAAGAAAAGCATAGAAAATACACAAAAATCGATATTCAAATTTAATTCAAATTTACTTGAAATTTAAATTTCAAACTCACTAAATCTTGGCTAGTCTATTGATAGGCATCATAGCCCTCGATCACATTCAAATACATCTCAAAAGTGCACAAGAACAAGTGGTAAAAGCATAGCACAAAGGGGTAAAAGGCTGTGGAAAGTATGAAGGAAATTGCCCAAAACTCGCACACATGTCTACATATAGGTCAACAGCCCTGTCCACCTCCATGTCGATCTAAGGAGGCCCAGGCTGACAGTCACGTCAACTTAGACAGCTCTGGGTCGACCTTCATGTCGACCTAGGCTACGGGATGTTCCAGTTCTACTCGTTTCATGCTTGAATTGATTTTCTAAAGCAAGGTTGAAGCATCAAATGACCATATAATGCAATGAAATTTTTCAGAGATCAAATTCAACATATAAACTACCAAACGAAAGAAATTCAACAGCATTTCGTTGCCGAAATCAAAAAAATACAAGCATTCAAAGAAGCAACATAAACAGTTTTCAAACAGAGATATAACAACACTTAAATTTATATACAGAGGCTATATTATTCACTATTTTTGCAATCTAAATGCAAATACCCTAATTTGTGAAGAAAGATTGGAGCCTGAAGGTGAAATTGGTCTTCAAGAGTCTATATAGTAAATAAGAAGTGCATGCAAGACAAAGTTTACTGTAAATTAGAAAATCTCATCTTTCAAGTAGGAATTTGGTGAAATTAGTAAGTTTGGAGTTTGATTACCTTTCCCTATTCTTATTTTGGTGAATTTCTTCTTGAATTAGCAGGCAAATTGAGTTCGAGTTGATTTTCGTTGAAGATGGCCATTAATTTCTTTCTTTTCCTTTACTGCATATTTTTCTTAAATATGGAAGAAGAAAACTACGTATAGATATTTTTTTACAAACCAAAAGCTTCTAGGTTAGGCTATTGGACCCCATTCTAACCCAAAACGCCCAAGAACAAAAATACTTAGAGAAAATGTAAGTAATGCTCATATTTATCTTATTTTAACACTATATGCACCATACTGCTCATTTTAAGGCCAAATAAAATATGTACAACAAATGTGTGTACATAAAATTGATATTATAACAAAATAAAAATTTATCTCAATTATAAAAAGGGTATTTTTAACAATAAAACCATATTTTACATAATATTTCACAATTTACACAATTTTAACATAACAAGCAAAACAAAAATTATTGTCTTATCAAATAAATTATAACAAATAATTTTAACCTTATTAAATCGTCAAAATATTACTTTCAAACAATATTTCATATTTTATTTTAATCAAATATATATTTTCTTCATATTTCTCCTTTTTAAATCCATAAAAGATTAAAATTGACAATATTTTCCAATATTGTTATGTTTACTCAAATAAAATAACAAATTGATTATTCTCTACTCAAACTCTCAAGATAAAGTTTTTAAAACATTATTTCCATCAATTTTAATTTATTTCAATAATTGAATGTTGAAATACTTTAATTATTTAATTTATTAGCTCCAAACTAATAAATACTCGGTATTTCAATTTATTTAAGCCAAATACTTATCCAAACAATATTCAATCCTATATTTATACCTAAATAAAAAAAATAAAGTTCCAAACTTTATTTTTCTTATTTTATTTACAAAATTCATCATTTATTCCAAATAAACAATTTAAAATCTCCAATTTTATTTTAATTTACAATATTAAATTACAACTACCATTATAATTTAATATTAATAGGTAATCTCTAAACCTAGGGTTGTTACAGACTTTCTTCCTTAATGAAATTGCATCCACGCAATTTCTAGAGAAGAGTATATATTCAATATATTAATTTCATCAATCAAAGGAATGATAGGCTAGCTCGAGTTTAAATGAAATTCCCACACTCTCAAAAAATAAGACGATAGAAAACCAAGACTAGACTCGCTCGATTTATTCTTGGGCTTCCAAAGTGCTAACAACGAGACTAGCAAACCATTGAAATTTTCGAGCAACACACGGGATTTCAAAGGTGTCTCACTGTAACAACCCGCATAATTAACGATTATATATTTAAATGTTTTATTTAAATATAGTGTCGTTAGTCGGAATTTTAGGTCCGAAATTTTACTTTTTGCAAACGGCCGAATTGGAGATCGAAACCACCTCCATTGGTTCCAAAATGGCGTTCGCGATCTTTTTGAGTATAATCTTTGATATGTTTGGAGTTTGTGAAATTTTGACCCTTTTTCTACTAGGGCTTGAGTTTGGATTCAGCCCCAATCTCCTCTTAACCCTCTAGCTCATTAACTCTTCATCCATTCACCCTCATTTCATTCCTTTAACTTAAGAAAACTAAAAATGGGGGAAAAGAAGAAGAATTAGAAACTCCAAGCCCTAGTTCCATTTGCAAACTCCAAATTCTTGCTTGAAATTCAAAGAGAAGGATAGGTAGGCCTCCTCTTCATCTTCTCCAACTCTTTCTTCTTCAATTTCAGAAAATTTCCTAAACCTAAATTGGGAAATATGTGTTTTATTTTTAGATTGAAGCTTGTTGGGTTGAAGCAGAGATTGGTTGGTCTTCTCCTTGTTATTGAGCTTCTTCTTCTTCTTTGTTTTCGGGAAAAGGTGAGTTTTGAACTCACATCTACTTCTCTTGATATCATGGGTGATGGGTATGAACTCCTATTACTTATTCATATGTATTTGATTTTTGTTTTGGATTGGTTGGATGAATATTCCAATTCTTGAGTTTCAAAGTCAATTTTTATGAACATTCTCTTTTGGATGTTTTTATCTTATTTTGGTGATGAATCGAAGTGCTTATAGGGCCGGGTAGCTGCTAGGCGTAAACCCCTAGCATCCGTGCTTGTCCGATTGAAAGTTGGGAGAGTTTGCACTTCATTGGCAATGAGTAGGAAATGCAGGAAATTGAGTTCAGTCGACTGAATCCTCTGTTCAGTCGACTGAGATGAAGCCCGAAATTTTTCTGGACAATTTTCAGTCGACTGAGCAGGGATTTCAGTCGACTGACCTGCTCTTGTTTTCCTGTTTTGCCTATTTATGCTCATTTTGATTGGTTTTCTGAATTTTATCGATTTATGTTGGTTCTTAGTGGTTGTTATTGCCTCTTTGGCTTTGACAACTTATCCTTGACTTCATTCACGGGTTTTTATAAAAATAATCTTTCGAATCATATTAAAATCTCCCTTCTCCAATTTATAAATCCTATTTAAAACACACACACAATTTTGCACTTCGAGCGAAGTGGAAAGGAGATTAAACGGTTAGGTAAAACACAGACCATGAATCCGTGTGTTTATCTTTCCAATTAATCGCCGACCTATTCGATTGATTGTTTTGACCTTTGGTCTGGTTTACCAATGATATGAGATAAACTTTGTACTGCTTTGAGTGTGAAATTGACTGACGGATAGTAAACCGTTTAGTGCGAACGGGTGGTTATGGGACTCATGTTAACACTTTTCAGATTCCTTTTCGAGAGTTATGACACATTCCGCCAGTTAGTGGTGTCCAGTACTGGGCCTCCGGACCTTCACCACTACGATTTGTTGCCTTCAGGGCTTATTGCCTTCGATGTTTGTTGCCTTCGGGTTTGTTGCCTTCGGGTATGTTGCCTTCGGGTTTGTGCCTTCGGGTTTGTTGCCCTATAATATCGCTTACGATGTTGGTCTTTATGAGCCGCATGGGTGATATTGGGTTTGGAGCCTTCGGGCTCATGGATCCTTGTTTATACAGTACTGAGCTCGAGTAATTTTCTGATGTTTCATTTGATATGCATATTCCCTTGGTATCGCCCTTCGATGCTGGTATTTTTGAGCCGCATGAAGTGTAGCGATTACCTTGTGGAACTTGTATACCTTATGGGTATTTGTTATTTGCCTTTTGGCTTTCTTTGGGATATTCTTATCCTTTGTTTATTTGAGATGCCGATGATATGAGGCTTGTTTTGTTATGTTCATCTTTTGTTAGATGATTGTGTTATCTCTTTTAGAGATATTTGTTATACTTTGTAACCTTGCAGGTTTATTGTTGTTCAGTTTATCTAACTGATTTGTTTAGCTAGCTGACCAAATGTATTTATTACTTGGGTCAGACCGAGATGTTTCAGGTTAGGTGCTTTTGGACTTAGCCTATTTTGCTTCCGCATGGACTATTCCGCTAGTTTCCTTTTGTCTTAGCTTTTTGTGTAGTCCTTATCTGTTGTAACTATGATATGTATTCAAGTGAACTCGTCTGTATATTGTGGTTTGCTTTACCACTTGACACGTATTATTTTATATACTCTGTTATGTATCAGTATATGTGTATATGATGATCTACTGTTCTGTGATGTATATTACATTTGAGTTGTTATATTCTGTTCTGATAGATCCTCTAGCCACCTATGGTTTTGTTTTAAGTATTCATTGGATATGTCGATCTGTTTAGCATGATTATTGTCGGCGTATTTAATAGATAGTTAAAGCAAGGCTATAGATGGTCGCTCCTATCCAGCCTTATTCTCCGCGTTAGTTGACGGCATTACCCTGTAATGTCCTTGGCTAATGTGGGTATAGAGGTGGGGCATCACACTCACCTTCGAATAAGAACACAACAAGATGCTACACAAAGAATTAATCGAACGAGATTGATTTCTCATAAGCTCTTCAAGTAGAGTCAGGATTTAGCACAACTCCAACCCGAATTCTAACCAACAAAATGATCGATATGATTTTCCGTATGACACTACGGAAGGAACCACACCAATACAAGATAGACAAAAAAGAGACAAGATAGATCAATCAAAGATGGTTTCTTCAAAGGACACCAAACTTAAATGACCGCGTAAATGCATACCGTTAGATAATAGCACAAGAGTAAGATAAACACTATGAACAAATATATATATATGTATATATATATATATATATATTTGAAAATAGGTTAATTTAATAACTAATAATTGGGTTGTGCGGCCCAAAGCTTTTACATCCGTCTATTATACTAAATATTCAATACAGGATTCCAACACAACCAGAAAAACCTAAAACTTTCCTTTCATGGCGGCTCCCAGCTCTCTCCTCCATTTGATTCGGTCAAATCCTTCATCTTCAACCTCTCCAATCGTCGTACTTCTTGTGCCGTTTGCAGTGGTGAGGATTCCTTTTGGTATTCGATCTATAATTAAGCTTACATCTTTGTTAATTTGATTCGTAGTGGCCAATACATCTTTGTGTTTGTTGTTGAAAGCCCTTTCATTTCTCTCCCTCGAGAGGTGCCAGATAGTGGTTGTGAGGCCAATTTTGCCATTCTCCTGCATCAGCTTCGAGAGGCCGCTCCTATTGTTCAGGTATTCTGTTTCCTCTTTAAGTCTCTGGATGTTTTTATTTTGTGAGCATCTTATTATTTGTATGTTCCACAACCGTGTACTGTACTCGCATTCAAAGAACAGGTGTTCATGATTTTCCTCCGAGGTATTACAGAAGTAACATGTAGTGTCTTTCACAATTCCCCATTTAAAGAGCCTGTCTTTGGTTGGAAGTCTTTTGAGTAGAGCTTTGTATAAGGTATGCGCCATTTTTGGGCTATTTGACCTGCTCCATACTACCTTCATCCAATTAGTTAGGGGGTATTTGGTTCGCGAATCTTCCCAAGCTCCTCTGAAAATAAATTTGCCATCTGAAATATTCTTCCATATCCAGGTGTCCTCTCTACTCTCTGTCTGAATGATTTTGCGTTGAATCTCTTCTTTGTAGTTTAAGCATAGTAGGTTTCTCTCACATTGCCATTCATTTCTATCTATGATGGCATCTACTTTGCATGTTGGGGCTCCATATGCTGAAAACGTTTCCCATCCTAGTCTGTCAATGAAACTCTGTGAGTTTAGCCATGGGTCTCTCCATAAATCCATATCATTAGCCGTGGCAATTTCTCTGTCTATATAAGTCTGCAGTTCATTTCTCATTTTTAAAATATTTTTCCATATGGTAGATGCATTGTTATCAATTTTAATAGTCCAGAAATTGTCTTTTAGATATCTTGATCTCATCCAATTTTCCCACAAGTTTTTTGATGTTAAAACATTCCAGGCTAATTTCAGGCTATATAATTTCTTAAGCTCATATAGATTCTTAAGCCCCACTCCTCCTTCCTTTTTCCTATATAGCTCTAAGTATTTAATTTTATGAATTCCTCCTATCCATAGAAAGTCTGCACAGACTGAGTTAATTTTAGCAATTGAACAATCAGGGGGATGGATTGTAGCCAGAATCTTACTTTAGATGTGATGACAGTGTGAATTAATTCGACTCTACCCGCAAATGACAACAATTTTGATCTGCAGCCTTGTAATTTGTCCCTGATATTATCAATTAATCTACCACACTCCAAATCTGTTATTGTGTTATTTGAGACAGGGATCCCCAAGTATTTAACTGGAAGACAACCTTATGAAACCCCCAATTTTTACAGCATAGCCTGTTTGTTGGTACAAAATTTATTGAAATAGCACTTGGTTTTTAGTTCATTCAGTTTGAGTCCAGCTGCTTTCTCCAAGTCACTGAAAATTGACTTGACTTTCTCAATAGCCTTTAAGTTCCCTTTTATCACCACTAATAAATCATCAGCATAAACTAAATGAGTAACCTGTGGAACAATGTTATAAATAGGCCGAATGATTTTCTGAAAACATGCAATTTCCATTTGAAGAGGGAACCATTCCATAGCCACCGCAAACAAATATGGGGACAGAGGGTCACCTTGTCTGATACCCTGATTACTATGTATATAGCCTTTGGGGACTCCATTTATCATGACAGAAAAAGTAGGTGTCTCTAGCGCTAACTTTATAAGTTTTACTAGCTTTGAAGGAACCCCTATTGACTCAAGCATGTGTATAATGAAACCTCTATTGATTCTGTCATATGCCTTTTGAAGATCAACTTTGATACATATTTTGTCAGCCCCCTGTTTGTTGAAGTCCCGTATCAATTCATGTGGCATTATAGAGTTTTCATAAATCATTTTGCCTTGATAAAAGCACTTTGGCATTGTGAGATTAAATTTAGGAGAACTCTATTTAGTCTCATACATATAATCTTGCTAAGGATTTTATATATGACATTGCAGCAGGCAATAGGTCTGTAATCTTCATTTCTCTCTGGGAATTTAGACTTTGGGATTAGTGTTATGAAAGTGTGATTTATTTCCTGTATAAATTCACCTGTATCCAAAGCTTCTTACTTAAATTTCCCGTATATATATATATATATATATATATATATATATATATATATATATATATATATATATATAAACTCCTAATCCAAAAATTCCTAGAGTTCCAAAAATTTAATATTTTTACAGTTATAACACAAATTTTCAACACTTGAAATTTTTTCAAAACTTCTTACTTACATTTTCAGTTTAAGTTTATTACTCTTCATTAGAGTAAATAAAATTTAAGTTATTTATTCTCTAATTCTTACATAGGTATTCTTTAGTTTGCAACATATATTATTTTTTTCAATATGTTTCTCAAATTTTCCAAGTGTTAGAAATTTCTGAAAAAATCGACGGAGTCTCTCTTGTATGGAGAGCATATACGATATTATAAAAATGATGTATATAATATACATCGAACATTAGGTCGGAAACACAATATATATCATCATTCAACTCTTAAAACCAATTCGAAAACATGCCTTTCTTTTTAGCATTTTAAAGCGGGTATGCACAAAATTATATATAATATTTTGCTCAAAATGTAGTCCAATTTTCCTATTTTCACCTGTACTTAACTCAAATAGATGATATTAGTTCATGCTCATAAATAAGAAGTGCAACAATTAGCTATTAAGGGAAATAGAACAATATCATTTTAGACCTGCTGTAAAGAAGACTTATTGTTGACCTAGTAAAAAAAATCTGTAAAACGTTATAAAAAGATAATTGTTCTAATCAGCCTATGCTTTCCAACAATATAAATATCATCAAAATTGGATTTACGGTTTGAAAGTTATGCTAAATTTACATTCAGCTTAAATCTTAGAGTTTTGCAATAAGGCAGAACTGCCTATCCAATTTCAAACCCAATTTAGACTTGAAAAAAGAAAAATAGTTAAAAGTGGTAGAAAGAAATGTTATAGCTTACTGAAGTCTATTACATTTGCAAAAAGATTGAGCTCATTTGGAGTTAAAAATCTCAAATTATTGCTTTTTTAATACATCACTTTTCCAAACGAAATTTCAGCTTTTAAATCAATTTGAAATTTGAAATTCTCCCAATCCATTTTAATTTCAAACTACATTTTCAAATAAGCTTTTTGCTAAATCATTTATTAAATGATTTTCTTTTTTTCCAAAAAGCTAAGAGATATATAATTATGATCAACTTTATGTAATCATCATAATAAAAAAACATTTCATTAAGTGGAAATATTTTTATTACTTTCCAAAATCTAGCTTTAAAAACAATTAATTATGAAAATTCATTTTGGACGAGATAACTAATTTCTTCCACTATCAAGAGATGATTATTGATTATCCATAGAAATAAATTTTTATAGTCATCACTAATAATTTGTACTAAAATATTCAATTAATATTTTAATTTTCAAACGAAAGTATTATTTTACGTTAAATACATCATTTTATTAATCAAAGCATCAAACGATATTTTTTCAAATTAAGACATCCCCTTAATTAGAATTATTCACTTTACTTACTCAAATCACCATATTTAATTCCATAAATTTCAAATAATTTAAGGGTATTGCCTCGCCATTGATTTATAGTGAATGACTTCATCGATTGGCTGCTGAGTTGATTAAATGATCAAAACTACCTCGCCACTCATCCAACACTCACTATAGTTCAATGGTTTCATTAAACATTTAAATAAAAAATACTCCACCATTACAGCGTTTAGGAAATCCCTATCGATAAAGTTGGTCAGACGCATCGACCAAAATTCTTAAAGCACTAGACGAACAACCGAATACAAAAATTCATTTTCTTTGAAAAGAAACACCTCATATATAATACTCAAAATATTCTTTGTTGTTCTCAAAAATATAATCCAATTTCCCTTAGAAAGATATCTTAATTTTTGAAAAATTTGAGTACACAATTTATTACTTATTCTCAAAATCTAGGAACACAAATAGAGCCCTTCGAGATATTCCAAGAATACTCGATCCTCAAGATTGATGAAATAGACTAGAGTGTTCGTTATTCCGAATGGTATAACGAACCACTCACAACGCTCATAATGAGTGTGAAATTCGATAAGAGTAACGCTATCCTTCATGACTCACAGCTCATGAAAAATTGGTGTAAGGTCAAGCCGAGGAATGACCCTAGCACCACTTAATGGATTAAAAAGAGATCAACGAGATATAAGGGTAAGGTTAAGATATCTTATCGATTGAGAAGAAGAACATTAACAACATACGATTACTTCGAGTGAAGTAATTTCACAAAGTATATCACTAATTGAGTATCTAAAGAAGATATCTCAAAAGGGGTAAGAATGGAAATATCAAATAATTCAATAAATTGCCTCATTTCCCCAGTAAACATCCTCGTTGGAGGATGACCGAAAGGCTAAGAACCGGGAATGAAGTCAATACAATATTCGATTGCCTGATTAGGTGTCATACCCAAAACATACTCACAAAATCAACAGAGTCACCATGATTGTAAATCGAGATATATCCTCAACATCTCGAAACTCAAGAGTGACTACAGAGACTTCAGAATAATAATCTTTACTCCGAAGACAAGAATGAACACCGACTGAATTAAGATACCTAAATATAGGACCCCTCAAATCACAGAGTGTGGCTTGAAAATACTCAAGCAACTCCATCTCAAATCATTCCAAACTCTAGATAGGAAAAAGCATGTTAATTCGCATGAAAAGATAAACTATAGGGAAAAATCCCAAAATCTCAAACATTATACCAAATATTTCGAATCCCCTCAATAGGATTCGTAGTCTTCAAAGAAATCACAAGATAAGAACATCAAAGATCATCAACAAACTCCTTTGATACGGATGGACGTCAAGCACCCATATCAAAGAGGACTCGAATAAAATAACCATGATTAGGAATACTCCTACGATAAGATGTCATCAATTAAATTTGGGAATATTACGGAACAAAATATATTCCTAGACATGTCCCAAATTATCTACTTCTAAGGTCTCGAAAAAGTCAAGGCACGATTTGAGACAAGTTTGATTAAGAATGATGGTTTAACTCCTATTGTACTTTGATGTATCATAATATATGTTATGTCCTGTGTTAATCCTATTTTGTTCTGAGCTCAGCTCTAATACTAAGCTATGACGCCCTATCCCAAGACCCACATTAACAAAGAGAATTACTGGGTGATTCTGTCTGCTAATGCGGAGAATAGGGATGGTTAGGATCGAGCATCTATAATCTTGTCTTAAACATCTACTGTTTACATCGATAAATGCTCTATATTTTTTTTCCTATTTCAAGTGGATCGACATATTCAATAAACACTTAAACAAAACTATAGGTGGCTAATGGATATATTAGAACAAAATACAATAGCAGAATGCGTATCATGTCTCAGAGCAGTAAACATCATATATATAAATACATATACGCTGATACACTACAACAAAATGACCCTATTACAACTGTATTTTTACAACGGTCACAAATAGCCAGTTGTAATAAATGTTTTTCTAAACTCTTCTTATCAGACAATTGTACTAAACTTACTTTTAACAACTCTTTTATTTTGTCAGTTGTAATAGATACCTATTACAACCATTCTTTTTTGCCAGTTGTAATAAATGTCTATTTTTAACAACTCTATCTTTTTGCCAGTTGTAATAGATACATATTACAATATATTTTTTTGTTAGTTGTAATAGATGTCTATTTTTAACAGTTTATCTTTTAACAACTCTTTTTTTACTAGTTGCAATAGAGGCCTAACTAATATTAATAATTATTAATAATCTATAATTTATTATTAACAATATTAATATATAATAATATTTAATAATAACCTTAAAATTAATAATAATTAACACTTAATAATTAATAATTAATAAACGTTAATTATTTTTAAAATTACTATTAAATATTCAATAAATAATAATTGTTAACATATACATAATGATTAATAATTAATTAATAAAATTTAACAATAATTATTAAATAATAATAAATTACAATTAATTTGAAACATGAAATAATTACTATTAATAATTAATATTAATATTTACTATCCAATACTTAATAATTAATATAATAATTAATAAATAATTATTAATGTAATAATTAATGTCAATAATATTTAGTAATTAATTAATACGTGTAATAATTAATAGTAATTAATAATCACTATTAAATATTTAATAATCAATAATTGGTAACATATACATAATAATTAAATTTTAAAAATTAATATTCAAATATAACTAAGAATTAATAAGTAATAATTAATAAGAATTAAAAAGTAATATTTAATATTTTAATAAAAATTAATTTTCAAGTACATGTCATATTTAATATAAATATTCACCTATTAATTCTAATCTATAATATTTATTTTCTCAAATTTTGGTAAAAATTTGACTATGACTCATGAAAAGTTAGCGCTAACCCACAAAATCTTAGCGGAAAAGATATGAAATTTGGACAGGGAATAGCGAAAAATTGGCTCCAATCTGAAATTTATGTGGGAAATATAATCCTCTCAAACTCTTCCTTACCCACCGTCTCAGATCGGCATTGTTTATCCCTATTTTTTCCCAAATTAAAATCCTACAATCTTAATTTCAATGGCTCATACCAAGCAAACAGCTAGGAAATTGACAGGAGGCAAAGCACAAAGGAAGCAGCTCACAACCAAAGCCGCTTGAAAATCTGCTCCGGCTACCAGCGGTGTGAGGAAACCTCATAGATTTAGGCTTGGAACTGTCGCTCTTTGTGAAATCCGCAAATATAAGAAAAGCACCAAACTACTGATCAGAAAGCTTCCGTTCCAGAGATTGGTTCGTGAAATTGCACGGCAATTCAAGACCGATCTGAGATTTCATAGCTCTACTGTAGCCGCTCTTCAGGAGTTGCATGCCTTTACTTCAATTAGATCGCCGCCAAACTAGAGATTGGTTCGTGAAATTGCACGCCTCTACTTCAATTAGATCGTCGTCGTACCAAAGATTGGTTCGTGAAATTGCACGCCTCTACTTCAATTAGATCGCCGCCGTACCAGAGATTGGTTCGTGAAATTAGACTTCGACTCATCATTACCTTCAGCCGATTTTCCCCCAGTCTTGACTTCCAATGATTTCGCCTTCTTCATTGTTTATCTTGTGGCTATGTTGCTTTAGATGGGTATTTGTTCCCCTTCCTCGTCTCTCCCTCTTCCTCTGAAACCACTTCGATCAACGATTGCCACTAACTACCACTAAGGTAATTAACCTTTTGCTTTTGACTATCTTTTGTTCAAAATATGCTTCTGTTCTTTATGGATGAAAGCGAATATGGTTGTGATGTAATTTTGTAACCTTTATGCAATACGAAATTTCTAAAAACGTACACATTATAGTCCAGTTTATGTTTGGTTAATTGATTTTTTTCTCTATTTTCATGTATGATGTATGTTTGTTTTTAATCCTCCCAACCGTATTTTGGTCTGAATTTTTTTAGACGAATGACAAGTTTTGGACTATGTTAAACCTTAAGTTGTCACCTCCACTTTGTTAGGATATACATAACTTAGAAATAGCACAGTAAACATATTTTGTAATGTTATTTCTTTTATTAAGTCACATTGCAATTGATGCGTTGATGTTTAGCTCTGTTATTATTTGTGTGCTGTTGTTTAGGTATTTTAGAATTCCTGTGAAGTTAAGTTCATTTTTAGTACATGATCATGTGTAGTTAATTGTAATATATTTGATTATACAATTTCCTTTATATTCACTTAAACTTGAATTTGACATTACCCTATTATACCCCCAGTCTTGCTAATCTTTGTGTCATATTGGTCGTAGTCCAAGATCAGTCATATTATGGAGTCCATCGTTCTATTTTGTAGAAGTTCTCAACACAATGAACGCGTTATTACACTCGATTTCATTCAAATCATAAATGTTCATGGCTTTTGTAGTTAGACAGACAAATGTTCATTTTAATAAGTATTTCCCATCATTTTTCTTTTCATATCATTTTTATTTCTTCTATTTTTATGAGAGACTTTGTTTGTCAATAAGATAAATATTTTGGATACTCATATTTTCCTATAATTTGTGTTATGCTTCTCTTTTTTTTGGTTGAAAGGCAACTAAAGCCGAAACCATTGGCAAACCACAGCAGGTTCAAAATTATATTTCTATTCACTTTATTTTGTATACAGAATTGGTTATTTAGCAATTGTTAGATTCTTTGTGTGTTCTTCAATATTTTTCAGTATGCATTTGTTCTATTTCCCTTACAAGTGATCTTATTTATGTATTGTAGGAGTCATTGAAGACTGAGCGAGAAAGCAAGAGGGAGAAAGCAAGAGGGAGATGTACTTCCCTATGAGGAAGTATGGCATCAAGGCCTAGTGACATTGTTTTGGGTTTTAGTTGACATCTATTTTGATTATGCATGCATAAATTAGGTATAGGCTCAGTGACATTGTTCTGTGATATGATATATTTTGTGCAAGGGGCAGTAAGGTTGTATGCATTTGATAAGTAGATACCCTTCAAGCGGATGTTTGTTTTTGCAATCATCTTTAACAATAAAGAATGGATATATATTACCGTGATGGTGCATAATTATAGTTTGTATTTTGAATATAAAGTTGTGTTATCTCCTCTGTGAATGAATTATAATCCCTTTGAATTTATGTCAATTTTTTTTCTATTGCTTATATGTTCTTACTGCATTGCAAAATGTGTTTAAAAATTAATATTTTTATTTTACATTTTTTAACCATGACTGCCTATTGCAGTTGTGAAAAGGTCTTTTACAACTGCTATCGACAGCTATAAAAGATTTTTTACAATTGCCACTGGCAGTTGTAAAAGATTTTTTACAACTGCGATTGGCAGTTGTAAAAAATTATTTAACAACTGTGGAAGAACGTTGTAAAAAAATATAGCTCTATTACAACTTTGGATATCACGACGGGCGGCTATCCGTTGTAATAGACCTATTACAACTGTTTTTGGCAGTTGTTAAAAGGTGTTTTTGTTGCAGTGATACATCCCAGTTCAATACAAAATGATATACAAAAGTGGTTCATAGAAGACACTATTAACGTTTAGTCAAAAAATACATCAGAGTCAAGAGGAAAGAAATATAAACTACATAAAAGTTCTAGGCTGATAGCCAAGCAGATGCATCAAAGTGAAGTCCCGTAACTGATAGCTAACCTAAAACAACTCGGTCTTACCTGAGTATAAAATATACGGGTCAGTCTAGCTAAAACAGTCAGTTAATAAGGATGGATAATAATATAAAGCATATAATACAAGGTGATAATTCTTCTCGAATGAGAAGGTGCAATAGAAAGAACACATACTCTTGACTTAAGTGAACCAATGTCACTTAAGTACACAAAGACCTCAAAAGAGTTAAACTCAACAATAATACTCAAATATATAAACAATTGCCTCATATCATCGGCGACATCTAAAAATATCTATATGGTTTCAATAAACCATGTCTCCTAGAAAGGAGAAGTCCCAAATTACAAACTCAAGAAATGCCATAAATGGCAAACACAATTATAACTCATAATGGAGTGATCTCAAAACTCCAAATACACCAAATGGCAAAGTCATCAATACATAATATATCTCCAAGATGGAGGTTATAAGTTTCATATAAAAACGCCGAAAATGGAAAACCCAAATCTCAAATATGAAAGAATCTTCAAACTCAATTATACCTCATCTCATCAGCATATATGTATATAAATCTCAAATTGAACTCGCTAAAATGGTGAAACCTAGAATATCCTATAAAATCATGAAATCATTCAAACTCGTAACTCAAAGAACTCAATAAGAGTTCAAAACATCATAAATGAAATCACTATATATAGCATCCATATAGCACCAGACTATCGATGTAACAAAACATCTTAAGATGGTGAAATCATAATAAAACAGAAAACTCAAAAAATTTAGAAAATCGGATTGGCCAGATCCCTGATTGCATGCCGAAGCAATGCTACACGTGCCAAACTTAGACCGGTACCATATATATATGAGAGGTACCCATCTTAGACGATTGAAGTTATAATACATCGTGACGAATGAAGCCGTAAAACATCGTGACAACCAAAGTCATAGAATATCTTGATGACTAGATTCGTGATAGATCGTGACAACCGAAGTCGTAGAACATCGTGATGGCCCGACGGTCTATAGTACTGGTACATCGTGAATGTGTCACAAACTCACAGATAGAAACCCAAAAAGTGGTAACATGCATCCCATACCACCCGTTCTCACTAAACGGTTTACGTACTGCTGGTCAATGCCATACTAGAAAAAAATCATAAAATCATAAATCTTAGAAAATCATACCTTGCCTCATCTCATTGGCAACTATCAAAAGACATCATACCCTGTCTCATCTCATCGGTAAAAAAAAACATCGTGATGGTTTCTCATAAACCATAAATCTCAAAGTAGAAATCTCAACTTAAGACTTGCTTCGTCTCATCGGCAAGTACAAAAACATCGTGATCGTCCTTATCGACCCTACACCTAGAATATGAGATCTCAAACCATAAAACTCGCCAAATATTTTCCATCTCAGATAATTCCTTTAAATATGAACTATAAAACTCATAATACACCATAAAATGGCAAAACGCAAAAATCATCACAATCGGTAACCTCGAACAGTTTTGATTGTACAAGTCCGGAATTAACCGAAACAGGGAACGCACATGTCCCATACCATGTGTTTTACTAAATCATTTAATTCTCTTCCTTATAAGTCCAACGAGTGTAAAATAATTTACTTGAGAAAAAGAGAATTTTAAAACAATTTTCCATAATCGTTTTGAAATCAATTTATTGAAAATTATCCTTATTATATGGAATAAATATATTTTAATAATTTTAAAATAATTTTAAAATATTATATAATACTAATTTCAAAAGCTAATTTATTGTAAAAATTATTTCAAAATTTGTTTGGAAGAAGCAGTGCTAGAAATCGAAGAAAAGCATAGAAAATACTCAAAAATCAATATTCAAATTTAGTTCAAATTTAAATTTCAAACTCACTAAATCTTGGCTAGCATATTGATACGCATCATATCCCTCAATCACATTCAAAACCATCACAAAAGTGCACAAGAACAAGTGCTAAAAGCATAACAAAAAGTGGCAAAAGGCTGTAGAAAGTATGAGGGAAATTGCCCAGAATTCACACACACACATGTCTACATGCAGGTCGACAGACCTGTTCACCTCCAGGTCAACCTAAGGACGCCCAGGTTGATAGCCATGTCGATCCGAAAGGCTTTAGGTCGACCTGCATGTCGACCTTGCTCGTTTCATGCTTGTATTAATTTTATGAAGGAAGTTTGAAGCATCAAATGATCGTATAATGCAATGAAATTTTGCAGGGACCAAGCTCAACATATAAACTACCAAATTAAAGAAATCCAGTAGCATTTCGTTGCAAGAAAAAATAGATACAAGCATTCAAAGAAGCAACATAAAACAATTTTCAAACAGAGATAAAACAACATAGAAATTTATATACAAAGGCTAAATTATTCGCTGTTTTTGCAATTTTGAGCTTTGTTTTGCTATATTATGTAAGTTATTCAACTCACCTTGCTATTTGAATGCAAATTCCCGAATTTGTGAAGAAGGATTGGAGCTTGAAGGTGAAATTGGTCTTCAAGAGCCTGTATAGTAAATAAGAATTGCATGCTAGATAAAGTTAAATGTAAATTAGAAAATCTCATCTTTTAAGTAGAAATTTGATGAAATTTGTAAGTCTGGAGTTTGATTAACCTTCTCTGTTCTTATTTTGGTGAATTTCTTCTTGAATTAGCAGTGAAATTGAGTAGGAATTGATTTTAGTTGAAGACGGACATTAATTTCTTTCTTTTCCTTTCTTTTATATTTTTCTTAAAGATGGAAGAAGAAAACTACGTATAGACATTTTTTTCACAAACCAAAAGCTTCTAGGTTTGGCTATTGGATCCATTTCTAACCCAAAAAGCCCTAGAACAAAAATACTTAGAGAAAAATGTAAGTAATGTTCGTATTTATCTTATTTAACACTATATGCACCATACTTCTCATATTAAGGCCAAATATAATATGTACAACAAATATATGTACATAAAATTATTATTATAACAAAATAAAATTTATTTCAATGATAAAAAGGTATTTTTAATAGTAAAACCCTATTTACACAATATTTCACAATTTACACTATTTTAACATAACAAGCATAACATGTAACGATCCCGAATTTTAATTTATTTTAAATTGATAATTAAATTAATTTTTAATTTAAAATTGTGAAATTAAATGATAATCGATTGGAGTTTTCCAAATTCAAATGGTTTGTGTTATTTATTAATAAGAAAATGGTTTCTTTTGTAAATTATTTTAAATCAACAAGGAGTTATTTTTATAACAATAAGTATAATAGCTTTATATTTATATACATGGAGTATAAATTCAAACAACATAATTAAAATAGAAATTTATTTGCAATACAAAGCTAGCTAAAAGAACATAAAACTAAAGACAAAGTTGTAAATAAATATGCAAAGTACTTAGACAAAGGCAGGTAAAATATAATGTAGACTGTAAAGTAGATATGCAGGCAAGTAAAAAAAAGAAAAAAACAAATGTATGCATATGAACAAATACAAATATAATAAGTGTAGCCACCATGTTAAAGCAAAATAAAGAGATATACTCAAGTATATGACCAAGCAAAGGCAAGTAAAGGAGTAAATAAAGTATAAAACAAGTACTGGAGAAGAAAAAAATAATATCTTTGCAGCAACCTGCCTCTAGCAATTAATGCAACATGCAAGATATCTCAGCAACATTTGTTGTACAAACATAAGATATAATATGAAAACAGTATAAAAATCTTTAAGATTATAAAATAAAACAAATATGAAAAGTAAGTAAATAAACAAAACAAACCAGGTACACTTAATCAATAACAAAGCAAATATATTCAAGTATAATAAAGGTCAGCATCCATTACATCATCTCAGCCGTGTAAAAAAAAAGATGTAGGCAAGCATGGAATAAGTACACATGCATTTAATGTTTACACCTCTAGCCCATAACTAAAGTCAGTTCCTTGCTATTTATCAACAACAGTATATCACCACCCTATACAAGATTTGTATACCCTGTATACTTTAACTTCATATACACATCAAATTATCATTACAGTTTCATTCTTCAAAACTGAGAAAAGATAAAAAAAAGAAAAAGCAAGTGTCACTCAAAACTTAAACAAGATTCAAACAAACAAACAACTTAAATCAATTCAAAACTGAAGACTTAAAAGCTTCAGCAAGCAAAGAACTCAAGCCTGTTCAACATTATCAACTCTGTTCTTTTCCTGGAAAAACAGATGAGCAAACACTTGAACTCATTTGTTCATCTTTGTGGTTGGCATCTGATGATCTATGAATGAATGACATAAAGGATGCTTGCATGAATATGAACTTTTGTATAGAGGGGTATGTTTGTGCCTGTCTGTGATATATGTCTCTGTTCTAAAATATTACTGAGTTCAATCCTGTTTAAAAATCGAGAACTTCCCCTCTAATCAACTGTTGATCTTGATGTTCAAAGGAAACTTGATAGAATTGCCAGGAACTCTTCCTTAAAAATATTTGGGAACGAACTTTGAAAGATATAAGTTAAATCTTAATTTAAAGATTTAATGAATTAAATCCAATTGAATTGGAATTGTTTTGAAATCCAGGAATGAATCTTTGAGAAACTAGGTGAACTTTATGAAATAAATCTTTTGTTTAAAAGATTTGAAATGGTAATTGGATTAAACCATTTGAAAGAAAGTTTTGAGTTATTAAGTTGTGACTTCATTGAAATCCCAGTATCCATATGTTTTTGAACTATTTCGCTCACTATTCGGTTTAACCGGGAGAGGACCTTTGTGTCGTATAACCCATTTCGAATATGTGATTCGACGTTATGGATAGCATTTGAAGACCGGTGGTGAAGACCGGGTATTTGCAAGAACGATAGGATGACCTATCTATTGTCTCTCCACCGAGTAGCTACGGTATAGAGATTTCCTAAGTGATGGGAAGTTCGATCGGGATTGTGAATACCCGGATTGCAAGGACTTCTTCGGAAGTGCCTTCGGTTCTGTTCGAACCCAGAACAGACTTGTATGGATTGTATGTCTGACATTACAATTTGAGATATAAAGCAGATTTCTTTCAAATACATTTCTGTTGGTGGCGGAGAATTTATTCTCTTAGCTTAACACCCTTCTCTGAGACGTACGAGCTCAGAGGTTATGTAGTTGAAGGTTATCAGCAATATATTCCCAATTTGGTAATGTGACATGCTGAGTGTTGCTGTGAAATGATCATTGTGTTGATCATTTGTGATAAGATCATTTGTTTGATCGTTTATCTTTGTGATCATTTCTATGATCATTTGTTGACCCAAAGCACAGCTTTTGTATAAAGCGTGTTTTTGTGGACGAGACTTCGTCGAGCCTCACACCCCGGAAATGGTCAAAACAGGAAAGATGCGGTAAGGTTATGAGGGGTAGCTCCCTTTAGGGTATGTGCATTTCCTTCTGGATAGAGGTGGTATCATGGTATGGAGCCCAGATATTTAACCTATGTGGTTACTGCGAATTTATTACTTTGTGGTTGTTGGTTATCGGGATCCCGTGAGAAAGGTCGTTTACGATCGGGGGATGACATACTCGTGTCAGTAGTTACCCAGTTAGGGGTAACCCGGCCTTGTGTTGGCAGAGATCCGGCTTGGTTCTCGGGGACGTCCTTCCAGAGGCGTTCTCATGTGGCAATGGGAAGTTCCTTGGCCTGACCATTTGTTGGAAATCCAATTCCCAATACGAAACCCTGTACGGTTTTAGTTGTAGAACCTGCCATTTACTTATAGTGGCGCCCCACTATTTAGATGGTAGCTATAGTAGGCATACGATAATGGTCGTATGTTGGCTAAGATTTATATCTTTATTTTTGAAATAATGTTCTACACTATGCACTAGTAATAATATCAAATGTTTCTTTTTAATGCATATCAAGCATCTTTGACTATCATAAGGAGAAATCTCCTCCGATTCTGCGTTTGCATTGTGTGTGTGTGCGGGAGGCCTTATGGTAGTCTCATTTTTCAAAAGCATTGCGAATTGACTTTAAAATTCTTTCTTTGATTATTTTTTTTAAAAGATAAACTGTTTTTGTTGCTCACACCAGTCCCACGACTGATCCGGAGTTTATTGTTTCTTTCCTAAACTCTGGGTGCTCAAAATTTTTCTACACGAGCAGTCTAGAGTTGGGTTTTTCAGATAGTCAGGTTTAGTAGATTATCTGGAGTTAGTTCAGTCTTTGGATCACACCAGTCTTTCCTATCTTTGTGCATCGTTATTGGGAGTTCGAGCTATTGCTGGATTGGTTCTTGGAAATGGAGTTGCAGTTTCTGGAGTTCTTCCTTGAAGACTATCTTAGAGTTATTTGTTTCGCTGCTAGATGTCATCTATTTTCTTTTCCGCTGCTATTTATTGTATCATATCTCTGATGTATATTGATATCTATTGGATCATCTGTTGTATCAGATATTGTATCAAAGCTGTATATCAATGTATTATTTTTTTTATTCCGCTGTGTTGTTTACTTAATGTTGTTATAAGCTCCGGCGAATCGGATTTGAACGGTCGAATCTATGGCATTCGAATACGATATGAAGTATGGATGTCGATTTTCAAGCGGGCAAAATCCGTCTCGTCAAATTTGGTATCAGAGCTAAGGGTTAAAACTTTAGCTCAGGAGTATAACACGTTAAGTAGCTCATTAGAGATAGGGTGAAGTATCCCTAGAATGAGAAATCCCTAAGATATCCGTTTGAATGCCTTAGTAAATTATCTTACTATTCACTGATAGTAAGTATGAGTGCAAGAAGAGAACGAGATAGGGGACAGGGAAATACAATGATAATTAGTCAATACCCTGTAACAACAGTTGAAACAATCTTTCTCTGTCAATCTCCTTTGATTCGATTCTAAATTCTTTTGATTGCTTCGTGGCAGTTGCAAGAAGAAGTTTCGGTGCAGTGATGGCCCTATGAATCGTAATAGGAAAATTCTTACTTCGTATTTCATCAATTTCTTATCAGATTTTGATTTAAACCTTAATGAATATGAATTGGAAATTTGGAGTTGAAAATTTTAAATGAATTGGAAATTTTAAATTTGAGTTAAATTGGTTAATGGAATATGAAGGATAAATTTGAATTATATCGATACCACGATTTTGTTTAAAACCAAATTTTAAAATTCTGTTTTAATTTCTTGGGTTGGTCGAAGTCCGAAGAGGGACAAATTGGTATATATTTTGAGATATTCCGACTTGAATTTGGAATACATATCTTAAGTTTGAGGAACTATAGGAGATCGAATCTATCTATCTCTTCATTGATTTCGTGCCTGTGAATTTCGGGGACGAAATTCTTTTTAAGGAGGGAGTCTGTAACGATCCCGAATTTTAATTTATTTTAAATTGATAATTAAATTAATTTTTAATTTAAAATTGTGAATTTAAATGATAATTGATTGGAGTTTTCCAAATTCAAATGGTTTGTGTTATTTATTAATAAGAAAATGGTTTCTTTTCTAAATTATTTTAAATCAACAAGGAGTTATTTTTATAACAATAAGTATAATAGCTTTATATTTATATACATGGAGTATAAATTCAAACAACATAATTAAAATAGAAATTTATTTGCAATACAAAGCTAGCTAAAAGAACATAAAACTAAAGACAAAGTTGTAAATAAATATGCAAAGTACTTAGACAAAGTGTGACGACCCGACATTTTTAACAACTTAAAATTGGAATAATTAATTGATTTTAAAATATTTAAAATTTAATTTTAACTTGAATTTAAGATATCAATATTTACTTGGTAATTAAATCATTGAATTGTACAGTTTAAATATTGAATTTAATAATTGAAATTGGGTAAATTTTTGAATCTGTGATTCTAAGCCTGTTTAAAATAATTTGAAGGCTTATAAAATTTATAATGATAATACTGGAGATAATAGAATGGTTTGAATCTAATTTAAAGATAAATTGTTCGGTTTTAATAATATATCGTTTAAATTGAATTTAAAAATAGCCTTCCGAGGGACAGTCTCGGAATTCGACGAAACCAGTTTCATTGGATCCGTTATAGTTAATTATTACCGGATTTCAATTTTCGTAGCAATTGAGGTTGTCGTTTGACCCTGGCAGCCCAAAACGCTTAGAACTATTTTAATCGATTTAATTTAAAATCGATCGTTTTCTTCTTTAACTCGTACATATGATCGAATTAGGCTCCGAAACACGTTCCATCGTGTTCGGAACGCGGGTAAAACCTTACAATTGCTTCGCAGCATTCTTAAAAGGAGTTTGAATTTTAATTGGCATTGAACGAGACGTTTATAATATAATTAAATTTAAAATAAATTAACAAGATATTTTCTTTTACAACACGAGATATTTTCTTTATCTCGTACGCAAGAAGCTTCTTCCCCCTATTTCTATTTCCTCGTCTCTCCCCTTTTCTTATTTCACGCATTTCATTCCTCACCTTCAATCACTCTCCAGGCCGAATGAAAAAGAAAAAAAAAACGTTGAATCGAGACAAATTAAATCACGATGCCCTAGCGGCACGAGCAAGAGGTGGCGACGCGGCCCTTGGTAGCGCTCGAGGATTTGTGAGGGGGTGGTGCGGTTTCTGATTTAGGGTTTCAGGGTGTCGTTCGCGCCGCACGTGGGTTGATGGTGGCGGCGCTAGGATGGAGCGGCGGAGGGGGGAGGGTTGCGAGGTGGAGACGAGTAGGTGACGTTGCAGTGCAGATGGGGGAATATTGCGCGCATATGTGGGTTCTCGATTTTTGGTGAGAAACTCTTTGTTTCCCTTTTACATTCTGTTTGAGGTTTGTTGAAGCACTCTGATGAATTATTTACTACAATAATAGTAAAATTTTCGATTAAACTGGTAATAGTAGGAAGAAAAATTTATTTCGGTACAGTAACACTCTACTTCAAATATGTATTGTTGAGAAAAAGATAATAACAACGATATATATATATATATATGAAACAGTAGCTTATGGGTTGATTAGCATGTTTATTTGAGACATGAGGATATTTATATAACATGTCTTGAAACGTTAATTAAATTAATTAAAGAGTAATAAGTTGTTCGGTTAATTCAAATTTTAATAACACTAAGGTGGACTTTAATTTGAACAAATTGGTTTAAACAAAATTTATTAATAGTTTATGTAAATCATTGGTCGATTTAAATTATCACATGAAGAAATTAATTTAGGTTAAATTTTTAGTTTAATAAAAATTGTTAAAAGAGATAGTTGACTGTTCGATTATGTAAAATATTAATAAATCGTATAACTGTTATACAAGGTTTAAATCTGAAGGAAACAAATCGAGATCGGATTTGGATTGCAAAAGCAAAGGTGAGTAAATCTCACTCTGTTGGACTTTTATTTAAATTTAAGTTGTTAATTTACATAATTGGATGAATGATTGAATTGTTTGTGTATGGATGATCTGGTAATTTAGTTGGTTGGATCTCGGGTTAATTGTGGATTGACTCGAAGCATTTGCTTTTTTTTAAATGGTTTTAAACTTAAATTGTAAATAAGAGGATGGTTCAGACTAAAATCAACAAAGGTTTAATGAATGGCGATTCATTAAATAGATAGGGTAATTTAAATGAATAATTAATTAATTAAATTTATAAATGGTTTGGGTTAATTAATTAAGTTTAAATTAATTAGAATGATCATTGGGTGTTTAATAAGTAATTATTTAATGCAATTAATAAAATATAATTACTTTGTGTAATTAATCGAGAGATAAATTAAGATAATAAATAAATGGGTGGAGACAAATCAAGTGTAATTAATACTGTGGTTTAATTAATATAATTAATTTAGATTATGATGAATTGAACTATAATTGGAAATCAATAATTTATATAATTAATGAAGTAACTAAAGAAGGGATTAATCAAGATTTATTTAGTCCATAATAAGTGACTTATGAGAAATTAATTAATTAATATAAGTAATCAAGGATTAATGTGATTAATATAGTTAATTAATTTATGAAGTAATTAAGATCACTTATTTATTTGGAGATTAAGGATAATTAATCTTGTGGAATTTGTTAGTTAAGATGGATAATTAAGGGGATGATTAATAAATTGTATTGGAAGTAATTAATGTCAAGTGAAGGAATCTAGTGATTGAGGTTAGTAATTCAATTTGAATTAATTAAATAAATTGAAAGCGATCAAGTTGCTTATAGATGATTGAATAGTATTGGATACCTGGAATGAGACACGAAGAGATCGGGGTCGGGTATTAGAGGATACCCGAAACCCCTTCGAATTTTTATAAATTGATTTGTGAAATCAATAAGTTGGAATGAAATGATTTAAGTAAATTGGATTATTTATTGAGTTTGGTACTTAGAAATTTATATGTGGAATAAGCATTGCCTATGTCAAATAGCGAATTGGATAATTTGATGCATATTACCCGGGCTTATATAAGTTGATTGCTTTGGTATTTCATGTTAGTTGAGTTTACTCACGCTGGTTTCCAGCCTGACCCGGGTGTTACTTTGGTGTAATGCTCGGGTCAGACCGAGTATTACAGATTTTCAGGTAGATACGTTCTGGAGCTCAGGAGGCGAGCTGGATGGCTAACGTATGGGGTATTTCCACTGTAATATATTATTGTGTATCTGAAACATGATAATAATGTATATTCTGTGACTGTGTATAATGTGAAACTCTGATGTATATCAAATGTAATTAACAGATATAGTATTCTTCTGTAAACTGTTATTTATTATTATATTTTATCCGCTACGAATGTGAGTTGTTGATGTTTCTTTTCTTCTTCTTCTATCTCTTTCTTCTTTTTTCATAACTATCTGGAATTTTCGGGTTCGAAAATTTCGGGTCGTTACATTTGGTATCAGAGCTGAAATGTTAAGCGAGAACCTTGGCTCTGGTGGGGATTACTCATTGTATAGAGTCCATAGTACTCTAGAATGAGTTGAGTGTGTCTATATATATATATATATATGAGCGCGTACTTGTTATTTGCTTATAAAGATTTTAAATGGTTTTATACAAAGGTATATTTTGATATATATAACAATATTTCCTTTTAATAAATATTAGGTGATTGGTTGTAAATTATTGGAATTAAGTTAAGAAGGACTATAATACAACCAAATTAAAATTAAATTAATTAAAAATGAAATTCTAGAATTAGAACTCAGAAATTAGAATTGTTTTAAACTTTAAATGAACAAAGTTAAATTTGGTTTAAAAAGGTTAAACCAATCTTTGAGAATTTGGCTCGAATTATATAATTCGAGATGGTTTAAATGTGAAGTTGGAATTGAACTTATTCAAATTGAATCCGATTTGAATTAATTGGATTTGGATGGAAGATGTATAAGTTCAAGAATTTAATGGAAGGTGGGAATTGGTTTAACATCGAAAAGGAATTTGAAATATAGATTGTAAATGTAATTTATAAATTGAAATAAACTTCATAAATAAATGAGATTATAATTTGAAATAGAATTCCAGAGAATATTTGAAATAGAGTAAGATGAAAATTCCAGAGTAATGTTTAAATATGAATTTGATGGATTGGGAGTTTGGAATTTTGGGAAAAATTAAAATTCCTTTGGGTTTGAAAGTGGTTTCCAAGGGTTTTGAAGAAAGAATAGTATTATTTCAAAAATATCTTTGTGTTTGAAATCTGGGAGATTTGAAATTAAAAAAAAATATTTGGAAATGTTTTAATGTGATAAAAGCATTGAACTCTTTCGGTCACTGGAAAATAACGTAGGTGATGACTGCAGCATTATCGATGTTTATTTTCGAGTTTCTAGAAGAGAAATTGCTACCAAATTGTTTTAAATTGGAATTGGTTGTGAATTGAGTTTGGTTTTGAAATTCAAAGGGATAATAGAATCTGTCAAAGAATTTGGATATAGATAAATTCTAAGGTGATGTTTAAGTTTTGGAAAATTGTTTAAACTCTGGAATCTGGATTCAAAATGTTTATGGAATAATAAAATATATGGGCTAAATAAAATATATAAACTCCAAGTTAAAAGAAAATGTGAATGCAATTGATTTGAAATAGAAGTTGAAAAATGTAAATTATAATTAAAGTTGTACAAGTTTAGTATTCAAATGGAAAATTTGTATTGGATTAACTGGAAAATGATATGGAACTTGAAGAGAGTTCGATTGATATTAGTCCAGATCTATCTGAATAATTTGGAATTGTAATTAAAGTGGAATTAGTTAAGACCAAATGAAATTTGATTTGAAGTTAGAAAGGAGTTGAGAATTAATAAAAATTGAGTTGGGAATGAATTAAGTCCAATGGAATTTGGAGTTATTAGTATTGAAATTGGGTCGATTTAAATGGAATTGTTGGAGAAGTGAACAGTTTTGACTCTGAACTATTTTTAATTTAATTGTTTTGATGTAAACTTATTTTTTTTTTCAAGCTCTTAAATATATACTACTTTTCTTTCTTAAAGCCAAATTATTTTATACTTGTTTTACCATTATTTTGGAACTATTTGACTATCTTTCAACTGTTTTCTAAATTTATTACTATATTTCAACCATGTTACAAATTAATTACTATTTAACAACTATTTTGCAATTATCTAAAATTTCTATGACTATTTAACTCTTTCTCGACTATTTTATAATTAGTTAACTATTTTACAATTATTTTGCAAATTATTGATTATTTTTCAACTACTTATCTATTTTCAAAATTTTCAAGCTATTTTTCTAAACTGGTCGGAGTTTATTAATTAAAATACCCAACTGAGATAAGGATTGAAGTACTAATCCAATTGGGAATTAATGTAAAGGTGAATAAGGAATGTGAAATGGTTCTTTTGAACTGAAAGAAAATTTTGAGAAATATGAAATGAATAAAGATGGAAATTGGATATTTCTATGGTTTTTGAGAGTGTTTGAAGTATAAAAGGTGTTTTATACAAGAAAGTAAGGATCCAAAGTTTTAAAGAATCCTATGAGGATTTTGGAAAAAAAATTTGGGAACCTTTGGATTTGGAAAAGGCTTTTGATTTTTGGGTAAAATCAATGTTGAATTTGGAAAGCCTAGTTTGAGAATTATCGATTTTGGAAATAATCGATTTTGTGTAAAAGAGCTTTGATAAAATTCATACTAGGTGTATGATTTGAAAGATACTATATGTGTATAGTATAAAGTGTTTTGATGATAGCTTTGGGGAAAAAGGCGCTCCCTTGGAATGGACTTCTCAGGAGTGCCACTGGGTGGCGCTGCCTTGAGCCCCAAAAGGGGTTCTAAAGTTGATCCTGTGAGGAGTCCGGACAAAACTAGTTCCTGAGGATTATGAGTTGAGTTACCATAGCGTAAGTCGTGTGTGCCGTGGAGAGCCAACAGTTACATGGACTTTTGTTGTGACTGCAACGTAACCCAGGATGTAACTGCGACCTATGGTAACATTGCGAAAGTCGTGTGTGCCGCTGAGAGCCAACAGTCTGCGGTTGAGTTTATCTCGGTAGACTGCGACTTATGTAGGAGTGGAGAAGTTTCATTTCGTCAGCGAAAATCAGAGGCCGCTGAGAGCCTGCAGTTATATGGACTTTTGCTGCGACGGCAACGTAACCTTGGATGTAACTGTGATCTGTTGTGTGGGATCCATGGCGTAATCGAGAGGCCGTGAAGAGCCTGCAGTTGCATGGACTTTTGTTGTGACTGCAACGTAACCCTGGTATGTAACTGTGACCATGGATGGGGGTGATGATTTTCAGAGCATTGTCACCAAGGATATTTCCTCTATTTCAAAATGTTTTCAATATTTTCAATAAAATTAATTTCCAAATATTTTTACTGGATGTTGAAAACGGGTTTACCAGGTACTTATAGATTTTCGGTCCTACGCCTGATCAACGTATGACTGAATTTCTGTGAGAACAAGGATGGACTGGTTGAGACATCGAGTTATAAGAAATATTTTATAAAAGCTATTTTAATATTATTATGAGATTTTATAGGCATTTCTAAAATTTTAAAATAAAGGAGATGAAATTTTGGAAAATCAAGGGAAGTTCAAACTGAAATTGTAAAATAAAATTGAAACTCGGGAAATTTTAATGAAGTGACTCTTTGTAATTAAAAATCCAATGTTGAATTAAAAGTGGAAGTAAGCTAATTATCTAAATAAATTATTTAATAGAGAATGTTAATAAAATTTAACCTGGATAACTAAACTGGATTGTAAGTAGATAATGAAGTTTGGAAATGAATTCGAGTTATAAATAGAATTCGACTTGGGATTTGATAATGAATTAAATAAGAGGAGATATTGTAAAATAAAAATGAAATAGAGTTGGATTGAAAAATGTGATGGTTTGAATTGCAAATAAAATCCAAGTGTGATTTGAATAATATTTAATGAATTTGCAAGTAAATTTGATATGATGAAAATGTTGTAGAATGAAATGCAGTGAATTATAATAGACTGATTTGAGTTGCAAACAAAGCTCAAGTAAATAGAAATAAATTGAGAATGGCGTTGTATTAATAAAATAAATTCGATAATGAATTAAATGGTAAATTAAAGAGTTTAAATGAGTTAATTGAATTAGATAATAATGGATGAAATCTGATTTAATAAAGACTAAATCAAAGATGTGATTGGAATTGGATTATTAGACTGAATTTAAGTTCGGTGACATTAATTTGAGGTATAAATGAGTTAAGTATGTGTTGCATATTTTTTTTTGATAAGTTGAGTAGGTGAATTAAAATTTAACTAGTTAACTTGAGTTTAAAATGCATGGAAGCTTGGCTTCGAATAAGAATGAAAGCCCATTAATAAAAGCTTGGATTGAAGTAATTTGGAAATGGTTAGTATATAAGAATGGAATGTGGCGAACTAAATGAATGAGTGTGAATAAGTTAAAATGGGATTGAAGAAAATAAAATTGAGTTGGAATCCATTTTAATAGGTTATAAAACTTAAGTAATTATTTTTTTCACATGGAGGTTATCAAATTGTGTAGAAATAATTGTTGTTTAACGTAAACTGGATTTAATTAAATTTTGTGGATTAGTGGAAGCAAATATAATTGATTTTTGAGTCAATTAAAGTGAATATGAGTTTGTTTTGCTTAAAAATGAATTAAATGTGAACAATTGCTTTGTAAACCATTAGAATTGAATGTAATGACATATAAATTTGGTTAAAAGCAATTGGATTAGCTTTAAATTATATAAATCGCTTGTGGTAAGCGTTTGGTGTTTGTTGTTTTTGGAAATGCTTGTGAAATGCTAATAAAACTTCATATATATGGCACTTACATATTTAAATTGAGATAGTACAGGTACCTGAAGGCTGTTTGGTGGTTTGGATTTGCGCTAACTGCTTAATTAAATAAGCTGCTTGCTTAAAATGCTAAATAAGGTACGCCTACGCAATAAAAATAGGAAATATGAACTGTTTTTGATTTTTCCGACCGGGTGGGTCGATGTATACATATTTATATCTCTTGTCAAATTGCAAAAGCTCCTCCGTACAAAGGAGACTCTGCCAAATTTTTTTGAAAATTTTGGGAGTTAGAAAATTTTTGGAAAATTTTGGTTAACGACAAAACAATTTCTAATGGGAAACTTAAAATAAACTAGTAAGTGAAACTAATATGAATCAGTTTAAATGAAAGATATAACTCCATATTAGAAATCGAAAATAAATTGAATTCATATGAAACGGTGGAAACTAAGTTGAATAGAAGTAATGTGAAGGCTTCTGTAAGAAAATGTATACAATGATTTGAAAGATTACAATTGGATATTGTTGTTAAATAGAAATGCAGGTGTTATAAAGGAAAAAGGAAATTGGATTTGGTTCTAAAAGATAAATTTGTATTGCCCGACAAAAAGGTATATATTTTAATTTCTGGATGAAATTGGATTGGGTTTTTGATGTAGCCACTTGGCTTTTGTTTTCTTTTGGTATTTGGGAGCCCGTAGAGGCCTTTTGTAGTTGTACCGAGCTAACCGCGCAAAGGAAACGCTGGCAAAATTTTTCGAAAATTTAGGGAGTTAGAAAAATTTCGAGAAAATTTTGATAATTCAAATTTTGAATTTAAATTGAAATTTAAAAGTATTGAGCAAAAAGGGTGTTGCATGAAAACTATAGAAGGTTTTGGCAAGTAGTTAAGGATTGTGGGTCTTTAATAAAAGATTGTTGATAAGATGTTGAACTGTTGGTTTTGGGAGAAAATGTAAACGGGTATTGGACCATTCTTCCTAACTAGTAATTTCGGGGACGAAATTCTTTTAAGGGGGGAGGAATGTGACGACCCGACATTTTTAACAACTTAAAATTGGAATAATTAATTGATTTTAAAATATTTAAAAGTTAATTTTAACTTGAATTTAAGATATCAATATTTACTTGGTAATTAAATCATTGAATTGTACAGTTTAAATATTGAATTTAATAATTGAAATTGGGTAAATTTTTGAATCTGTGATTCTAAGCCTGTTTAAAATAATTTGAAGGCTTATAAAATTTATAATGATAATACTGGAGATAATAGAATGGTTTGAATCTAATTTAAAGATAAATTGTTCGGTTTTAATAATATATCGTTTAAATTGAATTTAAAAATAGCCTTCCGAGGGACAGTCTCGGAATTCGACGAAACCAGTTTCATTGGATCCGTTATAGTTAATTATTACCGGATTTCAATTTTCGTAGCAATTGAGGTTGTCGTTTGACCCTGGCAGCCCAAAACGCTTAGAACTATTTTAATCGATTTAATTTAAAATCGATCGTTTTCTTCTTTAACTCGTACATATGATCGAATTAGGCTCCGAAACACGTTCCATCGTGTTCGGAACGCGGGTAAAACCTTACAATTGCTTCGCAGCATTCTTAAAAGGAGTTTGAATTTTAATTGGCATTGAACGAGACGTTTATAATATAATTAAATTTAAAATAAATTAACAAGATATTTTCTTTTACAACACGAGATATTTTCTTTATCTCGTACGCAAGAAGCTTCTTCCCCCTATTTCTATTTCCTCGTCTCTCCCCTTTTCTTATTTCACGCATTTCATTCCTCACCTTCAATCACTCTCCAGGTCGAATGAAAAAGAAAAAAAAAAAACGTTGAATCGAGACAAATTAAATCACGATGCCCTAGCGGCACGAACAAGAGGTGGCGACGCGGCCCTTGGTAGCGCTCGAGGCATTGTGAGGGGGTGGTGCGGTTTCTGATTTAGGGTTTCAGGGTGTCGTTCGCGCCGCACGTGGGTTGATGGTGGCGGCGCTAGGATGGAGCGGCGGAGGGGGGGGGGTTGCGAGTTGGAGACGAGTAGGTGACGTTGCAGTGCAGATGGGGGAATATTGCGCGCATATGTGGGTTCTCGATTTTTGGTGAGAAACTCCTTGTTTCCCTTTTACATTCTGTTTGAGGTTTGTTGAAGCACTCTGATGAATTATTTACTACAATAATAGTAAAATTTTCGATTAAACTGGTAATAGTAGGAAGAAAAATTTATTTCGGTACAGTAACACTCTACTTCAAATATGTATTGTTGAGAAAAAGATAATAACAACGATATATATATATATATGAAACAGTAGCTTATGGGTTGATTAGCATGTTTATTTGAGACATGAGGATATTTATATAACATGTCTTGAAACGTTAATTAAATTAATTAAAGAGTAATAAGTTGTTCGGTTAATTCAAATTTTAATAACACTAAGGTGGACTTTAATTTGAACAAATTGGTTTAAACAAAATTTATTAATAGTTTATGTAAATCATTGGTCGATTTAAATTATCACATGAAGAAATTAATTTAGGTTAAATTTTTAGTTTAATAAAAATTGTTAAAAGAGATAGTTGACTATTCGATTATGTAAAATATTAATAAATCGTATAACTGTTATACAAGGTTTAAATCTGAAGGAAACAAATCGAGATCAGATTTGGATTGTAAAAGCAAAGGTGAGTAAATCTCACTCTGTTGGACTTTTATTTAAATTTAAGTTGTTAATTTACATAATTGGATGAATGATTGAATTGTTTGTGTATGGATGATCTGGTAATTTAGTTGGTTGGATCTCGGGTTAATTGTGGATTGACTCGAAGCATTTGTTTTTTTTTAAATGGTTTTAAACTTAAATTGTAAATAAGAGGATGGTTCAGACTAAAATCAACAAAGGTTTAATGAATGGCGATTCATTAAATAGATAGGGTAATTTAAATGAATAATTAATTAATTAAATTTATAAATGGTTTGGGTTAATTAATTAAGTTTAAATTAATTAGAATGATCATTGGGTGTTTAATAAGTAATTATTTAATGCAATTAATAAAATATAATTACTTTGTGTAATTAATCGAGAGATAAATTAAGATAATAAATAAATGGGTGGAGACAAATCAAGTGTAATTAATACTGTGGTTTAATTAATATAATTAATTTAGATTATGATGAATTGAACTATAATTGGAAATCAATAATTTATATAATTAATGAAGTAACTAAAGAAGGGATTAATCAAGATTTATTTAGTCCATAATAAGTGACTTATGAGAAATTAATTAATTAATATAAGTAATCAAGGATTAATGTGATTAATATAGTTAATTAATTTATGAAGTAATTAAGATCACTTATTTATTTGGAGATTAAGGATAATTAATCTTGTGGAATTTGTTAGTTAAGATGGATAATTAAGGGGATGATTAATAAATTGTATTGGAAGTAATTAATGTCAAGTGAAGGAATCTAGTGATTGAGGTTAGTAATTCAATTTGAATTAATTAAATAAATTGAAAGCGATCAAGTTGCTTATAGATGATTGAATAGTATTGGATACCTGGAATGAGACACGAAGAGATCGGGGTCGGGTATTAGAGGATACCCGAAACCCCTTCGAATTTTTATAAATTGATTTGTGAAATCAATAAGCTGGAATGAAATGATTTAAGTAAATTGGATTATTTATTGAGTTTGGTACTTAGAAATTTATATGTGGAATAAGCATTGCCTATGGCAAATAGCGAATTGGATAATTTGATGCATATTACCCGGGCTTATATAAGTTGATTGCTTTGGTATTTCATGTTAGTTGAGTTTACTCACGCTGGTTTCCAGCCTGACCCGGGTGTTACTTTGGTGTAATGCTCGGGTCAGACCGAGTATTACAGATTTTCAGGTAGATACGTTCTGGAGCTCAGGAGGCGAGCTGGATGGCTAACGTATGGGGTATTTCCACTGTAATATATTATTGTGTATCTGAAACATGATAATAGTGTATATTCTGTGACTGTGTATAATGTGAAACTCTGATGTATATCAAATGTAATTAACAGATATAGTATTCTTCTGTAAACTGTTATTTATTATTATATTTTATCCGCTGCGAATGTGAGTTGTTGATGTTTCTTTTCTTCTTCTTCTATCTCTTTCTTCTTTTTTCATAACTATCTGGAATTTTCGGGTTCGAAAATTTCGGGTCGTTACACAAAGGCAGGTAAAATATAATGTAGACTGTAAAGTAGATATGCAGGCAAGTAAAAAAAAGAAAAAAACAAATGTATGCATATGAACAAATACAGATATAATAAGTGCAGCCACCATGTTAAAGCAAAAGAAAGAGATATACTCAAGTATATGACCAAGCAAAGGCAAGTAAAGGAGTAAATAAAGTATAAAACAAGTACCGGAGAAGAAAAAAATAATATCTTTGCAGCAACCTACCTCTAGCAATTAATGCAACATGCAAGATATCTCAGCAATACTTGTTGTACAAACATAAGATATAATATGAAAACAGTATAAAAATCTTTAAGATTATAAAATAAAACAAATATGAAAAGTAAGTAAATAAACAAAACAAACCAGGTACACTTAAACAATAACAAAGCAAATATATTCAAAAATAATAAAGGCCAGCATCCATTACATCATCTCAGCCGAGTAAAAAAAAAGATGTAGGCAAGCATGGAATAAGTACACATGCATTTAATGTTTACACCTCTAGCCCATAACTAAAGTCAGTTCCTTGCTATTTATCAACAACAGTATATCACCACCCTATACAAGATTCGTATACCCTGTATACTTTAACTTCATATACACATCAAATTATCATTACAGTTTCATTCTTCAAAACTGAGAAAAAAAAAGCAAAAGCAAGTGTCACTCAAAACTTAAACAAGATTCAAACAAACAAACAACTTAAATCAATTCAAAACTGAAGACTTAAAAGCTTCAGCAAGCAAAGAACTCAAGCCTGTTCAACATTATCAACTCTGTTCTTTTCCTGGAAAAACAGGTGAGCAAACACTTGAACTCATTTGTTCATCTTTGTGGTTGGCATCTGATGATCTATGAATGAATGACATAAAGGATGCTTGCATGAATATGAACTTTTGTATAGAGGGGTATGTTTGTGCCTGTCTGTGATATATGTCTCTGTTCGAAAATATTACTGAGTTCAATCCTGTTTAAAAATCGAGAACTTCCCCTCTAATCAACTGTTGATCATGATGTTCAAAGGAAACTTGATAGAATTGCCAGGAACTCTTCCCTAAAAATATTTGGGGGCACTGAAAATGAATAAGTTTTCTAGAAAATATCAAACACAGTGGAATCTCATGTTTTTGCGAAAATGTAATTGATTAAATTTTAAGTTTCGAGTGTATGATCTTGTTTACCTTTACGAATCATGATTTTTTAAAACAAAAATCCCGATTTTTAGTGCGATGTCGTGTGAGAAATTGCGAGTTGAATGGATACGACCATTTGGGCAAACTACGGTGGTCGGCGACTTTGTTCGCCTCGTGATTGGAGCTGTAGCTAGCTGAGAGGTTGTAGAGTCTAGGAAAAATGCTCGCTAAATTTTCAGATCACCGTAGTGGGTGATCGAGGTGGAATTAGGGTTTAAGGACAATGATTTTGGATTCCAGGAAGCCTCGTCAGCACCACCACGTCGATGCATCGGAGTTTAAAGGACCGGTGGGGATAGCGGCACGTGATCAAGGCGAAGCTTCGGTCTTGATGGCGAGCCCTCTGGTGGAGGTGGGCGGCGTTGTAAAGCAATTTTCTGGTGATCATTTAGTTCCAGTGGGATGTTATCAGGCTCGATTTTGAAGCACGGCTATAACATGGGTTCTGGATGCTCAGAGGAGTTGAAGGGATCATTGGTGACTCGTGGGTGTTCGCGATGTTGGTCAGAAATGGCTCCGGTGATCGTGCAAGTGCACGCGTGCACTTTTGTATATGGTCTGGGGTGTGAAATTTGGAGAAGATGGTTTGTCCTCGGGTTTGAACTCGAAGGGGATGGTGGATTTTCTCGAAGTCAGGTAAAAGCGTGAGTGTCTCGGTGATGACACGGAATGGAGTAGGGTTATTCCCGAAGCAAATGTTTGAATAGTTTTCAAGCCTAAACAAAAGCAAGTTTTAAATTTTTTCCCAAATAAATTTTTTTAATACAAAATAAATGTCTTGATTCAACTTAAATTTTGTTAAATTAAATCTTTAAGCTATTTAGGAAAATAAAAGAGAATGTTTTAAATTCGAAGGTTAATGATATTTAAGTTTATAGATGATAATTGATAATTTAAATGCTTTAGTTCGTTTTGTTAAAGTAAATTATACATTTTTCAATTATATTTGATTTCTAAATATTTTTTTCTAATAAGTTTAAATGTTGTGATTAAGTTTTACATTAGGACAAAAGAAGTTATCTTTAATCAATTAGAGATGGAGGTAATTGAAGACAAATTAATAATAAAATTTATTTATAAGTTAATCTATGAGATTGAAAAGATTAATTTATTAATATTATGTAAATTACTTGGTACAAGTAATTAGTGAATAATTAATAATTATCAATCAATTAAAAAAAATCATTAACTAGTGATCATGAATTGATTTATTTAATGTGATTTATTAAGGATTAATTAATTAATTAAGGGGTCAATTAATTTTGTAATTGGTTTAAAGGTTAATGAACAAATATGATTAATTAAGAATAATTCAATTAATTAAGTTGATTGATAAATTAATTTATGTCAAATGATTTGTAATTAATAAATTAGAAATTGATAATTAATTCATAAGTAATTAATTTACTTGGAAATAAATTGAATTGATTAAGATTAAAATGATTTATAAATCTAACTTATAAATGATTATTGAATGCTTGACCTTACCTATGAATGATTGTATTGTATGAGATGCCTTGAATTTATTGTCCTGTCTGATCTGTGATATTTTGTTCTGTGGATTTAGATGTGCATAATTTATTCATTTATTTACATTTGTATATTACCTGTGAATCTGTGAATAGACGATAAGCTTTATACTTATATCGCTTATCAACTATATTTCTGTGTTTGATTTGTGATAATTGAATAATGTTGCACTATTGTGTTAAACCCTTTGACCACACTTATACACACACAAAATGGGTTTCCCAAGGAAATCGATTAAGTCACAGATTTTGAAATGATTTTTAAAGTTGAATATTTAAATTCAAATGTTTTGGAAATGGAGTGGGTTTAAAGTGAAAAGCTTTTGAAATGGAATTTCAAAGATGAAATATATTTTGAATAACTTGATTAAGATTTGAAATTTAAATATTTTGATTTAAATTTGAATTCAATACTTGAAATTGAATTCTATGATTTGAACTAGGGATTATAACGATATTATACTAGTTATATATGAGTCAAACCATTTTTAAAGTATTGTTCTCTTGACAATTTGAATTAACCCAAAGATTATAACTTGTATAAATGAAATAAGGTTTTTCCCGAAATAACACTGTTGTTTCTAAATGATAAAAGAAAGCTTTCATAGGAGAAATGAATTTCAAATTGTATTAAAAGGATTTCAAGTTTAAACTGAAATAGTCTTCCAAGTTATAGATGAATATTTGGAAACAAATTTTGAAAGAGAATATTTGGGAGTTCGAGCTATTGCTGGATTGGTTCTTGGAAATGGAGTTGCAGTTTCTGGAGTTCTTCCTTGAAGACTATCTTAGAGTTATTTGTTTCGCTGCTAGATGTCATCTATTTTCTTTTCCGCTGCGATTTATTGTATCATATCTCTGATGTATATTGATATCTATTGGATCATCTGTTGTATCAGATATTGTATCAAATCTGTATATCAATGTATTATTTTTTTATTCCGCTGTGTTGTTTACTTAATGTTGTTATAAGCTCCGGCGAATCGGATTTGAACGGTCGAATCTATGGCATTCGAATACGATATAAAGTATGGATGTCGATTTTCAAGCGGGCAAAATCCGTCTCGTCACATAACAAAAATTATCTTCTTAACAAATAAATTATAAAAAATCATTTTAACTTTATTAAATCATCGCAATATTATTTTCAAACAATATCTCATCTTTTATTTTTATCAAATACATATTTTCTTCATATTTCTCCTTTTTAAATCCATATAAGATTAATATTGACACTATTTTCCAATATTGTTATGTTTATCCAAATAAAATTACAAATTGATTATTCTCTACTCAAATTCTCAAAATAAAGTTTTTTAAACTTTATTTCCATCAATTTAAATTTATTTCAACAATTGAATGTTGAAATACATCACTTATTTAATTATTAGCTCCAAACTAATAAATATCCAATATTTCAATTTATTTAAGCCAAATACTTATCCAATCAATATTCAATCCTATATTTGTACCCAAATAAATAATATAAACTTCCAAACTTTATTTTTCTTATTTTATTTACAAAATCCATCGTCTATTCAAAATAAACAATTTAAAATCTCTAATTTTATTTTGATTTACAATATTGAATTATAACTACTATTATAATTTAATATTAACAGGTAATCCCCAAACCCAAGGTTGTTACACCCCATAATTTTTATGGTTAGTTATTTAATTAGTTAATCAGGCTCCAAGAATGGAACTTGTGCAAACGATGGAATTTGACCATGAAACTTGAATCATTGTGTTTGCGGCATAATTCTGAGCAACTTTCATATTTGTAATGTTGCAGTCGGAGTCCAAATGAAGATTATTGATGAAAAATGAAATCGGAGCGGAGAAAATAAAAGTGACAATAGGAATAAATAAATAAATGGGTAATGACCGGGTCCCATCGGTCGATCCCTATAATGAGGTAATCAACTGATCGGACACTGAAAGGCCGAGGTTGAACCTACTTTATAATTTATCTCGTTGGATTTTGCTTGATTACTATGCCTAAATTGAAGATCGAGAGTTGTAGGCCTGAAATGTTAATGTATAATCCACTACTTACATAACTACAAAATTAAATAGAAATGTTAGTTACAACCAGATCTAGAATATAAATTGAATGAGAAATTTTTTTGGATCTACTATTTAGTTATTTATAAAATTGATTTTAGATTTGTATTTGTATTGAAGGGTGTAATTTAAACTAAGTGTTTTAGTTTCATTGCAATGAGAATGTTTCTATATTTAAATCCATTGAATGTATAATGTGTTAAGTTCCATAGGTTTATCTAACCTCTTGTTTATATTGGAAAAGTGCGGTGTTTAATTGGACAAAGGATATAACTGGAAAGAAATAAGAAAAGATGTGTAAGGTGTGGAATTTCAGTCCGTAGTTTACATTGTTTATTTTAATATAAATGAAGATTTGAAAATTCATTGTTATTTCAACCAACCCGGACCACTTATCTAGGTAAATCTATGAAGAAAATTGTAATGAAAAACATTCTAAAAGGGAAGGCTCCATAGATCAGATTTCGAAAAAATATTCGAATTAGAGATGAATGCAATAAGAAAGATAAAGGATTAATAAATGAAATTAAATGCGAATGACATGTATAACCGCGCTAAACCTAAGAAGGAAATTACGACATAGGAGTTACAAGTGTGTAACTCCATAAATAAATAAGCATTGATAGGGCCGTGAATAAAATATGAGTTATAAGGATTTAAATAGTCACAATAATACCAATGGAGTTAACTAATGAACTCAGTGAAAAAAACATTATGAGGAGATAAAGGAATAATAAAAATGTATAAGTAATAGAAATTAAAAAGGAGATAATCATGAATAGAATAACTTTATTATGGAAAGAAATTGAATAAGGAAGTAATCCCTGATTAGCAGTGAAATAAGAGATTTTCTTATACGGCCTCAACGATTAAACGCGTTGGAAGGTATATGAAGTTGAGTAGTATACATAAAAGGTGTAAGTTATAAGGATGCAAGGTTAGCCAAAGCTACACAAGAAGTCTTCCATGTTGAATCTGCTTACCAACGGTGTATCGAACTAATGTGCGATATCACATATAATAAATAGTACTAGTCGACGCGAGGTTAGTCCCAAATTCTATACAGTAAAACTACCCAATCGACCTGGCTTCCAGTACGTATGAATAGTCGAACTAATGTGAGATATCACAGTTGGGTTATGGGTCATGAGTAAGTTATAGGTACGATAGGAGGAATCTTTAGTAGGGGTCTACTTTGGGTTGGAGGTATAAAGTGGCTATGGTTAGGTCTGCCTCTTTCCTTAGGAAAAGTACTAAATGACCTAGTAGGATTCCATACGTTGCCAGTTAGAGAGTACCTTGTAGGGACCCGTCTTAGGGGTTAGGACTTAAATTATGCAGATCTGCTTATTTTGTAAGTCTTAAATGATCAGAGTTTGCCTAATTCCTTGTAGAAGAGGTAGAAAGTGGTTAGGGGGCACTCTCTTACACATTACAGATGGTATTGCATTTGGATTCCTGACTGAGATAACCTATGGGTTTACAGAGGAAACGAACAATATAGTTGGAACAACGATAGATGCATGATGATTAAGTCATGTGTGGTAAACTATGTGTGTGGAGGATAGGTGGTCCATATGGTCAGTTAATTTAGAGTGACCGCTACATTTGGTATCAGAAGATGGCCCGCTTGGGATTGGGGTATTAAATGGCTATAAGTCCCCTAGTTAAGAAGTATTAAGTGGTCGGACTTAGAATTTGCTTGGAATTATACGTATATAGATATGTGTATACATATAATCGTTCTTAAGTAAGGATAAATATATCATATGCATAAATCTTAGTGAAATAGTAGACATAACATTAAATAGAAGCCAAATCGACTAACTTTATGTTTTAGGTAATGTACGTAACTTGTCCAATCATCGGAACGTGGTTCTAACCCCATCCACATAACAATCAACAGGGCAGGTTTAAAGGGACATATCATTGAAGTTAATGAGACATTCAATGGAGAGTTATTCCTTTTTGTGCTCGATCTTGGTGAGGATTGTGGATGTCCATGGATGCATATTTGTACTAAGGTGTCAGCCTCGATTGGTATTTGACTTATTATCCTTCCTTTCCACTTGGTTTTTTTGACCGATATTGGATATACTTATGTTTATTGTTGGTTACCAAAACCAGCAGTCCATACCCTAATGGACTTGGTTTTCGATTTTATCAAAATCCGGGCTCGTTAATGTGCGGGGTTTCACATTTGGTATGAGATCCTAGGTTAGTCAATCATACCGGTTAGGATATATAGAGAGAGTGTATTCGTGATCTTTTTATCTTAATCTGTGCCGAATTTTATAAGTTCGAGTCCTAGAAGTGTTTCGACCATGTTTCGAAGGAATGGACGAGGCAACTATGAGTTGGAAAATTCTTATTTATGGAGTTTAAAATTGTGTGCCTACTCTAATTACCCTACATCCTGTTGGCTATACGACGTTAATTCTTTAGAGCATGGGCATGACATATGGATGAATTCTCGAAGGACGAATGGATGGCTGAAGATCAACTACCTTATGGTTGTGGACTTCAATGAGATTTTTAGGGTAAGCACACTTTGTCAGACAAGGAGGGGTTACAATTTTTGTAAATCATTTAACTCTGGGGAATAATTCTCGTAGGTGAATGTTTAACAACCACCTTAAACCAATGAACCAAATTCTTGTGGAAGAAAGTAAATATCATTTCTTGGTCCGATCCAATGAGAGGATACCTTAGATTAATTGAATGAATTTCTCAAAAATAATAATTTTCCTAAAAGTTTAATTAAAAAAAGTTATTGAGAAATGGATGAAAATGACAATTGTATTCACATACATACGCACATACATACGTGTATATATATGTAAACAAAAAGATTCCATATTTGTGTTTATAAGAAATATTTAAAATGAAGGAATTGGGGATGTTAAAAGTTTTTAGGAATTTTTTGCATATAGTTGTTATCCCCCTTTTGGTCAGGAAGGGATACCATGGATTCTGCTAACATGGATGGATTGGAAATCGATTACAATTGAAACTATAGACGATAGTCAAATGGATTCGGTTGGACAACATTCAAAAAATGGCTATGTGTGGAATTAACACTTCACCTAGGCAATGGATTGGATCGGATCTCCAATTTTTGACCTAATAAAGGTGTGAATATTATGGAGTGACCATGAAAGCCACATAATGCTACATTCCAAATTTCAAGTCGATTGGAGTTCGTATGCTCGAGTTATGGACAAAAGAAGATGGATCAGTATCGATCGGATCAGTGGTAATTTACTTAGATTCGGACTCAGGAAAATTTGCTCTTTGCTTGAGTTGACACATGGTTCCATTGGAGTCACTGAAATTTGAAGTGTTGGACCATGCTTGGAGTCGGATACATGTTTTCTTAGAGGTTTCTTGGAGATGATCGACACCGACTGTTTTTCGTGCTTGGAAAAAACGATCGACACCGATCATTTTTCATGCTTTGAGTTAGAATCACATCTGCTTGGAGAAAATTTCGATTTTTCTTCAGCACCTGCTTCAAGTAAGAAAGGTGCTTTCTTGGGTCACGCTTCGAGTCAACCCTGCAGTGGGTTTTTGACGACAATTTTGATGATTTTTGGTCAATCTATAACTCAAAATCGACAAAGGCAATCAATATGAAATTTGAAAGGCATCTATATAGCATGAGGGCCCCAAATCATTGACCGCTAGGCCCTACGATGAAGTTGGACCGATTGGCCATGATCCATATGGATCATCCATAAAGCAATTAAATCAATGAAGATCGATCAATATCTCACAAATGCAATGTCGAAATGACACGAAATTTTGAGAATAGTAAAATATTATATAAAGGAACCTACCATATCGAATGCACATCAATTGGAGAAACTTGAATGATAGGCCTACATCGTTGTTGAACGATCGTATCATTTCAGCCAGCACCATCCCAACTTCATGGAGAACGCTATATCCAACAAACGGTAACTTGAAATGTCACAAAATTTGGAGAGCGAGTAGCTAATATTATGGTGGACCCACTAGAACAATCACTCCTAAAAGGAGCAAATTTGGAACGATCTTTCATATTTCCATTTTTCAACTCGACCCCATGGAAAATGCAATACCTCGCAAAAGATAAGTTGAAATTGTACGAAATTTGACGAAAAAGTAGCGAACATCATGGTGGACCCAAGAATGATAGCACCCAAAAAAGAGAACATATGGAACGATCTTCCATATTCCATTTTTCAACTCGAATCTACGGAAAATGCGATATATCGCAACTGGTAAGTCGAAATTGCATGAAATTTGGAAAACAAGTAGCTAACATCCTGGAAGACCCACAAAAACGATCGCACCCCCATTGGAGCTAATATGAATGATTGGCATCAATCGTTCCAATGGTGTGTGATCGATATGAAAATTAGTGGATTGGGTCATACGGCTCTGGAGATTCTTCTAGCGCAATTGCAACCCGATCCATGCACGTCTTCACTTATAAATATAGCGGACTTAGCTCACTATAAGGGATCTTCTTCTTCTAATTTTCTTTTGTCTCTCCTTCAACACTTCATATCTCTTCATCCATTAATTTTCTAAAGCAAAACAACTATACTTGTAATCTTACAGTATAAATAAAAGATTATTGGAGTGGACGTAGGTTGGAGTTTGCCGAACCACTACAAAAACTGTGTGTTCATTTACTTTTCTGCAATCTATTTTTTGATATCTAAATCTGTAATTCTCTGTATGGATCTAAATGTTCAATAACAGAGTGTTTGTGCCCATTTTTGTCATAAACATTTTGGTGCTACCACTGAGAGCGGGCCCTCGTGGATTTGAAGTTCAGATCTGGAATCAACTAAAGATCTTGGAGTAAGAGCAATGGATAAAGCCATCAACAAGGAGTCAAATGACATATAGGAGCCATCATGAAGGAAGTCAAGAGGTATCTTTTGAAATAATTCAATCCTCAGTCTTCATTGTTGGAGATGAGATGGAGACAATGATGAACTACATGTTGGAACAGATGCTCAATAGATATGAGGAAATGATGGAGAATCTATTTTGAAAGATTGGACAGGCCAGAATGCAAAACTATGGAGTTGGGGCAATAAAAACTGCAAGGAATTAGGATCAAGAAACTGGAGCAGATGAAGTGGCTAGAAATTAGTATGGAGCATGGGGAAATAGAGCTAACAGGCAGCAAGATGGAGTGGAGTAACTAAGGCAAGTCCTTGGCCAATACACAATGATCGATACCGATCGTCGTGTAACAATCGGTGCTTATCGATCTAGACTCAAAGGCATGCCTCCGAGTCAAGCTAGATTGATCCTAGTTTGGGTGTTGGATAATGTTGACTAGTATGTTATCCATTGAAACGTGGAGGTAAGTTCATAGGAGTGGGTTCCAGGGTTCCCTCATGGACTCGAGGGGAAAGTTGGTAATAGTGATTGAAGGTTACAAATGGATGACAACAGAAATTTTCGAAGATGATTAAACGGGCTATGAGAGGGGAATTAGTGAACAGAGATCTGAAAGGTGTAAATAGAAGTTCATTTACTCCTAATACTAGCAATGCTAGGAATCCACCAAAATTCAAACTACTAATATAGAAGTTTATGGTGGAAAGTCAGATCCAACTATACATATGATGAGGTATATACGGCACACGGAAGCATTGGGGGTATTGGAGGAATTCATGGCATGGTGCTTCCGCAATGTTTAACGAATATAGCTGCACTGTGGTTCAGGCTATTAGGAAGCGGTTTCATTAGCACATGGACGGAATTGGTTGAAAGATTTATGAGGCAGCTTAGGGTTTACATGTCGAGACCCAATAATGTAATGAGTTTGGAAACATTGAAATAGAGGACCGAGGAGTCCCTGAGGAGTTTTCTAACATGGTTAAATGTCGTGGTAGCATCGGTGGATCATCCAAATTCGTCCTTGGTTTTGATGGCAGCTCTATTCGGAATTATTGATGGCATGGAGTTCACGGTTTCACTATCGTAGGATCCACCTATGGATCTCGAGGAATTTTGTTACAAAGCACAAAGGTTCCTGAGGCAGGAAGATGCACGAGCTAACAAACCGGTGGTAAATGTTGTGCAAAGTGGAGGATCACATAAGATGTAAACAAGAACAATAAAGGCAAACAAAAAATGGATGATGGAATTAATGTGTCAAAGGGGCAATGGAGAGAACCAAAATTCTCTTCTTATGCGGATTTGACTAAATCACTAGAAAAAAATTTATTTGGATACTCAAGGATGCCTTTAAGGCCGAGTAGGAGGGAACCCTCCGAACATGAGGGGGCATCAATAAAGCATTGTCTATTCCATGAGCTGGATAGGCACAATACAAACGAGACTAAAGGAATTTAAAGGATATAGTTAAGGAACATGTGAGGAGTGGTCAATTGCAAAAATACTTAAGGACACGATCTGTAGCTGTGGAACAAGAGCACCCACCATCCACCATGAATGAAAATGGCACTTGATCAAGGCATCATCATTAAATTGTCATCAATTGATTGGGATGGCATAGAATAAGTAATAAACTCTGTAGTAGTATGGCTAAGTCACTTATACATGTACGGGATTGAGGACGGTACTTGGGCATGCTCGAAGATGATGACGAACTGTAATGCTCCGGTTTGTGAAATTTTGTATTCTCTTATTTACTTCGAACTCTAGTTTTTTTGATATTTTGGTTCATTAGTTTTTTGGTTGTACGGACTCTTATTTTATATTTTGGAAAATCGACTTCGGAATGTTTAAATATGGATTAACATAATAAATAACAAAGTCCGCGTTTGTGGCCTAGACCTGAGAGACAAGGCAATAACCGCAAAGCGTGAATCCCTTCGCCAGAGAGCAATAGGATAGATTCGTACATGGGTCAAGTCCTCGACCGAGGATCGAAGTTGGAGAAGGATACCATGCAAATTAATTCTTCAACTAGGCATCGTGGCCATAGAAGGATACCCCATTGATTAATTCCTCGATTAGGGATCAAGACTGAAGAAGGATATCCTAAATATCGCGCTATGTCCTGACTAGAGAAACGAGATCGGAAAAAGCAAGAAGTAGGCCGCTTCGCCGAAGACTGACAAGTTCGAACTATTTATCGTTGTGCCCTTCTTACCACAGAGCGAGTGTATTTTAGTAAGAGCTCGGAGAAGCTATGATTGACCCAGAGTGGTCGCATATTTGGATATAGACCCAGAGTATTCACGGATTTAGCTAACGATCCGGAGAGGTCAAGGATTGGGATATCAGCTTCGAACAGCAATGAATTTGGCTTTGGATGGAAATGGATTTTGATAAGACAATCCAAAGAGATCGCGGATTTGGTTAATGAATTTGGAACGGATTTGAAATAGGATATCAACTCAGAATAATCATGAATTTTGCTAACGATCCAGAGAGATCTAGGAATTAGATTGGCACTAGAATGGATTTTGGACCGGACAATATGGCCATCGATAGATTATGGATTTTAGATTTGGGATTTATAACAATTCAAAACTTTCCTTTATATCAAAGGATGTTTTAAAGGGAAAATGTTGTCCCACCTTTTTGGTCAGGCCAGGATACCATGGATTCGGCTAAAATTGATTGATTGGAAATCAGTTACAGTTGAAACTGTGGATGATAGATGAATGGATTCAGAAGGACAACACTAAAAAAGGGCTAAATATGGTATTGGCACTTCACCTAGGCAATGGATCGGATAAAATCCGTAGTTTTTTATCTAATTAAGGTGCGATTAGTATGGCATGATTAGGAAGGAACATGAGGCTACATTCAAAATTTTAAGTCGATTGGAGTTCCTATGCTAGAGTTATGGACAAAAGATGATGGATCAGTATCGATCAGATCCATGGTAATTTACTTGGAGTCGTACTCGAGAAAATTTACTACTTGCTTGGAGTAAGTGCGTAGTTCACATGGAGTCGTAGAAGTTTAAAGTGCTAGATCGTGTTTGAAGTCGGATGCAGGTTTGCTTAGAGAAAAACGATCACAACCGTTTGTTTTCCATGCTTGGAGAAAAATGATCGGTATAGATCATTTTTCATGTTTGGAGTCAGAATCACGTTTTCTTGGAGCAAATTTCAATTTTCCCAGAGTCTAACCCTAGGCCAGAATCTTCATCACCTGCTTTGAGTTAGAAAGGTGATTACTTATGTCTCGCTTCGAGTCATCCCTAATATGGATTTCGACGATTTTAGCAGTTCTCAACGATGATCGATCTATATCTAAAAATCTACAAAGGCAATAGACATGATATTTGGAGGTAAACTACATTGCACGACAAGGGACCCACATAATTGATCGCTTACCCTACGATGAAGTAGGATCGATTGGAATGATCCATATGGATCGATCCATAAAATAATTTAAATCAACGGTGATCGATCAATATCTTACAAATGTAAAGTCGGGATGACATAAAACTTTGCGTACAGTAAAATATTATGTAAAGAAACTTACCATATCGATCGCACATTATTTGGAGAAACTTGAACGATTGGCCTACATCGTTCTTGAATGACCGTATCATTCCAGCCTGAATGATCCCAACTTCATGGAAAATACGATATCTCACAAATGGTAAGTCGGAATGTCATGAAATTTGGAGAGCATGTAGCTACATCATAGTGGACCCACCAGAATGTTTGCACCCCAAAAGGAGCAAATGTGGAACGATCTTTATATTTCCATTTTTCAACTCGACTCCACGGAAAATGCGATATCTCATAAATGGTAAGTGAAAATTGCACAGAATTTAGATAACAAGTAGCTAACATCAAAATGTACCAACAGAATGATTGCACCCCAAAAGTAACAAATATGGAATGATCTTCCGTATTTTCATTTTTCAACTCGACTCTATGGAAAATGCGATATCTCACAAATGATAAGTCGGAATTATGAGAAATTTCGAGAGCAAGTAGATCATAGAGGACCCACAATTACAATCGCACCCCTATTGGAGATAATACGAATGATTGGAACCGATCATTCCAATGGTGCGCATTGATTTGAAAATTGGTGGATCGGCTCGTACGAATGTAGATGTTCTTCTAGCAAAATTTCAGCTAGATCTATGCACATCTTCACCGATAAATACAACGGACTTAGTACATTACAATGGACCTTTTTCCTCTCTCAATTGAATCTTCTTTTCAACCTCCTTCTTCTCTTCTTATCTCTTCCTCCATTAATTTTCTAAGGAAAAACAATTGTACTTGCAATCTTATAGTGTAAATAAAAGATTATTAGAGTGGATGTAGACTGGAGTTTGCCAAACCACTATGAAATTTACGTGTTCATTTAAATTTATGAAATCTATTATGTGATCTATGAATCTATACTTCTCTATTTGGATTTAAATATTAGATATTGGTGCTTTCACTTATAACATCGTGTTTGTTTCCATTTTTGGTGCAAACAATAGTAAAGATTGGAAAAGTTTTTGGCAAAAACTGGGTTTTCACGCAAAAAAAAAGAGAAAGCGGGCATATATAGAGCTCGAGAAGTTTTCTACATGTAATCGAAACTTTTGAAAAAATTCCTCTTAAAACGATGGATGAGATATAAATATTATTTAATTCTACAATAAGATATTTTTCAAGAAGTGTGGTAATACCTGCCAGCAATATAGGAGGATATTTGTATACAAGATTTGCATAGAAAATAGTAGCTGGAATAATTGCGATTTGATGAATGGTTGATGGCTAGTGCAGTATGAATTAGAAATACCGATGACCGTTGGAACATGTGGCTCGAAAGTTTTCGAAAGGCAAAGGCACTGTCAGATGGAGTACAACAGATTTTCTTAATTATTTAGATTGAGTTGCAATAAAGAGATTCATGCAGAATAGTTATTATCATTATTAGTTTAATTTACCCGGCTCAAATTGCGTCTAGGCTCAACCTCTGCCCAAATTTCAGGAACCGATCGACGGTGGTAGTCGACAGTCGATCGACTAATTAGAAGGTCGGTTGTGGGTATGAACTTGGAACGCGACTATAAGTTACGTTCTTTCATTCATTCCAGCCTCCACCCCCATTCTCGCTAAGAACCCATTTTTCCACTCTTTCCTCGGCCCCAGGTCCATTGCAGACCACCGTCGTTGGCACCTCCATCGACGTCGACCGACGTTCATTCCTCCTCTTTCTCTTCCCTCTACAGTTTTGGTTCCAGCCCTCCAACCCACGGCACCATCCTACTTCTCTAGCTCCTTCTCGCGCCAAACCAGCTTCTTCCCTCAAGAGCTTAACTAGCTCAACCATAATGAGGCGTACTTGTAGATTTCTAGTTTCTCCTTTCTACAGGGATGATCGATTAAGTCTGGAGATTTTACTGCCTTCGGGCTTGAGGATCTACTCATGGCAGCGGCATTATCACTGGTCCTGGGCCATAACACATTTGAACGAAAGTGATATCCATATCTATATGCTTGTTCGACACTCGGATGGCATACTGCTTTGATGAGGGCATCTCCCGGATTCATTCTTAGGTGAATGGACTAGAGATCAATCCATCTGATAATGATCTCAATAATATTTTGGAGATTACTTTTGATGAGCATATTTGGATGATAAATTGATGATAGATCGGAGATTTTGAAGTGGATCTTTGCTAGAGATGTTAGTGTTTAGAGTTCGGGTAATTTGCAACCTATAGCCCGTCTTGTTGTGTGGTTTATCCAGTATAACATTAACCTGAAGACGGGAAGCTAATACCAAACCTACCCAATGGTTCAGCGGGCCCCTACACCATCATAAGTGATATGGCAGTTAATTGGGCCCGAGCCATCATGATCAACTGCATTAACCACTGCACTAGCACTCCCCATAGCTACTTTCCTTACAACAACCTCTTTGTCGGTATCTTTACAAGGTATGGAGTGGTCCTTTAAGGGGAGTCGGTTTAGGAAATGTCCCTCCACATTTGGCAGAGCTTCTCTCAGGAAGATGGCCATTCCTAAGCTGCAAATGGCAATAGCAGCGAAGCAACCCTAACAGGTGGCTCAGTAGAGGCAGGGAGCTATGGTGTAATTGAGCCCTAAGCTTGTCGCTATTCGGCAAGTCCGAGAGGAGATTCGAGAGGTTCGGGTTGAGCAACAGTGCCAGAGCCATGAGATAGGTTGCATAACCGCTATGTTGCACTCATTCAATGGCCGTGACCATGGCTATTGCTCTCACAGAGGATTGGGGCCATCCCATAGCTCTTTGCTGTTATTTTTCATCTATTAAGGTTGTGTTGTAATTTATTTCTAGCGTACGTTCGTTTCCTTGTTCTTATGGTTTGTTGGGATATAACGTTTGGCTGTCTTTATATAAAAAGGTGCATATGTTATTTTATGAGATGTGTTCCTATTTAACTATCTTACTGTGTTGGAATATGGGCCGCTCTTATTTGTGTTGTGGAATGATACACTGTAAATTGGAAAATGTCATAAAAGCCTTAACCAACGGTAAATGTAGTGTGAAATTGGAAGTTCGTCAAAATAGTAAATTTTAGGAAGAAAAGTGCAACAAAGATTGTAGTAAAATTACAGTTCATTTTAACTATTCCGCGAAAGCCGAAATCTACAGATCTCTTTGAGAGTTGTCATAGTAAAATAATAATTGAATTGAGATTTCAAAATAAAAATGTAAGAGTTAAAGGCAAATAATAATTGTGAAGCATTAAAGGAGAGGATATGAGTTAATGCATAACATGCTTCTGTTTACGCTGAAGTGTGGCTTGATCGGTCGAATTTTTGGTAAAGGACAAATATTTTAAAAATCACTTCCAAAGAAAATCTTTTATCCTTAACACCCAAATAATTTCTCGGAATTTTTGTCTAAATTGGTTTCAAAGGAATGTTTTGCATTTGAGTATTTTAGGAAACTTATTTTTCAAGCGACGCATGAAGTTAGAAAGTGAAAGGGGTTTTTATGGAATTTCCGGCCTTTGAAGGCCGCATGTTAAGCATAGTGAAGGTAAATGAATTAGTAAAATATGATTTATTGGTGCATTAGGGTCAAAGATGCGATAAAACACAAGCGATAACAAGTGAAATCATTTTAGCCTTGGGATTTCTATTTCTATACCTTGCCGATAATGTATGAGAGTCCAATTTTGGATTCAATTCCATTTTAGAGCTTGAAAACGCTTCTCCATATGCAGTTTGTATGTGGAAATATTGGGAGAAATTGGATAATGAGGGGATTTCCATGGTACAACTGGGATTGGTAGTTGTAAAATAGGTAAGGATGTAAAATTCTTCACCTAAACTCCTTTTCTAAGCATAGGAGTAACATTTTGGAAACGATACTTCGAACGCGTTGGATTTTTGGTTGGAAAGAATTGGATTGCAAATTGGTTATTTGTAGAAGTATAGAGATTTTTGGTGAAAATATTTTCAAAATCCGCATAAATATCGAACTGCTAGTATACATATAGGTTGCTTGCACCATGTTTTCAAAAATATTTTCATAAAGAAAAGCATTCATATAGGAAGGCCTGAATTAGAATCATTTTGTGTACATGTTTCTAGGCTGTTATACACTATGCACTTATGCATGTTGGTTGAATAATTAGTTATACACTAGTTGGTTGTGTAGTTTAGGATAACTGCGAGCTAGGATCATGACTTGGTCATTGGTATAATTTCGAGGATGAAATTTTTTTAGAGGGGAAAGAATGTAACACCCCATAAAATTTAAGATTAGTTATCTAATTAGTTAATTACTTTCCAAAAATGTAATTTGTGCAAACGAAGGAATATAACCATGAAGCTTGCATCATTGTGTTTGTGGCATAATTCCGAATAGCTTTCATATTTGTAGTGTTGCGATTGGAGTCCAAACGAAGAGGTTACGAATGAAAAATGAAATTGGAAGGGAAACATTTAAAAGTGGAAACAAGAATAAATAAATAGGTAATGGCCAGGTCCCATCGGTCAACCCGTACAATGAGGCGGTCGACTGATCGGACACTGAAAGGCCGGGGTTGAACCTTGGCCAACGGCTCGAATTATTCAATTTTAAATCCAACGCTTGTTATTTGCTCTAGCCTATATAAATAGGCATCCTAACCTATAACAACCCCCATTTGGAGGACCAAAACTAACTACTGTGGATGTTCTAATCATCCATAGTTTTTAATTTTTGATGACCAAATGCGGTAATATTAGATACATAGATATACCAAAAACACATGGATATGAAAATTTTTAAACTCAATTTTTAAAATGAATTTCTCATTCCGCTTCAAATCACACTTGAAATTAATTGCATAATCTCAATTTGTAAATCACGTTCAGAGAAATATTATTATTATGAAATATACGAAGAGCGACATACGAAGATGCACCCTAGGTTGATCAGAGTCTAATTATAAGCAATTAAACAACTTTTTCATTACATTTAATTACACAACGGAATCAAACAGAAAGAACTCCTAATAGGTAGACTGTCTCCTACACATCTCCGAAAGCTTATTCGTCTAAAGGAGAACCGAAAATCCTTAACTCTTAAACTACTCAAAATCAATTGAGCACCCAAGATGTAAAAGGAAACCATAAATATCAGGTCAAACAAAATGTCTGCTGTAGATAATAGCCTACCATCTCGAACCATATAGATACCTAGAGAGACCACACCGCTTAGCGGAATGAGTTTTTCCCATACTAGTATCTGTTTGCACCAAAATTGGCCACAAACCCCAAATATCGTAAAAGCACCAGTGTATGAACACAGATGAGCAGTATATGATCACAAATCTTAGATCTAAGTAATGTAGAGAATAAAAATGAAGAAATAACAAACTTAAAACAGAAAGAAATAAACAGAGACACAAGATTTATAGCGGTTCGACGATCTCCGGCCTACGTCCACTTCAAAAGTAAATTTTATTGATTTTCTCACTGGTTACGGTGGATTACAGCAGTAATTTTGTAGTACAACAATAGAGTTTGAGTGCAATCATTATTTTGGCAGAGTTTGGACGTTGCCAGATCAGGAGTCCCTTTTCTGTAGGCTCTAGGGTGATATTTATAGGCGCTCCATGCAAATATCTCGCCCAAACTTTAGGAGACCTCTTTTGGCACGTGAGTGGGCCCACGCGACCGATTCCATGCAATTTTGACTCGATCCGTGAGCGATACGAACGTAATTCGTATCGATCAATACTTTGTCCAATGGAGTCGAAATTTTGCTTGAATATTATTTAGCTGGTACGTAAGCCCCTGTGAAAATTTCATGGCATTTGGACTTGTAGATTTCCAGTTATGATCGATGCAAGTTTGGATTTTACGTAGGCTTCTTAGTTCGTATCCCTTCCCTTCGTATCGATCATTCCACATCGATTCGGGCACATGCTTACAAGTTGATGTGGTGCTTGATTTTTGGATCACTCTACTTTCGTTGCCGAGCTGACTTATTCGTACCCAATATCGAAGCTTTGTTCGTATCGATTTTAGTGATGTTTTTGTCTTGTTCGTATTGATCAACTGCGTTGCGTTTGTTCGTATTGATCGGCTTCATTGCATTACGTTGACTTCGTATCAATCTGTGATCGATCGATACAAAACATGCTTGAAGTACGATCGATATGAAATGCATATTTGTGACGTTTGGTTGACTGATACAAGCAAATCAGAATTGATCGATACAAAATCGTGCAAGTCTGAATATGAACAATAGTTTCCTGATGGATATTAAACTGATCGATGCGAAGTGATGGATGCGAGTGATTTTATTTCTTTGGCTTGTATCGACCATATCTTGAGCATATAAACTCCGATTGACTTGAAATATGAAATGTAGCCTTTCCTAGCCTTGATCATCATTCTCAATCGATCTCGCCTTAATTAGAGCTCGGCCAGATTTTGACGGTATCGATCATAGCCTTGTTTCCAATTGATCTCCAATCCTGATATCCATCATTTCCAGCCAATTTGTTGATATCCCCGCCTTGACCAAAAGGTGGGATAACATTGGCCCCTCAAAAACATGCCTTGTGGTAAAAAGGCATGTTTGGAATAGTTCCGAATCCGATATCTGATTCCATATCCAGTGACCAAAGCCTTAGCCACATATTCATCTATACCCGACAACCGAGTCTTAATCCATCCTTATACAATAAAAGAATCCAGGACCTCTCCGGGTCAATATCCAAGTTCTTAACTATTCACAGCCGATATCTAAATCCATAACCGTTCCAGGCTCTTTTCAAGCACGATCCACACCCGATGATCGGTACTAAGAAATGCCTTGATATCCGTGGTCCAGTGTCCCTGAACTCTGAGTGATCCCATGGCTTAAGTCCTAAGCCGAACCCTGGTCCCTCCGGACCCTTGTCGAGCATAGTCCTTACTCGACGACTTGAAATAGTAACCGATAGATATTATAGGGCCTAAGTCCAAGGCCGAATCTTGGTTTCTCCAGACCCTTGTCGAGCATAGTCCATACTCGATGACCTAAATAAGCCAATTGCCATGTTCGAACGAAGAGACTTACCCCTTGCCAGGCATAATCCACACCCGACGACCATTCACCAAAACCCAAATAAAAATCCAATCAAAATCTAATCCGAGATCCAGATCAAATTAGAAAACCAAAAATCAACACCATAAATCTCAACCAACATCCAAACCAGGAAACAATCATCCAAACAAAGGTTCAAACCAGAAAACAAACAAAATCAGAAGTTCAAACAAAACTCCAAAACCAAACCAGAAAAAGCATATGTCCAAACCAAAAGAAAAAACAAATTTCGCAAACCATAGCATCGCGGTTTATCATCATTCAGAACATACCTAGGGGCCATCTCCATCCCCGTACATGAGTAAACGACTTGGTCGTTTGCCTGTAGTTTGCTACTTATTTCATATCATCCCTGTCAGTTGATAAACAATCGGTCATCATTCCTGGGCCTCGCGCCATTGTCATTTGAGGTAGATGGTGGCCGCTTCTGTTCTACTGCTGCATTCCGAGCCCCGACATATTGTCGTAACTGGCCATTCCTTACATGCTCCTCGATTATATCCTTTAGATGCCTACAACTGTTGGTATCATGTCCATCCAAATCATGAAAATACAATGCCTTCCTGAAGCCTTTTCACGCTCCGAGGGTTCTCTCCTTGCAGGCTTTTGGTAGGGAAGGCGATTCCGAGTCTCCATGAATATCTGTTCTAATGGCTCGTTCAATCTTGTGTAAGTGGAGAATTTTGGCTCTCTCCACCGCTTCCTAACTTTTCTTGATTCGTCATCCAACTTCCTCTTCCCTTTATCTTTACCCAAGCTTCTGCCGGATGGCTCTCCATCTTCGGACGCGTTCACCTCCTTCATCTTCCTATCTGAACTTGCATCCTCCTATCGAAGGATTCTTTCAGCCTCATGAAAGAATTCCTTGAGATCCATTGGTGGGTCCCATATCAATGACACCTTGAAATCCGAGTTATCCATGACTCCCGACACCACGGCCATTAAAACTATTGATGGATCCGGCCGATCCATCGAAGCAACTGCTGCATTGAACCTAGTTAAGAAAGCTCTGAGTGATTCTTCTGTCCTTTGCTTTACCGATGTTTGCATCATTAGTTCTTTAGCCTTTTGATATAAATCCGAAACTGCTTTAAAAACCTATCCACCAAATCCGTCCATGTCCTAATGGATCCTTCCTCCGACTGCCTAAACCACGTAGCAGCTATATCCGTCAAGTACATGCCATAACTTCCTCCGATGCCCCAAGCACTTCCATGTGTCTTGTGTATCTCATCAAGTGGTCAGTACGATCATCTTTTCCATTGTATACTTCCAGCGTTGGTAGTTTGAACTGTAGTGGATTCCGAGCCATTCTGATGTCACGGGCAAACGGATTCCTATTTAGTCCTTCTAGATCTTTGTTTGGTAAGCCTCCGCGCATAGTTCTCTTGCTAATCTCAGCCAATCCAGCGTTGTCCACCAAGGGTTTCTCCCCGAGTCCCTAAGGAAATTCTGGCACATATTCTTCATCATGCGCTCTTGCATTCCTACCAGCATCTTGCGTGTGGTGTCACCTAGAATTCCTCCATGAATTGGTCCATCGTTGCCATATGGCATGTCCCCGAGCCTGGATCCATTCAGGTGTATGGTTGTGTGCTGATTAGGGGCTGTGCCTTGTTGAGCCACTTCATCTGATTGCCTATTAGGTCCTTCTGCTCCAGCTCCGTGGATCTAAACTCCTAAAGCTCTAGCTGTTCCTACCTGTCCAAACTGTCTGAGAAGGTTCTGGATCATTTCCTCCTGTCCTTTCAGAAACTTTTCATGCATAGATCCCACCATCATTTCCATCTCGTCTCTGGTGATGAAGGCTGAAGTCTGATTAGCTCCTGATGATGCCTCATGGCTTCCATCATGCTGACCTCTCTCTGCTCTCTGTCTTCTGCTTGATTGACTTGTCATAACTTTTCAGATCTGAATGCTTAAGCCTTCAAATTTAATATCCAAGCGGAAGAACCCCTAAGCTAGCTTTTCTCATTGAAAGCACCAAAGTGTTTGCGCCAAAATTGGTCACTAACACCAAATATTGTGAAAGCACCAGTGTATGAACATAGATCAGCAGTATATGATCACAAATCTTAGATCTAAGTAATGTGGGAATAAAAATGAAGAAATAACACAATTAAAACATGAAGAAATAGACAGAGACACAAGTTTTATAGTGGTTTGGCTATCTCCAGCCTACTTCCACTTCAAAAGATAATCTTTTATTTATTAGCTCGTTGGTTACAGTGGATTACAACAGTAATTTTCGAGTACAACAATAAAGTTTGAGTGAAATCATGATTTTGGCAAAGTCTGGACATCGTCGGATCAAGAGTCCCTTTTCTATAGGCTCTAGGGTGCTATTTATAGGCTCTCCATTCAAATATCTCGCTCAAACATCGGGAGACCTCTTCTAGCACGTGAGTGGGCCCACACAATCGATCCCATGCAATTTTGACTCGATCTGTGATCTATACGAATGTAATTCGTATCGGTCAAGACTTTGTCCAATGGAGTCGAAATTTGGCAAGAACATTCTTTAGCTAGTACATAAGTTCCTGTGAAAATTTTATAGCATTTGGACTTGTAGATTTCCAGTCATGATCGATGCAAGTTTGGATTTTATGTAGGCTGCATAGTTCATACCACTCCCCTTCGTATCGATCATTCTTCATAGATTCGGGCACGTGCTTACAAGTTGATGTGGCGCTTGAATTTTGGATCGCTCCACTTTCGTTGCCGAGCTGACTTATTCGTACCTAATATCTAAGCTTTGTTTGTATCGATGTTAGTGATGTTTTTGTCTTGTTTGTATCGATCAACTGCGTTGCTTTTGTTCATATCGATCGGCTACAATGCTTTACGTTGACTTCGTATCGGTCTGTGATCGATCGATACAAAACATGCTTGAAGTCCGATCAATACAAAATGCATACTCGTGACGTTTGGTCGACCGATATGAGAAAATCGGAATTGATCGATACGAAATCATGCAAGTCTAAAAACGAACAATAGTTGCCTGATGGATACGAAACTGATCGATGCGAAGTGATGGATGCGAGTTATTTGATTTCTTTGGTTTGTATCGATCACATTTTGAGAATACGAACTCTGATTGACTTGAACTTCGAAATGTAGCCTTTCCTAGCCTTGATTATCATTCCCAATCGATCGCGCCTTAATTGGAGCTCTGCCATATTTTGACGATATCGATCATAGCCTTGTTTCCAATTGATCTCCAATCTTGATATCCATCCTTTCCAGCCAATTGGTTGATATCCCAGCCTTGACCAAAAGATGGGATAACAATATCTTAACCCAATTTACAATAATTATATATTGTGCACCTGCATCCACAATGGTTAAGGCATAACATAATTAAAAATATCATAATGATATGCACATATGTAATATGCTCTGGATTTCCCATCCCAATTCTTCTAACTATCTATCACATATTATATTTTCTAGAGTCACTATTAACCTTTTAGTTTTCATGGGCAAACCAATAACCCGTTCCAAGCTTATGGACTACTAGTCCAGTTTCATCATTTTCAGGAATCACTAAGAACCTATTGGTGTCTCCCAATAACATCATCCAATCATAGTGTTTATGAATTCACTAGAGCCTATTGTGTTGTCCAATGACATCTCTCATGCCATAGTTTTTATGCGTTGACTGTAAACCTATTGATCTCTATTAATAACCTATTCCGGATATAGTTTTCATGGGATCACTAAGAACCTATTGGCCCTTGCCAATAGCAAATTTCCATAACATAATTTTCATGGGCTTACTAAGAACCTATCAGAACCAATGATCTTTGATCAGCTTTGGGCGTCCTATATTCTGGTGTTTCTGACCTCCTGAATGTAATTCTACTCACACGGGAGTTAATTCAATATATATTCACTAATAGGACAACCTAGCCGGTTATTCTGCCCTTAACACCCCCAAAATGCAGTTATATGTTAATAATGAAGTTAATATGGTTACAAAAGCATGCATGAAAACTGATCAAAACATAACAATATAAACATCCACGATTTAATTCCCTTTAATCATTTTCAAATAAAATATTGTTAATACCCTTAACCCATTATCCTTCGCAAGGCAAACTTCCTCTAAAATTTCAAACTTTATATGTCATTTCAAAAACATTTTGCATTGCCATGATTTACCTTTTAAAAACAAGATTGGTTTTCTTATTTGAAAACTATGGCCTTCAACTAAATCCTTTGAATCATTGTCACATCATGAGTTACCCACCATCACTCTCTATTTCAAAAGCATTACATAAACCGTAGACATTCTCTTTCAAAACAATTAAAAACATACCTTTTGAAAGCATTGGAAACCTTCCGTCTGAAACATTTAAAGATATAACCTTCAAAACACTTAATGATATACCTTCCATAAGTATTGGAAACATTCACTTTCAAAACACCGAAAAACATACCTTTCGAAGGCATTTAGTTCATATAGTAATTTATGGAAGCATAGCTTCGAAACATTTGAAAGTATCTCTTTCTAAATTTTTGGGTCTAACATTAAATATATTTACTGCGCCAAAGAGAACAAAAGCATAAGTATCCCTTTTGAAAGCATTGATCTCAAGTGTAGGAATTGGGGAAGATGATAGCTTCGAAACTAACCTTTTGAAACCATTGCCTCTAAAACCATTATTAAAACGGCTAAAACAACCCTTTCGATAACATTGGGAAGGCGTCTTTAATATTAAGAAATCAAATGCCTTCCTTCCGAACCCATTGTTATAAGGCTATAAAGAAAAGCGGCCTTTACCCAATTCAAAAGGTATAAATGAGGCAGCTAGGTATCGAATGAGTTCAAATGCGACAACTCTTTCGAAAGTTTCATTAAAAACAAAGGCAAGTTGAATTGAGTTGAAAGCTATTAAATGCAGCTTCAATCCCTTCGAAAGCATCTTTTAAAAAAAAGGCAAGTAAAGGATTCAAAAGCTTATAAAAAAGACTTAAACCCTTTCGAAAGCATGCCTTCGACAAAGTCCCTTCAGCCGTTCTCCAATACACTATGTACCAATTGCTTGATACTATGTGCATTGGTTTCGAATGGGTGCGAACTGTTACTAGCAGAAGTATGGTGCCAGAAGCAAGCAAATGGAAGTGGCAAAGTTGTAATTCGAAACAAAACTAATTTTATGCATTTTAAAATAATTCCTTTTTCACTTAACTTGTCTAATTTTTCAAAATATGATTGGCTGTAATTTCTTTACCAAAATTCTTTTCTAAAAGCCTGTGGAATTCAACAATTAGCAAATGAAAACGTTTTAGGAAATAAACCCTTCTCCTCAACAAAACAAATTAAATATTTAAGTCCCCCAACTTAAATAGTTTAAAACCACAGTAAAACACATAGGAAAAATCCTCAAAAATATCAATTATTCACTTTTAATAAGTTCTCTAATATATATAAATTTCAGACTCCAAAACAATACTTAATTACCTTAAATAATTTATACCCAAATTAACTATTTCATTCAATCAAAATTTATAATAAATTATCTATAACTTGGAATATTATGGAAATTTAAACCTATCTCCAAAATAATGTTTAACATAACATATTCAAACATCATGGCATTTAGAAATCAATTTACATGATTTTAACCTTAAAGTCGAATTATATTATCCTACAAATATCCTTATTTCAATTATCACATGGCGTATAAATCAAAGCATATCACCATTCATCCAACCAAATGGTTTTAAACTTTATACCTGAATTATAAAATTCAAGATGACTAATATGAGATGGTTTGAATCATTATTCACCTTTTTTGGATAAGGAACTTGGGAGTTTTTCTTGACTTAAATCTTCCTAGCTTGAATCTTAACCTCTAACTGATTTTTGAGCTCCTCTTCTCCTAGGTTTATGGTCGACCTTGTTTTCCTTTTGTCCTTGTTTTGTTTTTGTGAGAATGTAATGAGAATGAGAAGGTTGTATGGGTTTTAGGGGTTACAGGTTTTGGCTATAACCATATTACCCTTGCCTTATTCTCTGAAGTATTTAACTTACAAACCATTCTTACAAATCCATTTAGTTAAGGCACGAACCTAATTAGATTTCAAATCCTTTTCCATTATCCCTCTAATCTCTATATTTTATATTTAATTTACCTTAATCACCTGAATAATGCTATTTAAGATTAGGGGTGTTATAGGCTGCTCTCCTTAAAGAATTTCATCCTCGAAATTCAGCAAGGACTAAATACAAAGCATAGCAGTAATCTATAATATCTCTTAACTATCATACTACCCTACTTGACTAGCGAATAATCTTTATATGTAATAGATATAGAACATACCGTTATAATAGATCAGGATATGTATCTCGAATCTTGTCTTTGGTTTCCTAGGTATATCCTTCTCGTTGTCACTCCACTGAACTTTCACCAACTCGACAATCTTGTTTCTTAACCTCTTCTCATCTTTCATTATAACTCAAATTAGTTGTCTAACAAATGTCAAATTTGATTCTACTATTAGGTCTTCCAACGCGGTCGGGGGGATAGTACTCTCTAGATCATGCACATACTTACAAAGATGTGACACATAAAACATATTATGGACGCCTTCCAAACTACTCGGCAACTCTACTCTATAGCGAATGGTCCAATGAATCTTGGTGCCACTTTCCCTCACTTTCTAGATCATACCACGCCCTTCATCAGTGATACTTTAATGAAAACCCTAAATCCAACTGAGAATTCTAGATCCTTATTGTGACGACCCGAAATTTTTAAGCCTTTAAAATCAGAATATTTAATTGATTTTAATATTTAAAAGTAAAATTTTAACTTGAATTACGAATATCACAATTTATTTGATAATTTAATTATTAAATTAGATAATTTGAAATTGGGTAAGATGTTGAATCTCGAGTTCTAAGCCTGTTAAAAATGTAATCTGAAGGCTTATAAAAAATTATATCGATTGTACTGAGGATAAAAGAAGTTGTGAAATTGAATTTAACAGTGGTTTGTTTAGTTTTGAAATTTATATCGTTTAAATTGAATTTAAAAATAGCCTTCCGAGGCACAGTATCGGAATTCGACGAAACCAGTTCCATTGGGTCCGTAATATTGTATTATTATCGGATTTCAAATTTCGTAGCGTTTGGAACTGTTATGTGAGCGTACGATATATAAACGCACTGAAAACTTTTCCCATCAGCGACCCTATTCTTTACCTAAGTACGTTTAGCCGACCCTCCTGTCTTTTTTTTTCTATCAACACGTAGAAACAATTTTGTGTGCCAACGTCCTTTCAATATCTTTTCATTGTCGCTTATCTTCTGAAGAAAGCTTATACTCTATTTTATAAATCGAATCTTCCTCTTGTATATCGAAAGATCAAATTCTCTTCAAACATTAAAAAAAGAAAGAGAAATCATGGCCGAGAATCAACAGAACGAAATCTATTTTCGTTCGAAATCAAAAAGGGGGGTCGCTTCCTCTTTTAAATCCAAATCGATATCTACTAAAAAAAACGAATTCGATCGAGTGGGTCGAACACAGGGGCGGTGTGAAGTCGCGATCGGTACTGGGAAGGATCGCGGCTGCAAGACACTTCGAGGTGATTCGCGTGGAAGAGATGGCGAACTTCTGGATGCTGTCGACAATTGCGATTAGGGTTGGGGATGATCGCGAGGGGATGGTCACGATTGTGTTTGGGGGTTGCGACTGTAGTGGGTGCACGCGCAAATGGTGGTGTCGGCAGGTCAGAGAGATGATGAACACCCCAGGTGGTCGAGGCTAAGGATTCATGGTGGCGGGTCGCAAGCTCATGGGTTTCGAGGCCGCGTTCGTAGAGGCTTATCGATGGAGCGGGGTTCGTTTCTTTATCTGTAAGGTTCGAACTTATTTTTCTCTTCTTTCTTGTCAATTTCCATTTTTGTTAAGAATAATAATAATAATAGGAATAAATAAAATAAAAATAGAGAAGCAAATTTTTACCATAATTTTATTACAGTAACAGTTTAGTAAAATATGTAGTCATGCATGTTTTAAATATCGAGATAAACCGGATATATATATATAAGATCTAGAAAGTTAAAGAAGTTGTATATGGAGTTTATATAAAAAAAGCAGATCATTAAAGTAGATTGGCTGTTTCAAAAATAATAACAACAACAAAAATATAAGTATTAAAGTGATTAACTCATGCAATCAACTTATTAAATCATTTTAGTTATTAAAGGAAATTAGTTTAGATTGATTATTTGTTTAAAATTTAATCATTGGCTAAAATTAAAACTAGTAAACGATAATTGATTTTTCAGTTTGTTGAAATATTAATAAAATCCTCTAATGTTATTCAAGGTCCAAATTTTGTGAGGGAAATAGCCGGTTGAGTCGGACTGCAAAGCGATAAAACTGAGTTAATCTCACTCAGCTGAATTTAAAATTTAAAAGATTAAATTTAAATAATTGTTTGAATGGTTGAATTGATTGATGTTCTATAGTATGGTATATTTTGGAATTGGCAGATTATATTGTGCTAACGTCTGTGGATGCAGGGAAAACAGGTTGGAGGGATCCAACTGGATCCCTCAACATATATTTAAAGTATTTAATACCCTCTGTTGTGATTATTTGATATTCTATGATGAATTATATTGGAATATTGGATAGTATGGTTCGATTGTATATAACTGGGTATAATGAATTACCAAAAATATATAAATTGGATTTTGGAAAGGAAATAAAAGAAGTGAATTTGTAAGTAAAATAATTATAGAAAAGTTGAATATATTTAAGAATGATTTAGAAAGGAAATTTTTGAATAAAAAGAAAGTTAATGAATTTTAAACTTCAATATTAACATTTAAAAGAACAAAACATTTATTTAATATTTAAATTATTGAAAAGAATAAAGAAGAAATTGGGAAAAGCCGAAATTGGTATATTTCAGTTAAAAGATTTAAAATCAAATGGAAAATTATAATAACAACAATAATTAAGTCCATAATTATTGAATTTTGAAATGAATTGAGTAATTAAAGAAATTTATTTCAAATGGAATAAATTGGAAATCAATTTAGGAAGTTGATTTAAGTGATTGAAGTTGAAATTTTTCTCTGGATAACCAAGTACAATTTTAAAGTAAATTTTTAAATAAATTTAAAGATTTTAAAGTTGTTTTAAAAAGCAAGTTTTGGAGAATTTATTATTTCCAATATTTAAATTCAAAAGTAAGTATTTTCTCAAATCTATTATAGTAGTAATTAGTTAAAAAGTGACTTAGTATTTTGTTTTCAAAAGTGAAAATCTAGTTTTATATTTTATTAAGTAACTTTATTTTCAAATATTCATATAGTATGTATTATTTTTAGCCTATCATTGAAGTAGTCCTAACCTAAATGTTTTAAAGTATATTTCAAAGTAAAGTGTTTTAAATTATTTTAAAATCTAGTTTTGTGCTTGGTGATTTCAGTGGAAATAGAAACTATTTGGGAAATTTATCCTGAGAAAGGAAGACATTTGAAGCTGTTTTCAAAAAGGGTTGGAAAGTGGAAATATATCTTGTGAAGATACTTTTGTGATAAACAAATAATTTGGGAAATTATTTATTGTTTGATGGATGTTTGTGAATATTAATTGATAGTTAAATAACCGACTATCAGTATTGGCCAAATGCGTTGATCGTTTCGAAAAGACCGGGATCGAGATTTATTTCTCGAAAAGCAATTCGATCCGGTTTGTACGTTTTCGTGGAAAACGAGTTTGGATTCGAAGACGGAGAAGTGAAATGCAATGGATAGTCGCTACTAATCCTTAGGATATTTACAAAATGGATGTAGTAGGAATAGTGCCTTTGGTGTCGTTCGAACCCGAAACGGACTTGTATGGATGAATGCTTTCGGAACATCGTCAGGTCAACGATGGGCATTCTAAGGGATAGGTTCTAAAAAGGTACCGCTTAGCCTCAAGCCTCATCAAATGGGAATGATTGAAAATCAGGGGTTATGCAGCAAGGCTAGGTGGGTAGCACCCAAGCAGGGTAAGGTCATCCCTGTCTAGATGTCCCTTTTTATTTCGGCTTAGTAGGCGGTTGCTGATCCCAACCGCAGGGTGATCTCACTCGGGATTATCCAGTAAGGGGTAGTCCGGTGTTGTGTTACAGGGGAGCGGGAGTACTCCTCGGTACGGTGATCTAGGCCACGTACAGTGACAGGTGGTACCCCAGTGCATAGTCATTAGTTGGAAATCCATTCTCCTACGAGCCTTGTATGAGTTTTGTTTGTATTTCCCACTCTGTGGCTAGTAGCTGGAATTTAATGAATGTAACAATTTCGGCTATTTTATAAGTATTTATATATAGACCCTATAATAATATCAGAGGATTTCTATAAAAATTGTTTTAGCTATCGTAAGGTAAAAACCCGACATGTTTATTTGTGGCGTGGTCTTACGAGATGCTTTTGTTTTCAACGAATTTTTGAAACTGTAATAATCAATTGAGTGTGATTTTCTCACGCTGGTATTCTAGACTGACTCGGGTGTTATTTAACTGTAATGTTCGGGTCAGACCGAGTATTATAGGATACATGATATGATGCCGTGGAGCTCAGGAGACGAGCTTGATGACGATACGTACTTCCGTATTTGTTTTTATATATATTCCGCTGTACTGAGTTGCTGTGTATCCAATTGTATGATATTGATGTTGAGCTGTGATTTATGTACTCTGATGATGTAATATATAAACAGAGATATTTGATTTTCGAGTAAAGCTTATTTATTATCTATTATATTTTATTCCGCTGCGATGGTTAGATTCTGATGTTGTTTATTTCTATTTTCTTCTTCTATCTCTTCTTCTTTAACCCAAATGGTTCGTATTTCTGTACCACTTGAGTTGATTTAGGTAGAATAGTGTTGACTCAAGGGGTACGGATTTGCGGGTCGTTACACTTGGTATCAGAGCATAGGTTGGTGATAACCTTGCCTCTGGTGGGAATTACTCATTTAAATTAGAGTCCGTAGTACTCTAGAATGAGTTTAAGCGTATTAATAGATATGAGCGCGTATTTGTTAGTGAACATAAATTGTTTTAATATTGTCTTGATTGGTTTATTGAGTGGCATATGAACCTTCGTCGGCACAGTTTGGACAACTGTATCGAAGGGGTTTCTAAACACTTGAATAGAACAATCGACACGGTATTGTTTTAAATGTGGGTAAATGAAATAATTTTACCCAAAATATATTTTGATATAAAGGAAAGTTTATCTTAAACTATTTAGCTAATATATGGTTGCTTGGATGTTAGGAATGATCATATTTAAATTATTATCTTTATTGTATGGAAATTTAACTAGAAATTGAAAATATAACCTAAGTTTAAGAGAATAAATTCATTATAAAATGAAATTTATAAATATGAATTATAAATGTAAATTATAAATTGAAATATAATCAAATGAGAATTTGTATGAGCATAAACTATGCAAATGGACTATAGTTAAAATTGATTTAAGCAGGATTTGAAAATTTAAAAAAAACGGAGATCTTGGACGTGCTTTTCGAAGTGGTTTGAAAACAAATAATAGCATTATTGTTTTAGAAGTATTTCTGAAAGGAAATTTGTTTTAAATGGATTTTGAAAGTGATATAGCATTGAAATCACTTGGATTATTGAAAAATAATTCTGATGATGATGGCCGCATCATCAGTATTCATTTTCGAATTTCTAAGTGACGGATTGCTGCCAAATATTGATTTGTTTAGAAAAGCTAGTTGTTTTTGAAAATTTCAAAGGAAATTTGTTGAGGGCAAAACCAGGATTGGTTTGACTTTTGAGAAATGTGATTTGAGAAGTTGGAGATTCCAAAATAATTTGAAACCAAAGGTCGGGTGTTTGGAAATCCTGATGAGATAGGTTGTAAGCTTATAGATTGAGATGATTTTTAAATCAGAAAGGAAATATAAGCTTTAACTGTTGGAATTTAAATTTAAAGGGAAAAGTTAAAAATGAAATTAACTTGGATTGGGAAATAAAATTTAACTGTATTGAAGTAATTGAGTAGGCTGAAAATAATATCTAGATGTAATCGAATTAAGTTGAAATCGAATTGAGTTAAATAAATCCGAGTTAAAATAAAATTGAATTGGAATAAAAATTCAATTGAGTTATTGAATGGAATTAGATTCTTACCTGGATAAATAGAAATAAGTTGGATAAGAAATAAATTGGACAGGAATTAGACTGAAATAAATAAATTAGAATAACTTGTAAAAGAATTAAAATCCATGGAATAAAATATGCTTGGGTTATAAACAAGCATAAGGCTTGAGTTAAAAAAAATAAAAATAAAAATAAAAATAAAAGAAGAATACATTCAAGCCTATAATGAATGGAAATGTGTAAAATAATAAGTTGTGACTTATAAAATTTGAAAGTGAAATAGAAAACCCAAAATAAATATTTTTGATGAATTGAAAAATAAAATAAAAATCAAAACTTGAATTATAAATCAATTTGAACTTAAGAAAATTAAATGAAGAGATTTTTAGATTAAAATCAAGTTCTGGATTATAAGTTGGGGAAAGACTATTTAGACAATAAATTAGACAATGAAATATGTAATGAGAACCTAATGTAGTTAAATAAAAGCTGAATTGTGAGTTAAAAATGAAGTTTGAAAATAAAACTCAAGTTATAAATTAAATTCGACTTAAATTGTTGGTGAAGTAAATGTAATTAAATTGTGAGTTCATAATATTTGGTGGTAAATTTGAAATGGATAGTGGATTCAGAACTTGAGTTGTAAATTAAAATTTAACTTGAAGTGTAAACAGATTAAATATAATTAGAAATATATCGAAGAAAAATGAAATTGAATTAAAATAGTAATGGTTTGAATTGCGAATAAAATCCAAATATGTGGAAATAAATTGGAAATGATTTTGTAATCAATTGAACGAGTTGAATCTGAAAGTTAAATTTTATAATAACTAATCAAATGAAATTGTAGATTTAATATGAGATTTGATTGAGATAGAATTAAGTTGAATAGAAAAGCAAATTTACTTGTAAAATGAAAATGAGCTTAAGTATAAAATTTGAATAAATTGAAGTAAACTGACTTAAGCTGAATAGATGGAGGGGAGTTGAAATGAATTCAACTTAAACTAAGTTTAATGATATTGGGTTGAATCTAAATCAAGTGAAAATAAATTTAAATCGAAATAGAATTCGGTGAGTTATAAATAATATTTAAGGAAATGAAAATTCATAATGGATTGAGTGGATAAACTAATTATAAATAAATGGATAGAATAAATAAGAATCGAATGAAAGATGGAAGTAGAACTTATTATAAAAAGAAATGGAAATGAACTTAAGTTATTGACTTAAGTAAGTGTTGAACAAAAGCCGAACTCAAAATGAAGCGTGGTTTAAATAAGTTGAGAAATAGTTATTGAATGAAATAGCCTGGATTGTTTTCGAGCTAAATAAAATAGTTCGGAATAAACAATTTTGGAATGAATTATAAATGAATGGATTGTGAATAAAATTTAATCGGTAATGAAGATGAACCTAAGTTGTTAATGGTTTTGAATGAACTAGTTTGGTTAATAAAATGAAATGCAAGTGAATGGATTCAAATTTAAAATGCAATGAAAATGAGAATATATGGATTGTGAATAAATTTAAAAACGGAATAGAATTAAGTATAAATTGAGTTGAAATCAATTTAAATTGGTTGTGTGACGAAAATAGAAAAAAAAATTCTATGAATCATTGCAAGTAAATAAAATTGATTTTTAAACCATTTGGAATAATATGGGTTTGTTGAAAATTAAAAATGAATTAAATGTAAGCGATTGAGTTTTAAACCATTCAAATTGATGAAGTTGTATATGAATGGATTGAAAACCATTCAAATTGAATGAAAATGGTTATGAATTAATTGGAACAGTGGAATTAGTATGAAAATTATATAAGTTGCTTACGGAAAAATGTTTGGTGTGAATTTCTTTTTGAATTCATGTGTTTAACTACTGCAAATAAGTGAAATATTGTTAAACTTCATTCATATGGCACTTACATGTTTAAATTAAGTAAGTACAGGTACCTGGAAGCCGTGTGGCTGGATTTTGGACACGCTAACTACTAAATAAATAAGCTGTTTGCTTAAAAATGCTAAATAAGGTACGCCTACGCAATAAAAATTGGAAATATGAACTGTTTTTGGTTTTTCCGACCGTGTGGGTCGATGTATATATATTTATATCTTTTTTCAAATAGCAAAAGCTCCTCCATACAAAGGAGATTCTGCCAAAAAATTTCGGAAATTTTGAGAGTTAGAAAATTTTTGGAAAATTTTGTTAACGACAAAACGGTTTCAAATTGGAAATTGAAATAAATTAGTAAATGAAACCAATTTAAAATAATGACATGAATCAGTATAAATAAAAAATAAAATTCAAAATTTAGAGTTGATGATAAATTGAATTCATATGGAAATGAAAGAATCGATTTGAATAGAAATAGATATAAACTAGAATGGTGAAGTGAAAATAAATAAAGGAGCATATGAAATGCTTATACTAAACTTAAATAAGTGATGGTAAATTCTTAATTGGAAATTGAGTAGTACAAATATAATCTAAGTTAATATTCGAATGAATAAATATTGATATTTTGTAAGGAAGTAGATAAAATGTTTTGGATGTTGTGATTGGGTATTATTGCTAAGTAAGATATGCATGTATATTAAAGGGAAAAGAGAGTTGGTTTTGATTTCAAAAGATAAATTTGAATTGCTCGACAAAAAGGTATGTGTTTAAATTTCTGTGAAATTTGATTGGGTTTTTGGATCGAGCCACTTGGCCTTTTGTTTTCTTTTTGGATTTGGGAGGCCGTAGGGCCATTTTGTAGTTGTACCGAGCTAGCCATGCAAAGGAGACACTGGCAAAAAATTTCGAAAATTTAGAGAGTTAGAAAATTTTTGAGAAATTTTGAAAATTTTAAACTTGGTTTTGAATTATAATTTGAATAGTTGAATAAGTAAAGTTATTTTGGAACTATGGAAAAGCTTGGAAAGTTAATAAGAATAATAATGGGTCTTTTGTAAGAAGATAGTTGGTAAGATGTTGAATTGTTAGGAACTATTAGGTTTTAGAGAAAAAAAATAAACGGGTATTGGACCATTTTTCCTAATTAGTAATTTCGTGGATGAAATTCTTTTAAGGGGGGAAGAATGTGACGACCCGGAATTTTTAAGCCTTTAAAATCAGAATATTTAATTGATTTTAATATTTAAAAGTAAAATTTTAAATTGAATTACGAATATCACAATTTATTTGATAATTTAATTATTAAATTAGATAATTTCAAATTGGGTAAGATGTTGAATCTGGAGTTCAAAGCCTGTTAAAAATATAATCTGAAGGCTTATGAAAATTTATATCGATTATACTGAGGATAATAGAAGTTGTAAAATTGAATTTAACAGTGGTTTGTTAAGTTTTGAAATTTATATCGTTTAAATTGAATTTAAAAATAGCCTTCTGAGGAACAGTCTCGTAATTTGACGAAACCAGTTCCATTGGGTCCGTAATATTGTATTATTATCGGATTTCAAATTTCGTAACGTTTGGAATTGTTGTGTGAGCGTACGATATATAAAGGCGCTGAAAACTTTTCCCATCAGCCACCCTATTCTTTACCTAAGTACGTTTAGCCGGCCCTCCTGTCTTCTTTTTTTCTATCAACACGCAAAAACAATTTTGTGTGCCAACGTCCTTTCAATATCTTTTCATTGTCGCTTATCTTCTGAAGAAAGCTTATACTCTATTTTATAAATCGCATCTTCCTCTTGTATATCGGAAGATCAAATTCGCTTCAAACATTAAAAAAAAGAGAAATCATGGCCGAGAATCAATAGAACGAAATCTATTTTGGTTCAAAATTAAAAAGGGGGGCCGCTTCCTCTGTTTAAATCCAAATCGAGATCTACTAAAAAAACGAATTCGATCGAGTGGGTCGAACACAGGGGCGGTGTGAAGTCGCGATCGATACTGAGAAGGAGCGCGGTTGCAAGACACTTCGAGGCGATTCGTGTGGAAGAGACGGTGAACTTCTGGATGCTGTCGATAGTCGCGATTAGGGTTGGGGCTGATCGCGAGGGGATGGTCACGATTACGTTTGGGGGTTGCGACTGTAGTGGGTGCACGCGCAAATGGGGGTGTCGGCAGGTCAGAGAGATGATGAACACCTCAGGTGGTCGAGGCTAAGGATTCATGGTGGGGGGTCGCAAGATCGTGGGTTTCGAGGCCGCGTTCTTAGAGGCTTATCGATGGAGCGGGGTTCGTTTCTTTATCTGTAAGGTTCGAACTTCGTTTTCTCTTCTTTCTTGTCAATTTCGATTTTTGTTAAAAATAATAATAATTAGAAGAACAAATAAAAAAAATAGAGAAGCAAATTTTTACAAGAATTTTATTACAGTAACAGTTTAGTAAAATATGTAGTCATGCATGTTTTAAATATTGAGATAAACCAGATATATATATATATATATATATATATATATATATATAAGATCTAGACAGTTAAAGAAATTGTATGTGGAGTTTATATTAAAAAAAGCAGATCATTAAAGTAGATTTGGTTGTTTCAAAAATAATAAAAATAATAAAAATATAAGTATTAGGGTGATTAACTCGTGCAATCAACTTATTAAATCATTTTAGTGATTAAAGGAAATTAGTTTAGATTGATTATTTGTTTAAAATTTAATCATTGGCTAAAATTAAAACTAGTAAACGATAATTGATTTATCGGTTTGTTCAAATGTTAATAAAATCCTCTAATGTTATTCAAGCTCCAAATTTTGAGAGGGAAATAGCCGGTTGAGTCGGACTGCAAAACGAAAAGGTGAGTTAATCTCACTCAGCTGAATTTAAAATTTAAAAGATTAAATTTAAATAATTGTTTGAATGGTTGAATTGATTGATGTGCTATAGTATGGTATATTTTGGAATTGGCAGATTATATTGTGCTAACGTCTGTGGATGCAGGGAAAACAGGTTGGAGGGATCCAACTAGATCCCTCAACATATATTTAAAGTATTTAATACCCTCTGTTGTGATTATTTGATATTCTATGATGAATTATATTGGAATATTGAATGCTATGGTTAGACTGGATATAATTGGGTATAATGAATTACCAAAAATATATAAATTGGATTTTGGAAAGGAAATAAAAGAAGTGAGTTTGTAAGTAAAATAATTATAGAAAAGTTGAATATATTTAAGAATGAATTGGAAAGGAAATTTTTGAATAAACAGAAAGTTAATGAATTTTAAACTTCAATATTAACATTTAAAAGAACAAAACATTTATTTAATATTTAAGATTTAGATTATTGAAAAGAATAAAGAAGAAATTGGGAAAAGCCGAAATTTGTATATTTCAGTTAAAAGATTTAAAATCAAATGGAAAATAATAATAACAACAATAATTAAATCCATAATTATTGAATTTTGAAATGAATTGAGTAAGTAAAGAAATTTATTTCAAATGGAATAAATTGGAAATCAATTTAGGAAGTTGATTTAAGTGATTGAAGTTGGAATTTTTCTCTGGATAACCAAGTACATTTTTAAAGTAAATTTTTAAATAAATTTAAAGGTTTTAAAGTTGTTTTAAAAGGCAAGTTATGGAAAATTTATTATTTCTAATATCTGAATTCAAAAGTATGTATTTTCTCAATTCTATTATAGTAGTAATTATTTAAAAAGTGACTTAGTATTTTGTTTTCAAAAGTGAAAATCAAGTTTTATATTTTATTAAGTAACTTTATTTTCAAATATTCATATAGTATGTATTATTTTTAGCCTATTATTGAAGTAGTCCTAACCTAAATGTTTTAAAGTATATTTCAAAGTAAAGTGTTTTAAATTATTTTAAAATCTAGTTTTGTACTTGGTGATTTCAGTGGAAATAGAAACTATTTGGGAAATTTATTCTGATAAAGGAAGACATTTGAAACTGTTTTCAAAAAGGGTTAGAAAGTGGAAATATATCTTGTGAAGATAATTTTGTGATAAATAAATAATTTGGGAAATTATTTATTGTTTGATGGATATTTGTGAATATTAATTGATAGTTAAATAACCGACTATCAATATTGGCCAAATGCGTTGATCGTTTCGAAGCGACCGGGATCGAGATTTATTTCTCGAAAACCACTTCGATCCGGTTTGTACGTTTTCGTGGAAAACGAGTTTGGATTCAAAGATGGAGCTGTGAAGTGCAAGGGTTGGTCGCTACTAATCCTGAGGATATTTCTAAAATGGATGTAGTAGGAATAGTGCCTTCGGTTCCGTTCGAACCCGGAATGGACTTGTATGGATGAATGCTTTTGAAACATCGTCAAGTGGACGATGGGCATTCTAAGGAATAGGTTCTAAAAAGGTAACGCTTAGCCTCAAGCCTCATCAAATGGGAATGACTGAAAATCAGGGGTTATGCAGCAAGGCTAGGTGGGTAGCACCCAAGCAGGGTGAGGTCATCCCTGTCTAGATGTCCCTTTTTATTTCGGCTTAGTGGACGGTTGCTGATCCCAACCACGGGCTGATCTCACTCGGGATTATCCAGTAAGGGGTAGTCCCGGTCTTGTGTGGCAGGGGAGCGGGCGTACTCCTCGGTACGGTGATCTAGGCCACGTACTGTGACAAGTGGTACCCCAGTGCCTAGTCATTAGTTGGAAATCCATTCTCCCTACGAGCCTTGTACGTGTTTTGTTTGTATTTCCCACTCTGTGGCTAGTAACTGGAATTTAATGAATGTAACAATTTCGGCTATTTTATATGTATTTATATGTGGACCCTATTATAATATTAGAGGATTTCTATAAAAATTGTTTTAGCTATCGTAAGGTAAAAACCCGACATGTTTATTTGTGGCGTGGTCTTATGAGATGCTTTTGTTTTCAAAGGATTTTTGAAACTTTAATCATCAATCGAGTGTGATTTTCTCATGCTGGTATTCCAGACTGACTCGGGTGTTATTTAACTGTAATGCTCTGGTCAGACCGAGTATTATAGGATACATGATATGATGCTGTGGAGCTCAGGAGACGAGCTTGATGACGATACGTACTTTCGTATTTGTTTATATATATATTCCGCTGTACTGAGTTGCTGTGTATCCAGTTGTATGATATTGATGTTGAGCCGTGATTTATGTACTCTGATGATGTGATTTATGTACTCTGATGATGTGATTTATAAACAGAGATATTTGATTTTTGAGTAAAGCTTATTTATTATCTATTATATTTTATTCCGCTACGATGGTTAGATTCTGATATTGTTTTTTTCTATTTTCTTCTTCTACCTCTTCTTCTTTAACCCAAATGGTTCGTATTTCTGTACCACTTGAGTTGATTTAGGTAGAATAGTGTTGACTCAAGGGGTACGGATTTGCGGGTTGTTACACTTATGCCTCTTTACTGCGTAAGTCCTTTGTCTAGACTAAGCTTCATTTATCCTACCTCGTATCAACTCAATTTTCTCCATTGCATCTCCTACCAGGTCTGGATCTAAGACTAATCTGTCTCTGGTTTCCAACCAACATACTGGTGACTTTTATAGCCTTCCATACAAAGCTTCAAAAGTCCCCATTCCTATACTAGTCTGATAATTGTTATTATAGGACATCTCAACTAAGTGTAGATGATCTTACCATGATCCACCAAAATCTTGCGCACAAGCTCTTATCAAATCCCTGAATACATGTTGACTCTCTCTCTCAGCCCATCTGTCTAAGGGCGATAAGCAGTACTTATCTTGAGCATGGTACCTAACTCATCCTATTGACTCTTTGAGAACTTGCTAGCAAACAAATTATCTCTGTCATTGACTATACTACTAGGAATTCCATGTAGTCTAATTATATTCTTCATAAACAACTTATCTAAATTAGGCGCCTTCCTAGTTGACTTAACTCGAACGAAATGGGCACTCTTGAACAACATTTCCACTATGACCTATATATTTTCGTTTCCTTGGTTCGACCTTTGCAAACCGTCTATAAAATCCATATATATCGAATCCCATTTCCAAACTGGTATCTCCAAAGGTTGAAGCAACCCAATTGGCTTCTGATGCTCAGCCTTCACTTGTTGACAGCTCACACACTACCTTGCCCACATGCCAACATCCATTTATACCTTCCCAATAGAAACTCCTCTTCATGTCCTAATACATCTTGATCGCCCCATGATGAATCGTAAATTTTGACTGATAGCATTCTCCAATGACCTCCTTCCTTAGGTTTTCTACATCCGAGATACACAATCTTTCCTTCTTTCACAACCCCCCTTTCTTGTCAAGACTAAAGTTCTTTAGGTCATCAATCTCGATTTCGGCCTCTAGCCTTCTAATCTTCTAGCAAACACTGGATCATTTTTTGCTTAGATGCAACTCTTTCGGCCAATCTAGGTCAAACTTCCAAGCAAGATTACATGGTAGTGCTTTGACTAGAGCAGTCAACCTTAACTGCACATTGCAAGTAGTCGAAGCTTCTAGGTCCTTCCACTCTGCTAACATTGCTAACGCCATATTTTGATGTTTTCTATTAAGAGCATCCACTAATTTATTTCTTTTCTAGGTGTATACTCTATAACAAAATTATAAGCAGCTAAAAACTCCAGCCACCTCTATTGTTTCATATTCAACTCCTTCTGAGAGAACAAGTACTTTAAGGACTTATGTTCTTTGTGCAACTTAAATCTTTACCCTAAGAGATAATTTCTCCACGCTTTCAATGTGAATATCATCGCTGCCGACTCTAGGTTATGAGTAGGATATCTCACTTCATGAGGTCTAAGCCGTCGTGAAGCATAGGCAATTACTTTATCTTTCTACATCGATACATCCCGTAATCCTATTCCACATGCAGCTGTATACACCACTAAGCCTTGATTCCCATTTAGAACTACCAACACAGGCGCGTTGGTCAAAAAGTGCTCAAACTTAAAGAATGCTTCCTCATATTTGTCAAACCAAGTAAACTTCACATCCTTCCCAATCAGCCTAGTCAAAGGTGTTGCTATCCGTGAGAAATCCTTATTGAATCTCCGGTAATAGCCAGCGAGTTCAAGAAAACTTATGATCTTATTCACTGTCTCTGGTCTCTTTAAGTTGTGAACAACTTCAATCTTATCAAGATTAAATGAAAAACCCTTTTCTGGAACTACGTGACCAAGAAACTTAACTTCTTTCTTCCAAAAATGACACTTTGAAAACTTCGCTTTCAGATGGTGCTATATCAGCATCTCAAGCACCACTCTAAGATGAACATCATGCTCTCTTTCATCCTTAGAACATATTAAGAGGTCATCTACGAATACCATTAAGAACCTATCCAAGTGCTCTTGAAAAAATGTTATCAAATCTATGAAGAAAGCTGGTGCATTCGTTAACCCGAATGGCATCACTAACCGCTCGTATAAACCATACCTAGTTCAAAACGCCATCAACGGAATACCGTCCCCTACTACTCTACGCTAATGGAACCATATGGCTAAATAAAATTGTGAACATACTCTAGGTCCACTCAACGGATCAAATAGATTATCGATTCTTGGTAAAGAATGCCTATTTTTGATTGTTTTTTCATTCAACTTACGATAGTTAATACACATCCTTAACGATCCATCTGGTTTCTTTACAAACACTATGACCGCTCCCTAAGGCGAACTTCCTGGTTAAATGAAATTATTTCCTTCCAAATCCACTAGATACAGCTTCAATTCCTTAATCTCGGTAGGTATCATCCTACCAGGTGGTCTACTTATAGGTTTGCCCTCTTAGCACAAGATCTATCTGAAACTTAGTGGCTCACCTCAATGGTAGTCCGTTGATCGGCTCAAAAACATTTGCAAACCCTTTTTCCATCAAAACCTGATTCAACTCTCTTTCTACTTCTATAGCACCCAACAAAGCACAAGCACTTAGATCTGAATTCTCCATCGAATGTATAATTCGGTCATGACTATTAGGGTGTCTTAGCGATATTTCCCTATATTGGCAAAATATCCTAACATATATTTATCTAAACAATCTATACTCAACCGAAGCTTATGAAATCAAAAATATACAAACTGCATCAAAATTATGAACTAACGAATCAAGTTCTGATTGGTCACATCTCATTCCCAGAGTTGCATACCCTACTATCGAATTCACAAACTCTAAGGAAGTAACAAGGCATGAATTTTCTAAACATAACTTGTCTACCAAACATTGAGATATAAATGAATGCGATCCACCAGTATCAAATAGTCCCCTAACTGGTATACTATGAATCAAAAGTGCACCTTCCATCATAGTCTTTCTCTTATGAACAAAGATTGGTCCAAAAGAAGATGGCTCAAAAGCAAAGACCTTTCCCTTTTCCGCTCTAGATGTTTAGGACCCTGATTCTTGTAATGCCCAATCTAGTCACAATTGAAGCATTTCACTCCTTTTTTATCTGCAACCCTCTTCCCTTTTCCAGTCCACTTAAAGCAAACCATATCAGCTTTTGCCTTCTTGGAAGCTCCTCCCTTTTGTGTTCCTTTCTTGTTAAAGAATTTCCTCTTATTCCCTTAATATTTTAGGTCTCAACCTACTTCTCCTTCCCATAAGCAGAAAGCATCTCTTCATTCCAGATTGCCGTCTACACTACAAGTGTACCTGGAACATGGAGATATGGCATAGTTTCCATACAAATCTCATAACTTAACCATCAAATAAAATTCTTATTTCTTTTAATGACGATGTCAATGGTACCATATTCGTATCTGGACAACTCATCAAACTTCATAGCATACTCAAACACCGACATATCACCTTGCACTAAGTCCATGAACTTTCTCATACGGACTTGATAACTTCAGACAACAATCTCTCTTCGAATCTCCTTCGAAACTCTGCCAAAGTCAACTCTTCCTTGGGAACTCCCATGGTAACACCATTCCACTAATACAGTGCCGCTTATTGCAACTATCTAGAAGAAAATCTCCTCTTCTGCTCATCATCTAGTTCCAAGTCAGCGAAAATTGTTTCATTGTACAATAGCCAGTTTTCTACTTCGATAGCATCCTGCATTCCCAAAAACAGCTTCCCACTAAGATTGGTATAATCCCTGTTCAGCTTGGCATAGTTATTGCCAACTGGGACCAAAGGATTAGCTCCTCCCACATTCCTAGTATTTCCCCCAACTACTCCTTTAGCTGCTGTAGCTTTCATCAGATTGACAAAGAATTGATACATCATCTCCATATCCACTGGCGGGGTTCCAGCACCTACACTGTCATTGGCATTTGGATTAGCATTTGCATATTGACCTGGATTCGTTTCGGTATTGGGTCAAGAATTCCATTAGTTGTGGTGCATTCTCCTCCTTGATTTCCTCTTCTATTTCCTACCTCCATATCTTCCTTTCTCGTATATCTACATACGAGCCTTAGTAAGATACAGAAGAACAGTCTAAGAGACAGAGGAATACGTACTTATATATATATGACAAATGCAATTATGTTATTATAACATTAACCCAAACTCCGGTCTCATTCTTTGATTTATTGGGTTATGTTTTGAAAATCTTTTAGGTCCAGATTTCTTTTAAATTTGCATCAACTATGCTCCAATACCAACTTGTAACATCCCTTATTTGGAGGCCTAAAATTAACTGCTATGGATGTTACAGTCGTCCATATTTGTTAATTTCCGGTGACCAAATGAGGTAATGTTAGATACCTTTATATACCATAAGCACATGGATGTGAAAAATTAAAAGTCAAATTTTAAATCAAATTTCTCATTCTAGTTCAAATAACATTTAAAATTCATTACATAATCCCAATTCATAAACCACACTCAGAGAAATACAATTATTAAAAAATACGCCAAGCAAAAAATGAAGATGCCCCTTGGTTGATCAGATTCTAAATATAGGCAATTAAACAACTTTGCCATTACATCCAATTATACAGTGGAATCAAATAGAAAGAACTCCTAATAGTTAGCTTGCCTCCTGCACGTCTCTGAAAGCTTATTCATCTAAAGTGGAATCTGAAAACCTTAACTATCAAACTACCCAAAATCAATTAAGCACCCTAGAGTTTATGGGGAAAACATTAACTTTGAGTCAGAAAAATAGTCTGGTGTGAATAGGAACCTACCATCTCGAACCATACAGGTACCTTGCAAGACCATGCCGCTTCGCAGAATGGGTTTTTCCCTCACTAGTATCTCAGCCCAATTTATAATAACCATATATTGTTCACCTACATCCACAATGGTTAAGACATAACATAATAAAAGGTATCATGATGATATGAAAACATGCAATATGCCCTGGATTTTCCGTTCCCATTCATTTGACTGTCTATCTCATATTATAGTTTCTAGAGTCACCATTAACCAAAAGTTTTCATGGGCTAACTGATAAACTATTCCAAGCTTATGGACTACCTATCTTGTTTCATAGTTTTTATAGAATCACTAAGAACTTATTGATGTCTCCCAATAACATAATCTAATCATAGTTTTCATAGGCTCATTATGAACCTATTGGGTTCTCTATTAGCATCTCTCGTATCATAGTTCTTACGGGCTGAGTATGAACTTATTAATCTTTATCAATAAAGTGTTCCGGATATAGTTTTCATGGGATCACTAAGAACCTATTGGCCCCTACCAATAATAGTTTCTATCACATAGTTTTCATGGGCTTACTAAGAACCTGTCAAACTAATGATCTTTAATCAGCTTTGGGCATCCAATATTCTGGTCTATCTGACCGCCTGCATGCAATTCTACTCATACAGGATTTAATTCAATGCATATTCACTACTAGGTCAACATAATCGGTTATTCTGCCTTTAATACATCAAAATGCATTTATGGGTTAGTAATGAAGTGAATATGATTATAGAAGCACGCATGAAAACTGATCAAAACATAACAATATAAACATCCATGATTTAATTCCTTGCAATCATTTTCTAACAAAATATGGTTAACACCCTTAACCCACTTTCCTTGGCAAGGAAAACTTTCTTTAAGTTTTTAAATTTTATATTCCATTTCAAACCCCATTTGCATTTCCATGAGTTTACCTTGTAAAAATGAGATTGGGTTTTCTTATTTGAAAACTAAGGCTTTTGACTAGATCCTTCGCATCATTGTGACATCATGAGTTACCCTCCTTTACTCTCCCTTTTGAAAGTGTTTGTAACAACCTAGATATTTGATAAGATTAATTATGAGATCTAGTTAGATAAACCAAATAAAATAATTTATTAATTAGGGGATTGAGATTTGATTAGTTAAGATAGTCGTGCCAGATGTGCACGTAAATGTGCATATTTTTACCCCCATATTTAATATATTTAAATTAATTAAATGATCATGTCGGGTATTTTAACTTGTTTAAACCAAATTCAAATTATTTTCAAATTGTCACATACTCATCTCCATATAGGGGGAAAATGGTCATTTTTGTGCATGTAATAGATTGTGAAAATTTACTTGGAATTTCCTATGTTGTTTTGTAGAAAATTTAGTGAATTTTCACATGGTTTCATGAAGACATATGAATGCATAAGAGTGAAGAGAACAAATGATGATGGAAGTAATTCAAAGTGATGGTCATGGAGGACCTCACTTACCCACCTACATTAATATATACTTAGCAGCTAATGCACATGCTAAAAGGCCATTAAATCTTTAAGCATACTTAATGGATGATTAATGGATGCTAATGCTTACTTGGCCACCACACTTCCTAAGGGGCATTTTGGGAACTTCCTAAAAAAGAATTAGGTTTCTAACTTGTATAAATACCCCATATCTTCATGTAACCCTCCTCTTCCTCTTAGTTAGTTTATAGGTTAGAAATAAAAAGAATGCTTCTCTTTTCTTTTCATGACTACTTAGCCATTTCTTTCATGCAAATTTTATTTTTTAAGAAACTTTAATACATTGCTCTTTTCTTTTCTTGTTTATTTCCTTACATGTTGTAGTGTATATCTCTTTTACTTTATGCAAGTAGAATAATTTTTCCTTTCATTTTTCTCTCTTTTTCCTCTTCTTGTTTCATGTTGTTTTCTACATTTGTTCATATGATAACAAATATGAGAGCTTAATCCCTTCAATTTAGGGGTAATGAAGCTCTCTAGTATGTAGATTGAACAATTTGTTGTTTATTGTCTCTTTTGTGCTTAAATGAAATGTTTTGAAGTGGTTTAACTTGTTGTTTTTGATTTGAATTTGATAGCTTACATTGTTGACATCAAATAGGCTATGCTTAAACAATCGCAAACAATAATTACCTCTTCATCTACATATGATGATGGTAATGAAGTGATTGTTGAAATTAAAATTTGATTTCTAAACAATAGTTAATAGGCCATGCTTAAAATAGATTTTGCTTTCAACTTTGTTGTCATATTTCATGAGAGTTCAATGTGTATTGGTGATTGTATTATGGTTTGATGGTTTATATTAGGCTAATTAATAGCACAATATATGGTCAGCACATCAACTAATGACACTAATGACAAGAAAAGAGAGATCATAACTTCAAATTGTTGATTTATGTGATCTCGAGAGTGGAAATTGACTCTAAATTGTCCTAACACTCTAATATTTTTTATCAATTTTCTTTTGCTATTTTTCTTATTTGTTGGCTAATCACTCTCTAAATCTTTGGTTAATTTGATTGAATAGAGATTTATAATCAACAATTCCCTACGGATCGACCCTACTCTCCAAGTACTAGAATTGTACGCCATGCGCTTGCGGTATAAATTTAATTCAAAATTTATCAACGGTTTTCTAACTCAATAGAAATTCCTTCGTTAAACAAGTTTTTGGCGCCATTGCCGGGGAATTACTTTGATTTTGAGTTTTTATTCTTTGAATTAGTTTCACTGATTTTATTATGTGTGTACTTTGAGTGTTTGTTGTATATTAAAAAAAGGAATATTTGTGTGTGTTGTTTAATTTTTGTTTGCATCTTGTGTTTGTTGTTTTCTAGTTTCATTCACTTTCGCACTACTTAAATAAAATACACAATTTCATAAACAAAAAACAAATTATTCAATTTCATTTTTACAAATTCACCTTTTTTTATAAAACTTTGAATTCACAATTTCCCCTCTCTGCCTCACTCTCTCTCTGTTTTCATAAAACAGTCTCTCTCTGTTTTCTTAAAATTGCAGAGCATTCCAAATACAAATAGTGCCTATGCACATTCTAATCTCCCTCCCCCTTCCAATTGCCATTCTCCCTGAACTACATTCCCTCATTACCTAACATACTCCTCCACCAACTTCTGGGAACCATAACCAAAACATAGTGCAACTGCTCCTTTGGCCACCACCCACATCACATTACATCATTACACTACGATCAGTAACCTCCATTTCATCCACTTCCCTATCACAGCCTTAAACAATCACCATTCACTACAACATCACCAAACTCTTGAAAACAATCCACTACATCATTCACCACATCTGCCTCCCTCGCCTACTCCATATATTATCACTGCATAATCACTTCTGTTTACTTATGCACACGGTCCAAACCTCCCTTTGCCATCATAGCAGCAAGCCATGATTCACTGTCATCAATCATCATAGTTCTATTTTCCATATTTCTACATTTACATCATTTATTACATTTGCTTCCACTACTTCTCCCTAACCATCAGTGCTTCATCCTCCAGCAACCACCTTAAAAACAATTACATACAAACAGTCTGCCATCATATCAAAAACTCACCACTTTCTACCATACCATACCATCCAATTTACTGCCACAAACTGCATCCTCTCCTCGTCATCAACACACCAGTGCCTTTTTATTTAACAAATTAAATAAATGGTTTAAAATGAATTAGACAAGGGGTATTATGGGAAAGAGGCCGTTCCTCTATGTTTTTCCTTAGGTCGTGTAAACCAAGCACATCTTCATTTCATTCTAAATATTCAAAAAGCTTTGCCGGCCAACATTACTAAGAGAAGAAGAAGAGAAAACAAAAGAGAATCTTAAGGAAAGCAAATACAAATCAAACACATTCAAATATCAAGCTCCAAAATCAAGAAAGTGAAAGGTGAATAATAGTTACATCTCACATTTTATAGTTTTGGTTTTAGATTGAATTCCGAATGATTTTGCAAATGTTTGCCATGTTTTGAATGATAAAAGAATATATACATATATATACATGTTAATGATTTATAAATGTTCATATAGATTTTTTGACATGTTTTAAGATGAAAACCTTATCATACGACATCCGTTAATCTTGCAAATTTTTATGATAATCTAGAAAAGTATTTTAGAGATGGGTTTATAAGTTCAGAATTTATCTAAATTTTCGTGGAATAAATATAAATTTTCTAAGGAAATAAATGGTATTTTGAATTGGAAAATTATTCACGGGTACCGAAAATTTTGTATGTTGAAGAGAACATATTAATTGATTTTCTGGAATTTTTCGAAAGGCTTTAATAGTTATATAAATTATTTAAGGAATAGGACTAAATTGTTTTATATAATTATAAAGGAGAATGGGACTTTTCAAAATTATTTATAAATCTAAATAAGGAAGCCACCAATAATTTTTAAATATAATATTCTGACAACCAATCAAATTTAGACAAATAAGGTAGGTTTGGTACAAAAGATCTATTTTAACGTACTAATAAATAAGCTATTTACTATTTTATCTCCTTCGGTAAGAAACCGCCTCTAAACTAAGCCTTGCGGCATGGCCAAAGGGTTTCAAACCTCTTAGTTAAGGTCAATAACTAATGCGCATGGTATCAAGCAACCGGTACGTAGTGAATTGGGTAAGGCCGTTGGGTTTTGGGACGAGAGGTTGAAGCTTCTCGAAGAGATAAACTTGTTTTGGTTTTAAAGAAAAACATACACCTGCCAGCTTTTGGCAAAAGCTTTCGAAATTGTCAAAAGGGTTTAAAAGAAAGAGGTTTGGATTGGTTTGCTATCTTTTTTAATTAAAACCCTTTGGCATAGTCTAAAGGTAAACCTTTGGGTAAGACCGAATGGTTTGATTACCGCTTCCAACCTTTCGGATCGGCTTCTTCGGAAGGTCGTTTTCTAAAATATGCCGCCTCTCCATTGAGTTCGAAAGCTTGGTTCCAACACCAACATTTCATTATTTTCGAAAGGTTTTGTTAAAGGTTTCAAAGTAGTTGCTTTGACTCCGAAGTGTTTAATCTGAAGGGTCAATTTCCACTCGTTTTTCAAATGAATCCAATGGCTCCGGAAGGTTTTAGCAATGATTTTAAAGGGAAGGTTCCCTTGGTTTTTAATTCTTTTGGTAAGGTCGAAGGGAAGCCCTTCAGTGACGAAAGAAGGTTTTTTTTTTTGCAATGTTTTCTAAAGGCTAAGGTTAAAGGATGGATGTCATATGTTTGTTTTTAAAGCTTTAAAAAGGAAGGCTTTTTATTGGTTTTGAAGGACTTACCTTCAATGATTTTGAAAGGTTTATTAAAGGATATAAAGGAGTTACCTTCAATACTTTCAAAGGGTTTTTTTAATGATTAAGAAGGAGTTACCTTCATTGTTTTTGGAAGGTTGTTTAAATGGTTTTAAACAAAGATTTTGAGGAATAGGCAGATGGCCTAAGTGTTTCAAGTTATAAAGGACTTTAACTTATTTTAAAAGGATAGGTAATCCTTATTGAACATAATTAATGTTATTTTGAGTAAAGTGTATATATCATGATAAAACTAGCACAAAGTAAAGTTAAAGATATATTTTCCTTGTATATGTATATGATTTGAAGGACTAAATCATTTTGAAAAGGTTATTAAAGGAAAATGTTTTGAAGGCCGAATAGCCCAAATGTTTTGAAGGGTAGTTAGCCAGGATATAAAGAAGAATTGTTAAACCAGATATTTTGAAGGGTAGTTAACCCTAAATAAAATTCGGGCAACTGGCTCATTTCGAATTCAGACAGTTAGTCCATTAAGCAGTAGTTGCCCAATATTATGAATAGTAGTTCATACTGGCATAACGGACCTTGATATTTATTTTTAGGACAGCAGTTTAGGAGAGGCAGTTGCCTAAATTTGTGAACTATTGTTTATTCCATCATAACAGACTTTACTATATGTTTTCCAAACAGCAGTCCATTTTGTTGTATAACAGATCTTACTACTATGTTATGGGCGGATAGCTCATTTACAATTTATTTTGGACAGATAGTCCATTTATTAACATAACGGATATTGCTATTTTGGTAAAATTAGTTTTAGGACCGCTAGTTTAGAAGAGAGCAGCTAGCTTGGAATATAGACAGATAGTCTATTTTTATTACTGTTTTAGCATAATGGACATTGCTATATTATTATAATCATATGATTAACCAGTTTGGTTGCAGGAAAGGATTTGTAAAATATAAGTTTTGAAAAGTGATATTAGTGAGGGAAAACCTGTTCAGCTAAGCGGTGTTGTCTCACTATTTATCAGTGAATCGAGATGTAATAAATATTATTCGTACCAGGCTTTAAGTCTAACTCAAAGTTTTTCCCCCCTTAAACTCTTTGGTGCTCAAAATTAATTTGAGTAGGCTAAGGGTTTAGGTTTTCAAGTTTAGCAGATTTTGAAGAATAAGCTTCCGAAGACGAGAAGGTGGCTGATGGATAGCTAAATTAGAAAATTTTGTTTTAAATTATTTCCACTATGTATTAAGACAATTTGTCTATATTGCTTTTATCATCCATTGGGCATCTTCATAACCGCTCTTGGCGTATTATTTTAAGTAATTTTGATCAATTCCTGGGAATACGTTTGGGGATTTTTGTAACTTGGATATGATATTATTTGAAATGTAATCACTGAAATGATTGTTTTTCAAAATCTATGATTTTATTTATATTCAAGTGCTACTGATATTACGATACCATTAGTTATGCCGTATTTTGTCACCATAATTTAATACTAGATGACTGCAGCATTCATAGCGCTTAGCTCTTGGCCTTTGGATATATGACCCTATAGCTTGGTATCAAAGCATGGGTTTATGAGAAATTTAATTAAAAATGGTTTTGAAAACAAAAATCCAAAGGGATTAGAGTATGTTTTGGGTTGGGATAATGCTATAATAACGTACTTGTATATGCTATATATAAGTATGCACTTCATCTCCATTCATCTATTTTTGATTAGTTTGTCCGTCTATATCTCATGGGGTTATGGATGGTAGAAGAAGCATAATTAACCCCTCAGGAGAAGCACCAAAAGGAAAGCTGGACCTAATGTTGAGAGAAACCAAGGTCGGGCGGAGAATGTTGGTGCAGAGGTCCGCAAGTTGGAATGAAAGCCATGTATTAGTTTTTCAAGAATATGATGCAAGAAGGAGTTGCAACCAGAGTGTTAGAGGTAATGCTACTGGAGTAGGAGTTCCAGATGTTCTAGTAGTTAATCATTTTGCTAGGTTGAGCGGAGATTTAGCGAAGCTAGGAGGGAAACCGTTTATGGAGACGGTGAACGCCATTGAGGCGGAGAATTAGTTGTTGCTCTGCGAAAGGATTTTTGCAGATCTAGGGCTCAACGATGAGCAGAAGAGGAGGTTGGCATCCAAGTAACTTTAAGAAGCCGCATTGTTTTGGTAGAATAGTGTAACAACAACAGTTGATGACGAAACAGCAACCTAGGAAGATTTCGAAGGAGATTCCAGGAGGTTTATATCGGCAATGGCACAGTTAGCTTTGATTGGGCAATTCGCTAAGCTGGTGTAGGTTGAGAAGTCTGTTGCTGAGTATGCTCGAAAGTTTGAAGATGTGCCCCGGTATGGGTATGCTTCAGTGGATGCAGTGTTGAAGCGAAATGAGAAGTTTATCAGAGGATTGAAGCCGGAATTGGCTAGTGCTACTTTGTCTCATCTTAGAGATCCTTCTGATATTGATGTAGAGATGGCTTTGAGGAAGGAGTAAGTCCTTTGGTCTCTAGAGAGTAGCAAGCCGAGAGGAGTCCACGTTGGACAGAGCCAGAAGAGAAAGTTCTTTCCCAAGAAAAGTGGTCAAAAGGGTGGAGTAGCCAAGAGAGCAAAGTCTGAGGTTGTCTTCTATAAGTGCGACATGAAAGGGCACTTTACTAATGAGTCTCTCATAGGGAAAGCAAAGAATGTGGCTAAGGGGAAGAATGTCGGTTGCTTCAACTATGACCAGATAGGCCATTATAAGAGCCATTGCAAGGACCCCATTAGAGATGGTAAGGGCAAGGTGTATGCATTAGAACCTGCTACTTCTAAGCCAACAGCCTAGGAGAAGGGGAAAGAAGTTCTAGGGGAAACGCTTCAGATTCATGGTATGTCTATTAGAATTTTATTCAATACTAGTGCATCGCATTCTTTTATAGATAGATGTTTGATAGATAAGCTTAACCTTGAACCCGCATATTTAGTTACTTACTTACGGGTTGTGAATCCAATAGGAGGGTATGCAAATTTAGGGTTGAGGTGCGACCAGTTTGAATTTGACATGTTAGGTCATATTTTTGTGTGCAGTTTGCATGCATTTGATTTTATGGGGTTTGGGATTATCCTTGGTATGGATTGGATAAGTGAGTATGATGTTAGGATATGTTACCAAGATAGGAAGAACTTAGACACCCTGATTGTAGCAACTAGATCGTTTTCACCATATGAGGTTCTAGCGGCGTAGTGTTAATTTTGTTGGGTGATTTGGATTCGGATGATGGGTTGGACCGATTTTTCGTAGTTAGAGAATTCGTAGATGTTTTTGAGCCTGTAGTTAGATTGCCATCGAAGCGAGCCATCGAGTTTCGAATAGATTTGATTCCTGGAGCCAAACCAGTGCGTAGGCCGTCGAGCAGGTTGCCCCATTGAGAGATGAGGGAGTTGAAAGTATGGTTGGTGGATTTAGAAGGCAAGAGTTTTATCAGGCCGAGCAGTTCGCTGTGCGGTGCAGCGGTAGTGTTTGCTAAGAAGTCGAATGGATCATTGAGGTTATGTATCGGTTATCGTAAGTTGAATGAGAGGATGATAAAGAATCGATATTCATTGCCTAGGATTGATGATCTATTCGACCAGTAGAGTGGAGTAAAGGTGTTCTCCCAATAGGATTTGGCAATAGGTTTTCATCAGCTCAGGGTAATGGAGGATATTATACCTTTGACAGCATTTAGGACCAGATATGGATCGTACGAATGGTTAGATATGTCGTTCGGACCGACGAATGCTCCAGCTTTCTTTGTGGATTTGATGAACCAGATTTTCCGAGAGCACTTGGATAGGTTTGTACTGGTTTTCAAAGATGATATCTTGATTTACTCTATGGATGAAAGAGAGCATGAAGTTCATCTTAGAGTCATGCTTAGGACGCTAAAGCAACATCGACTAAAAGCTAAGTTTTCAAAGTGTCACTTTTGGAAGAAGGAAGTGAAGTTTCTTGGTCACGTAGTCTCGAAGGAAGGGTTACCGGTCGATCTGACTAAGATAGAGGCAATGAATAGTTAGAAGAGACCCGAGACAGTAATCAAGATTAAGAGTTCCCTTGGGTTGGCTGGTTACTATCAGAGATTCATTAAGGTTTTCTCACGGATAGTAGTAACGATAACCAGGCTGACAAGGAATGATGTGAAGTTTGTATGGACCGATAAGTCTGAGGAAGCACTCCAGAGATAGGAACACTTATTGACCCATGCACTTGTGTTGGTTGGTCCATATGGGAATCGAAACTTAGTAGTTTATACCAATGCGTGTAGAATAGGATTGGGAGCTATGCTGATGTAGAGAGGTAAACTGATTGCCTATGCTTCTAGACAACTTAGACCTCATGAGATCAGATATCTGACGCATGATTTAGCATTAGCTGCATTGATTTTTTTCTTTGATGGTGTGGAGACATTAACTTTTAGAAGATTTGAGCTGTATACTAATCATAAGTCGTTAAAATATTTGTTCTCTCAAAAGGAGCTGAACAAGAGATAGCAGAGGTGGTTAGAGTTCATAGCTGTTTATGATTTTAGGATAGAGTACACACTAGGGACAGGCAACAAGGTTGTAGATGCACTTAGCAGGAAGCATCAGAATGTAGTGTTAGCAATGATGGCTGAATGGAAAGATTTAGAAGCCTTAGCAGATTACAGAGTGCATAGGAGATCTGAGGCTAGGTCTAGTGGGAATATAGTTGTATTGTCTTGTTTAGAGGTTCGACCAGTGTTAATCGAGCGGATTGTTTATAAGTAGATGGAAGATCCAGTGTTAGCTGAACGCATCTGAAAGCTGGAGGAAGGAACCAAGAGCGATGACTTGAAAGATTTTAGTCTTGACCAGAATGAGTGGTTGAGAAAGAAAGGGAGATTATGTATTCCGAGTGTAGGAAACATAAGAAAGGAAGTCTTGGATGAATGCCATCATTCGAAGTTTACTACACATCCGGAGGTACCAAGATGTATTAGGATATGAAGAGAAGTTTCTTCTGGAAAGGTATGAAGCGGGATATTGGGTCGTGTGCAAAGTCATGCTTGAATTTTCAACAGGCAAAGGCCAAACACTAGAAGCCAAGTACTTTTCTTTAGTCGTTAGACATTCCAGCATGGAAATGGGGATCTATTTCTATGGATTTCATTGATGGGTTGCTAAGGTCAAATAGAGGTAATGAAAGTATAGGGGTCATAGTGGACAGATTGACCAAGAGTGCCCATTTCATTCCCATTAAGTATACTAGGATGGCACCTATTTTAGCAAGATTGTTTAGGAGGAATGTGGTTAGACAGCATGGGATTCCGAGGAGTATAGTTAGTGATAGAGATTCCTTGTTCACTAGCGAGTTTTGAAAGAGTTTGTAGGAAGTTCTTGGAACCAAGCTTATGATGAGTACCGCATACCATCCGCAGACAGATGGACAAACGAAAAGAGTTAACAAGATCTTGGAAGATTTGTTAAGAGCTTGTGTTCTGGATTTTGGGTGATCATGGGATGACCATCTACATCTAGTCGAGTTTTCGTATAACAATAGTTATCAGACAAGTATGGAGATGGCATTGTTTGAAGCTTTGTATAGAAGGCTATGCAAATCTTCCTTATGTTTGTTGGAGTCCAAGGATAGGTTGATTCTTGGTCCAGATATGGTTAGAGAGGCTGTAGAAAAGGTTGAGGTCATTCGAGATAGAATGAAGGAGGCTCTGTCTAGGCAAAAATGTTACGCGAATAAGAGATGGAAAGATTTGGAGTTCTCAGTTTAGGACCAGGTTTATGTCAAAGTACCATCGATGAAGGATGTACTTAGATTTGGGAAGAGGAAGTTATCTCCTAGGTTTATTGGACCTTTTCCTATTCTAGAGAGGATTGGAAATCTCCATATGGACTTGAGTTGCCGAGAAGTTTGCCAGGTGTCCATGACATTTTTCATGTTTCTCATCTCAGAAAGTGTGTTAGAGACCCAAAGACTGCTACTGCACCTATAGTGCTAGATGATTTAGTGGTAGAACCGGACTTGACCATAGTAAGTAAGCCAGTTCGCATTGTTGCGAGAGACAAGAATAGACTTAGAACCAAGATGGTCAGATTAGTCAAACCCCGTGGCGTGACGATGAAAAACACTATACTTGGAAGGTTGAGAGCACGATTAGAGCTACTTATCCTGACTTATTTTGATGGTATGTTTTTCCTTCTTGTATGTTTTGAGCCTTAGTGTAATTTCGAGGATGAAATTCTTTAAGGAGGGGAGTCTGTAACACCCTAGATATTTGATAACATTATTTAGGAGATACAATTAGATAAACTAAATAAAATAATGCGTTGATTAGGGGACTGATATTTGATTAATTAAGGTAGTCATGCCTTTTTATTTAACAAATTAAGTAAAGGTTTTAAAATGAATTAAAGGACGAGTAATAAGGGAAAGAGGCCATTCCTATATCTTCTTCCTTAGGTTGTGTAAACCAAGCACACGTTCATTTCATTCTAAATTTTCAAAATGCTTGGACAGCCACCATTACTAAGAGAAGAGGAAGAGGAAACAAAAGAGAAGCGTAAGGAAAGCATATACAAATCAAACTCATTAAAATCTCAAGCTTCGTAATTAAGAAAGTAAAAGGTGAATAATATTTACATCTCACATTTTATAGCTTCGGTTTTAGATTGAATTCCGAATGATTTTGCAAATGTTTGATTTGTTTTGAATGATAAAATAATATATATAAATATATAAACATGTTGATTGTTTATAAATGTTCATATAGATTTAATGACATGTTTTAAGATGAAAACTCTATCATGTGACATCCGTTAGCCTTGCAAATTTTTATGATAATCTGGAAAAGTATTTTAGACATAGGTTTACAATTCCAGAATTTATCTGAATTTTCATGGAATAACTATAAATTTTCTAAGGAAGAAAATGGTATTTTGGATTGGAAAAATATATACGGGTAAATAATTTAATATTTGGATCTGAAAAGATTACATGTTGAAGAGAAAAGAACATATTAAATGATTTTCCGAAATTTTTCCACAATTTTCCGAAAGGTTTTAAAGTTATATAAATTTATTTAAGGAATGAGACTTAAATGTTTTATATAATTATAAAGTAGAATGGGGCTTTCAAAAATCTAACTAAGGAAGCCGGTAGCAATTTTTGAATATAAAATTATGGTAACCGATCAAATTTGGACAAACAAGGTAGGTTTGGTACAAAAGAACTACTTTAAAGTACTAATAAATAGGCTTTTTACCATTTGATCTCCTCCGGCAAGAAACCACCTCCAAACTAAACCTTGCGGCATGGCGAAGGGTTTCAAACCTCTTGGCTAAGGTCAATTACCAGTGCACACGATATCTGGCAGCTAGTATGTAGTGAATTGGGTAAGGCCGAAGGGTTTAGAGAAGAGAGGTTGAAGCTTCCAGAAGAGATAAACTTATTTTGGTTTTGAAAAAAAATATACACCCGCTAGCTTTCAGCAAAAGCTTTCAAAATTGTCAAAAGGGTCCAAAAGAAAAAGGTTTGGATTGGCTTGCTTTCTTTTTTAATAAAAGCCCTTCGGCATAGTCCAAAGGTAAAATTTTTGGTAAGACCGAATGATTTGATTGCCGGTTCCAACTTTAAAATCAGTTGCTATGGAAGGTATCTTTTGTTTTCTAAAATATGCCGCCTCTCCATTGAATTCAAAGGGTTGGTTCCAACACCTACACTTCATCATTGTCGGAAGGTTTTGTTAAAGGTTTCAAAGTAGTTGCTTTGACTTCGAAGGGTTTAATTTTCACTTGTTTTTAAAATGAACCCAATGGCTCCGGAAGGTTTAATTTTTAATGCTTCTAGAAGGTTTTAGCAATGATTTTAAAGGGAAGTTTCCTCAGGTTTTCAAACCTTTCGGTAAGGTCGAAGGGAAACCCTTCAGCGAGGATGGAAGGTTTTGTCTTTTTGCAATGTTTTCTAAAGGCTAAGATTAAAAGATGGATGTCATATGTTTTTTTAAAGCTTTAGAAAGAAGGGCTTTTTATTGGTTTTAAAGGAGTTACCTTCAATGATTTCGAAAGGTTTATTAAAAGATACAAAGGGGTTACCTTCAATACTTTTGAAGGGTTTTGTTAATGATTTAGAAGGAGTTACCTTCATCGTTTTTGAAGGGAAGATTTCCCAAATGTTTTGAAGGGTACATGGCCCTAACATAAAGAAAGGTAGCTAATCCAAATATTTTGAAGGGTAGTTAACCCTAAAGAATATTCGAGCAGTCACCACATTTCAAATTCGGATAGTTATTCCATTAAGCGACAGTTGCCCAATATTATGAACAGTAGTTCATACTAGCTTAACGAACCTTGCTATTTGTTTTTAGGACAGTATTCCAGATGTGGCAGTTGCCTAAATTTGTGAACAGTTGTTCATTCCAACATAACGGTCTTTGCAGTATGTTTTCTAGACAGTAGTCCATTTTGTGGTATAACGGATCTTACTACTATGTTATGGGCAGATAGCTTATTTCCAACTTATTTTGTATAGATGGTCCATTTATTAGCATAACGTATATTGCTATTTTGGTAAAGTTAGTTTTAAGACAGGTAGTCTAGAAGAGAGAAGCTAGCTCAGAATTTAAACAGATTGTTTATTTTTATTCCTATTTTAGCATAATGGATATTGCTATATTATTATAAATAGTTGATTAACCAGTTTGGTTGCGAGAATTTTTTGCAAAATATAAGTTTTGAAAACGGATATTACTGAGGGGAAACCCGTTCCGCTAAGCGGCATGGTCGAACTATTTATCAGAAAACCGAGATGTAATAAATATTATTCATACCAGGCTTTATGTCCGACTCAAAGTTTTTATTTCCCTTTAAACTCTTGAGTGCTCAAAATTAATTTGAGTAGGTTGAGGGTTTAGGATTTGAGGTTTAGCAGATTTCGACGATAAGCTTCCGAAGACGAGCAAGTGGCTGATAGATAGCTAAATTAGATAAATCTATTTTAAATTATTTTCGCTATGTGTTAAGACAATCATGTCTATACTGCTTTGGTCATCCAAGGGGGCATCTTAATATGTCACTCTTGGCATATTGTTGTAAATTATTTTGATCAATGACCGGGAATACATTTGGGGCTTTTGTAAATTGGATATGATATTATTTGAAATATAATTGCTGAAATGATTGTTTTTGAGAATCTGTGATTTTATTCATATTCAAGTGCTTCTGATATTACGATATCATTAGTTATTCCATGTTTCATCATCGGAAGTTAATACTGTGGATGACTGCAGCATCCACAGCGCTTAGCTCTTGGCCTCCAGATACGGGACGCTACCGTGTTACTTAAACCCGTAAACATTATCTTTCAAAACCATTAAAAACATACATTTCCACACCATAGGAAACCTTCCTCTCAAAACAATTAAAGATATACCTTTCAAAACGCTTAAAATATACGTTCCGTAAGCATTGGAAACATTCCTTTTCAAAACACTGAAAAACATACCTTTCCAAACACTTCAAACATACCCTTCGAAGACATTTAGTTCAAGTAGGAATTTATGAAGAATAGCTTCGAAACCATTTGAAAGTATCTCTTCCAAAATCTTTAGGTTTTGACAATAAATATAACTACTAGGTCAAAGAAAACTGAAGGTATCCATTTCAAAAACATTGATTTCAAGCAAAAGAATTAGGGAAGAGGATAACTTCGAAACAAGCCTTTCAAAATCATTGCCTCAACCTTTTAAAAGCGACAAAACAACATTTTTAAAAGCATTGAGAAGCATCTTTAATGTTCAAAAAATCAAAGCCTTCCTTTCAAACTTATTGTTATAAGGCTATAAAGAAAAACGACCTGTAAATAATTCGAAAGGTATAATGCGGCAGCTAGGTGTCGAATGAGCTCAAATCCAGCAGCTCGTTCGAAAGTTTTTTGAAAACAAAGGCAAGTTGAATTTAGTCGAAAGATAATAAAAGCGGCCTTAACCCCTTCGAAAGCATCTTTTAAAAACAAAGGTGAGTGATGGATTCGAATGCCTATAAGAATGACTTCAACTCCTTCGAAAGCATGCCTTCGACACAGCCTCTTAAGCCTTTCTCCAATACACCGTGTATCAATTGCTTTATACCATGTGCATTGGTTCCAAATGGGTGTGAAAGGTTACTAGCAGAAGTATGGTGTCAGAAGCAAGCAAATAGAAGTGGCAAAGTTTTAAATTAAAAAAAACGATTTTATGCCTTTCAATGTAATTCCATTCACATAACTTGCCTAATTTGTTAAAATATGATTGGTTGCCAATTGTTTATCAAACTTTTTTCTAAAAGGCTGTCGAATCAATAGTTAACAAATGAAAACATTTTAGCAAATAAGACCTTCTCCTTAACAAAAAAAATAAAACATTTAAGTCCTTTAACTTAAAAAATATAAAACCATGGTAAAACACTTAGGAAAAATTCCCAAAAATAAAAAATTTCATTTTTAATATGTTTTATAGCATATAAAATATCAGACCCAAAAACAATACTTAATTGCCTTAAATGATTTAAACCCAAAATTAACTATTTCTTTCATTCAAAATTCATAATAAATTATCCTTAATTTGGAATATTATGAAAATTTAAACCCATCTCCAAAATAATGTTTTACAACACATATTCAAACATCATGGCATTTGTAATCAATTTGCTCTATTTTAACCTTAAAGTTGAATTATATAATCCCATAAAAATCCTTGTTTAGTTTATATCATGGCATATAAATCAAAGCATGTTATGATCATTCGACCAAACGGTTTTAAACCATAACCCGAATTAAAACATCCAAGAAGACTTATATGAGATGGTTTAGATCATTATTCATCTTGCTTGGACACGGAACTTAAGATTTGTTCTTCAGTTTAATCTTCCTAGCTTGGATTTTAGCATCTCACTGATTTTTGAGCTCCTCTTCTCCTATGGTTATGGCTGGCCTTGTTTTCTTTTTGTTTATGTTTATGTTTTTGTGAGACTGTAATGTGAAGGCTATAAGGGTTTTAGGGGTTATGGTGTTCGGTTATACCCATATTACCTATGCCTTATTCTCTTAAGTATTTAACTTACAAACCTTTCTCATCAGTCCATTTAGTTAAAGCACGACCCTAATTAGTTTTCAAATCCCAATTCCTTATCACTCTATTCATTGCATTATGCTATTTAGTTTATCTAATTAAATTTTTTGAATAATTATTTAGAATTAAGGTTGTTAAATAACCCTCCTCTTCTCATATTTTCTGATGCAGATAGCAAATTCTTCCCCAGAAATACAATAGATCATAAATTATTATAGGTTAAAAAGAATCAGAAAATAAGAAGTGGAAGAGAAGATCACATAAATCAACATAGTGCAATAATGAGTTAGATCTCAATTTAATAAATCTATATCTTTCCTTGATTCCCAATCTCTTCTCCTGGTATATGATTCTAATATTATGTATATTCCTTCTTATACATAAGCTTTGAATCAGAAAGGAAAATCAGTTGATCAATGAAAGTGTCGATTCAGATTTGGAAGTTTGGAAAGCCTAAAAACTTTGAGTGGGAAATTTATGTAAATTATTTATAACATGATAATTTATCTTGTTGGATTTAGCTTGATTACTATGCCTAAATTGAAGATCTAGAGTTGTAGGCCTAAAATGCTAATGTATAATCCACTATCTACATATTCTGCACAAACGAATAGAAACGTTAATTACACCCAGATCTATAAAATTATGTTTGGATTATTGGTAGTTGAATATAAATTGAATGGGAAATTGTTTAGATCTACCATTAGTTATTTATAAAATTGATTTCAGATCTATATTTGTACTGAAGGGTGTTAATATGAACTAAGTGTCTTAATTTCATTGAAATGAGAATGTTTATGTATTTAAATCGATTAAACGTATAATATGTGAATTCCCAAGTTTTATCTAACCTCTTGTTTATATTGGAAAAGTGCAGTGTTTGATTGGACAAAGGATATAACTAGAAAGAAATAGAAATAGATATGTAAGGTGTCGAATTTCACTCCATAGTTTACACCATCTGTTTCAAAATAAAAAGAAGAATTGATAATTCTTTGTTATTTCAACTAATGTGGACCACTTATTTGGGTATATCTATGGAGAACATTCTTAAAGGGAATGTTCCCACATATTATATTTTTTAAAAATATTCTAATTAGGACTAATGCAATTAGAAAGATAAAGGAGTAATAATGATATTAAATGTGTATAACATGTATTACCACGCTGTAACATCCCCATATTTAGAGGAATTAGGGATCAGTACCGAACCCTAGTCATGGATCGGTATCTATCCATGACTTGCTTGGTTCTTGTAACACTCTGCACCTTAATGGGACCAAATTTTGATAAAATCAGCCTATTAGGATATGGACTGTTGGTTTTGATAACATGTAATAAACATAATTATATTAAAGATCGATCAAATAAAACTCACAGTGGAGAGAAAGGACAACAAGATCAAATGCTAATTGAGGCTACAATCTCAAAACAAATCTGCATCCATGAACATCTGAACGTCTCACCAAGATCAAGCATAAAAAGGAATAGCTCTCCATAGATTGTCTTGTCAACTTCATTGACATGTCCATCTAAACCTATCATGTGGGTTGTAATGAGAAGGGGTCAGAACAACGTTCAAGTGGTTGGAAATGTTACATACATTACCCATAACATATACTTATACCAATTTGGCTTCTATTTAATGTTAAGGCTATTATTCCATTATGGTTTGTGCATATGATATGTCTATAGTTACCTAAGGTACGGTTATGTGTATGTACATGCCTATATGCATATGTATATAATTCTAAGCAATTTCCTACCTAAGGCTCTCTGACCATTTAACACTTCTTAACTAGGAAAGTGGCAGACCTTATGGCCATTTAATACCCCAATCACAAGCAGGTCAGCTTCTAATGCCAAATGTAATGGTCACTCTGAATTAACCGATGCTATAGGCAGCCTATCCTACATACACACGTTTTACCAACATACGACCTAATCGGCATGTATCTACTGCTCTTCCAACTATATCTTTAGTTTCCTCTGTAAACCCGAAGGTTATCCCAATAAGGAATCTTAATTAAAAATCTTCTACGATGTAAGGGAAGTACCTTCAACCACGTACAACCTCACGTGTAAGGAATTAGGAAGACTCTGATCATTTAAGACCTATAAAATAGGATGAATGCCATAATTTAAGACCAAACCCACAAGGTAGGTCTCTACAGGGTACTCCCTAACTGGCGTCGTAAGGAATCCTATTAGGTCACCCAGTACTTTTCCTAAGGAAAGAGGCGGACCCTACCATAGCCACTTAATACCTCCAATTCAAAGTGGACCGCTGCTAAAGATTTCTCCTAACGTATCTATAACATAATCATGACCCATAACCCAACTGTGACATCTCACATTTATTCGACTATTCATAGGTATTGGTAGCCTGATTAACTGGGCAATTTTATCCTATAGATTTTGGGACTAACCTCGCATCCAGTAGAATTATTTAGTATAAGCGATGCCCACTTAGTCCAGGAAGCTACACCATTGGTAGCCATATTCAATTGGGCATATTTCCATGTAGCTTTGGGCTAACCTCACATCCCTATGACTTGATCACACCTTATATGTATACTACTCAACTTCGTACACCATCCTACGCATTTATTGGTTGAGGCCATATAAGACAATCTCTTATTCCACCTCTAATTAGGGATTAATTCCTTATTCAATTTGTTCCCCTAACAGATCCATTATATACGTAATTATCTCCTTTTTAGTATGTATGATCTATACACTTTTATTCTTCCTTTATCTCCACATAATATTTTTTTCACCGAATTCATTAATTAACTCCATTAATATTGTTGTAACTATTTAAATCCTTATAACTAATATTTTATTCATGGCACTATCAATGCTTATTTTTCTGGAGTTACACGCTTGTATTTCCTATGTCCTATTGTTTGTACATTAAATGTCTTATCTAACCTTCATATTTATTTGCACAAATGTCTATTTAACTTTCCCTTATTTATTTCTAATTATTCCCACTTATTGGTCGTATGCATTTATGTAGTATCAATCGCAATTTCCTTCTTAGGTTTGTAGCGTGTAATACCCATAATTTTTATTTGACATTATTTAGGTCATTTAATTGGACAAATTAAATAGAATAATGTAGATAAGTGGATTGAGGTTGATTAACAAAATTTAGTGGTCGTGCTTATATAAACAAATGAACTTATAAATGGTTAAGTATTAAGCAATTAAACATAAGGGCTTTAGGGTAAACTGTCGTCTACGTTTCCCTTTATACCATTTCCTTTGGGCCATACATGTTCATTTCATTACACGAAAAAAAAATTATAAGCATAAGAAAGTAGTATGGCCGACCACTAGGAAGAAATAAGAGAGGAGAAAATCAAAGTAAAGCTTAGGATCAAGCTAGAAGAAATCAATCCAATCTAAGGTGAATAATAATTTATACATCTCTGTTTTGATTTTGTTATCATATGGCTTCGGATTTAAGAATAAACCTATTTTTATGATATACTGAAAGATGTTATGCTTGATGTGTAGGTTATGTACATATCTATATATGTGTGTGTGTTTAAACACGGATGTTTAAAGGAAACTTATATGGTTTAGGGTAAAAACTGAGATTCAATGATTTTGAAATGCCATGGGAAAATTATATGTAGGAAAAACATGAATTTGGAGTTGGGTTTCAATTTTCATAATTTCATGAATTAATGTGGATTTTATATAAATTTTCTAGTGAAGAAAATGATTTAATGTGTTGCAAATTATTTACGGCCAAAATAATAATTATTTGGGTTTGAAATTTTCATATGTTGGAAAACAACTTATTAAGATGGATTTTGTAGAATTTCTCCATATTTTTCCTAAGTGTTTTGAGGAATATGAAAAATTATTTAAGGTGTGAGACTTAAATGATTTATATATTTAATTATGGAGAAGGAGTATTTTATAAAATAAAATTGTTATTTATTTCTGAAATTATTGGCAACACTTTTATGAAAAGTAATTTATCAACCAATAATATTTGACAAATAAAGGCAGGTTAGTTGAAAAGTTATCATTTTAAGTGAAAATCATGAAAATCATGCTTTTGGCATGTTTCATCCATTTTAGGCATCAAACTTTTGACCCAGACCTTCCGACAAAGTTGAAAGGTATAGCTTTTGACAAGGTCAAAGACCAATGCGTATGGTATCAAGTAGCTTGGTACGTAATGAATTGGACAAGGTCGAAGGATACTTAGTTGAAAGGTTGGTTGCCAAAGAGGTTGGGGTATGTTTGTTTTGCAAACGAAAAGATTACACCTGCTTGCTTTCGAAAAGGAGCTTTCGTCTTGGTTGCTTTAGGCCAAGTCAAAATTTTAAACGAAATGAAGGTTTAACCTCTCGACAAAGTCGAAAGGTTGCTGCTGCTTTATTATTATTATTTTTTGAACCTTCCGACACAGTCGAAAGGTTATTGCCCCTATTTCCAATCTTTCAATGTCGTTGCTCTTGACAAAGTCGAAAGGTTTACTTGTTTTTAGCCGATTCTCCCATGCTTTTGAATGGAAGCTTTCGATTTAGATGGCTTACCCTTTTAATTCTAATTGAAGTATAACTCAAAGATTTCGAAGGAGTTGTTTCAAAGGCTGAGGCCTATTATTTTAAATGATATGTTTTAAAGCTTTCGAAGAGGAGCTTTTGACATAATCGAAAGGTTTCTTTAAATGATGTCGAAAGGTTTCAATAGAATATTTTTTGCATGTTTTAAATTGAACCCAGAGAGCTTTCGAAAGGTTTATGTTTAATGGTTTAATGCTTTCGAAAGGTTTATTTCCTGAATCGTTTCGAAGGTTCGAAAGTCAACCTTTCGAAGGGGTCGAAAGGTAGCTTCTGACAAGTTCGAAAGGTTTTATTTTGAATGGTTTTGAAAGGTTTGGTTCTTATTAGATTTGGAGGGTAACCTATAATGCTTTCAAAATGGATACTTCCGAGTGATTTTGAAGCTATGCTTTTACTTTTGTATAGTCATACTTTAACATGATCAAAGGTTTCGAAAGAGGGGTTTTAAAGTTTTAAAAAGGCCGAAGCCTGTTGTTTTAAAATTTATGGCTTATGCTTTCGAAGGAGCTCGAAAGCAAATATTTCGAAGGGGTCGAAAGGTTGCTTTCGAAAGGGTCGAATACGAAGCTTTCAAAGGGGATAATTTTGAAGGGGTTGGAATATTGGTCTCCTTTTTAACCTTATAAGATAATTCTGTTTAACCATAGGGGATACCGGGGTGGGCTTAATGAATACAACACAATAGTTGGGGATATCAACTCTTACATGTTTTGACAACCATCGGGGATACCAAAGTAAATTATAAATGAATGAAATTTAAATTAGGGATACTAATGGAAATAGGTTAATCATGTGGATAGTATGAGATAGTTAGATTCATGGGGATAGCATTAGTCAAGTGGCCAAGTTATGGGTTCATAGTCAACCTAGGAAAACAATTGGGATGTTTGATGGATAGTCAACATCATGTTTGAGGTGTAGTCTCTATATGATTGAAGAAGGGTTCATAGTCATCCTAAGAAAACTATGGGATGGTTGATGGATAGTCAACATCATGTTGGATGGATAGTCAACATCGTGTTGTGGATAGATAGTCTCCATATGGTCAATGAAGGGTTTATTGTCATCCTACGAAAACTATGAGATGTGAAATGGATAGTCCGCATCAATAAGTAAAATGAATATGGGATGGATAGTCCCTCTTTGAGGCAATTAAAACCTAATAGGGGATGGGAAATCCTAATTGTTTTCAAGAATGCATATCATCACAATTATTTTGAATGGATGCTTTAACCATTGTGGATGCAGGAGCACAGAATATGGTTTTATAAAAGTTTTGGGGTACTAGTGTGGGGAAAACCCATTTCGCTAAGCGGCGTGGTACCACTAGATATCTAAAAGGATTGAGATGTTAGATTATTATTCATACCAGGCTTTATGTCTGACTCGAAGTTTTTTCTCCCCTTAAACTCTCGGGTGCTCAATTGATTTTGAGTAGTTTGAGAGTTAAGGTTCTTAGGTTCTCTTCTTTGACGACTAAAGCTTTCGGAGGCATGTAGGAGGCAAATAATTATTTAAAGACTTCTTTTCCACTATGTATTTGTTTGTAAATGCAGATTTATTAGCCTTATGATATACTCTGATCAACCAAGGAGGCATCTTCATATCTCGCTCTTGGCGTATTTGTAATAATTATATTTTGCTGAACGTAGGTAATGCTTTTGGTATTATGTATGAACGTTAATGCTTATGATTTGAATGTGGAAATATGTTTTGAATTGTAATTTTTTCCATATTTCTGTGATTTATGTGTCAATGTATCCGGCACCGTCGAAGAATAATAGCTATGGATGACTGCAGCATCCATAGCCGTTAGTGTTGGGCCTCTCAATAGGGAGATGCTACATATTGGTATCAGAGCATAGGTTTATGAAATTTTAAAAGAAAAGATAAACCTAAATGCTTTTTGAAACATAATTCAATGAATTTAAAAACTTGATTGGGGCATGGGATAACACTATAGTAATGTACTTTGCTATATATATGTATACAATTCATCTCTAGACTCCTACCTTTATTAGGCTATTCTTCTGTATCTAATGAGGCTTGAATACAGATATGGATGGAAGGAGAGTTAGAGTTAATATGGGAGGAGAAAGCACCACTACAAATGGAAATGCCAGACTAAATACTAGAAGGGGACAAGGTCAGGCTAAAGCTGAAAATGTTGGTGCTTGGGTTCCCCAGGTGGACATGGGAGCCATGTATCAGTTCTTCATCAACTTGATGCCAGCTAGTGCAGGTGCAAGAGGAGTTGGAGGTAATGCTATGAATGCTGGAGGAGCAAATCCCGTGGTCCCAGTTGAATATAATTATGCCAAGCTGAGCAGGAATTATATCAGTTTGGGAGGAAAGCCTTTTCTTAGAACAGAGGATGTTATTGAATTTGAGAACTGGCTTTTGAACTGTGAAAGGATCTTTACAGATTTAGGCTTGGAAAATGGGGAGAAGAGAAGGCTAGCCTCTAGACAGCTAGTTGCAAGGGTAGCGCTTCACTGGTGGGGAATAGTGTGACCGTAGGGGTTCCATAGGAAGAGCTTACATGGACAGATTTCATGTGAAGGTTTGAATAGAGGTTTCTATTTGAGGTTGCCATATCAACATTGATGAGGAATTTTATGGATCTTATTCAAGAAGGGAAGTCAATGATCGAGTACGTTGCAAAGTTTGACGAGCTATCTTGATACGGTTATACTTGGGTTGACATTAATGCCTGAAGAGATTAAAGGTTCATTAGAGGATTAAGGCCAGAGCAAGGAAGGATCGCTATGACTCATATTAGAGAACCTCACCATGTGGTGGTGGAGATGACACTTCGCCATGAGGAGATGCTTGCTGTTTCAGCTAGAGAGAAGCTAGTTATGTTTTAGGGTTCTCAAATGAAGAAGAGGAAGTTCTTCAAGAAGAAGTGTGCTCAAAAAGGAGGAGCAACCAAGAAAGGGAAAGCAGATATAGTTTTCTATAAGTGTGATAAGAAGGGGCATTATGCTAATGAGTGTCGTTCGGCTGATGGAAGGGTATTTGTTGGGAAGCAAAATGTGCAATGCTATAATTGCAACTAGATAGGGCATTACAATAATAAGTGTCTAGAAGCTCCCAAGGCAGGAAAAGGAAAGGTCTTTGCTTTGGAACCATCACCCTCTAAACCAACTACTATTGAGAAAGGCAAAACTATGATGGAAGGTACGCTTTTGATTCTGAGTATACCAGTTAGGGTACTTTTTGATACCAATGCACCATATTCATTTATATCTCAGTATTTGGTCGATAGGTTATGCATAGAACCCTCATACCTTGTTACATCCTTAAGGGTTATGAATCCAATAGAGGGAATGCAACTCTTGGGATGAGATGTGACCAGTTAAAACTTGATTTGTTAGGTCATAAGTTGGCATGCAGTTTGTGGGTTTTTTATTTCACAGATTTTGAGATCATTTTGGGTATGGATAGGTTGTGTAGAATGAGACTAAGGTATTTTACCAGGATCGACAAATATCGTTGAGACACCCAAATAGTCACAACCAAATCATCTTCTCGGTGGAGAATTCTAGCAGGAGTAGTTGTGAATTATTGAGTGCTATGTAGGTAGGAGAAGGGCTCAGTCAGGTTCGAGTAGCAAGAGAGTTTGCAAATCTTTAAGCCGCTGATGGGATTAACACTGAAATGAGCTATTGAGTTTTAGATAGATCTTGTACCTGGAGCTGTATCCGTCAATAGACCATTTATCACGATGATTCCGACAGAGATGAATGGATTGAAGGTGTAGCTAGTGGATTTTGAGGGAAGGAATTTTATTAGAACAAGCAGTTCGCCTTAGGGAACATACATGGTGCTTGTTAAGAAACCAAATGGGTCGTTAAGGATGTGCATTAACTACCGTAAGTTGAATGAAAGGACGATCAAGAATAGGTACCATATGCCAATGGTAGATGATCTGTTTAACCAATTGAGTAGGGTCAGAGTATTTTTCCAATTGGACTTGGAGACTCGGTTTAGAGTGGCAAAGGATAGCATTCCTTTGGCGACATTTCGGACTAGATATGGTTTGTATGGGTGGTTGGTGATGCCATTTGAATTGACAAACTGTTTAATGACAAAATGTTCCATCGATTAAAAAATGCTAATAAATTTTGAAATAAAATAATCGCAAGCGCACGACGTACTATCATAGTACATGGCGAGTACGGGTCGATCAACAGGGAATTGTTGATTTTAAAAATCTATTCAATCAAATTAACCAAAGTTGAAAGTTTGATTAGCTAAAAAGGTTGAAAACTAACAAAGGAAAATTGATAAAAATATGAGAGTATTAAGGCAATTTACACTCTCTAGATCATATAAATCAACAAAATGAAGTTATGATCTCCCTTTTCTTGTCATTACTGTAATTAGTTAATGTGCTTATCATAAGTATGACATATTTGGGCTATTAATTAGCTCAACATAAGTCAGCAAACTATAACACTACCACTAATACACTTTTATCTTTCATGAAATATGACAACAAAGTTGAAAGAAAAATCTATTTTAAGCATAGCCTGTTAACTATTGTTTAGAAATATAGGCCAGCAATTTCAGTTTCAACATTCACTTCTTTGTCATAATCATATTTAGATGAAGAGGCAATTTATGTTATGTTTGTTTAAGCATAGCCTATTTGGTGTCAACAATTTAGGCTATCAAATTCAAATTAAAAACAACAAGTTAAACCACTTTAAATATTTCATTAAGCATAAAAAGAGAGCATAGACATCAAAATGTTGCACCTATATACTAAAGGGCTTCATTACCTAAATTGTAGGGATTAACCTCTCACATTTTTTGTCATATGAACAAATGTAGAAAGCAACATGAAACTAACAAGTGGAAAAAAAGAGCAAACTGAAAGAAAAACCTATTCTACTTAAGAGATCTACACTACAACTTGAAAGGAAAAGAAGCATGTAAAAGAAAAGAGAACACTACTTAACGTTGCATAAAAAATGAAAGTTACATGAAATAAGAATATGGTTAAGTAGCCATGAAAAGAGAAAGAGAAGAGCTTTGTTTATTTTTGTTCCTAAACTAAAACTAACTAAGATGAAATGGAGGGTTACATGAAACATAAGAGGTATTTATAAATGTGTTAAACCCTAATTCATATTTTTGGAGAATGCCCAAAATACCCTCTTAGGAAGTTTGGGGACTATGTAATCATTAGCATCAATTAATCATCATTTATATATGCATGAAGCTTTAAACTCTATTAGCATATGCATTAGCCTCTAATTTGTACATGAAGGTATGTGGGTAGGTGGGGCCCTCCATTATCATACTTTTGAAATATTTCCATCTTCATTTCTTTATTTTCACTCTTGTGCATGCATACATGAAACCACTTGTATATGAAGCCAAATTCCTACAAAATAATATAGAAATTTTCAATTAAATTTTCGCAAATTAATATATGCACAAAATGACCATTTTGCCCCTTTACGAAGATGGATATGCGACAATTTGAAAATAATTTGAATTTTGGTTTAAACAAGTTAAATTACCCAATATAATCATTTATTTAATTTAGATTGATTAAATATGGTGGTAAAAATATGCACATTTACGTGCACATCAAATACCCCCACACTTATCTTTATATTCATCCTCGAATAAAGAAAACTAAGATAAATCTATTTTCATAGGGAGCATGATTGCATTGAGCGTATGCAACAAGCCGTTAAACCTTTAGGTGTCCCCGGTAGGATGAGTTTGTCTCGTGAGGGTTTTCAGCGAATATTACTCACAAAAGCCAAATGCATGATGAAATTTTTTACAAAATGCAAGATTTATTTTCAAAAAGATGAATGTGAGTTTTTGAAAATATTTACAACGAAGGATTTATATTTGAATCGACAAAAATAAGTTAAATATAGGTTTTGGTCATTGTTAAGAATTTTAAGAACTTTTACATGTCAAAATTTTCAACAAAAATCAAGTTATCATAACAAATAAACTATAGTTTAACTCGTTGTTTCGGTCAGTGATACAATGGAACTATGAAATGGATCCTTAGTTGATTATCATAGTTTTTCAAAGTGGTATTTTTATTTCTTTTCAATAACAAGTCAAGTCAAACAAGTTAAAATAGCGCTTGGATTTCATTTGCTTACTCTCTCTATATTTTTTTTGAGAATTTTATGGTTATTTACAATATTTACATATGCCTAACTCAGATATATTGAGGCCAGATATATAACCCGTGCACTGCCTTACGTACTTATGTGAGGGGAATATAGTGCGTGATGAGTGAACACACAAGTGTGAACACTTATCGACTATAGGCGTTATTTGGAAAGAATTTTTATATACATACACCTAACTCAAATAAACTGAAGCCAGATATACCGATCATGCACTGCCTTTCGGGCTTAGTGAGAAGGGTACAGAGCTTGGCGAGTGAACTCTCAAGTGTGAACACATGACTCTGGGTGTTTATTAAGAAAAATATATACATATACGCAAGAAAAAAAAATTCTTTTGTTTTTTTTGTTTTATTATTTTTTGTTGAGAGAGCTTTGCAAAATCATCTTAGCACCATTTAACTTAGAAGACAAAAAAATGTTATATCCTTTACTTTAAATCAACCACTTTTTAAAACAAAAATTTTCAATTAGGATGTATTTCATAATTAACACATATGAATCTTCATATATACTAGTTAAACCATTGTTGTTTGTAATCAACATCATTTTTATTTTGTTAAAACAAATAAATTTTCAACAATTTCAAGTTAATAAACCAAAACATACATTTATCTTATAGTGTTTCTTTAAAAATAAATATATATAAAATTTGTTTTTTGGGATTTTTTAATTTTTTTCGTTTTTTAAAAGAAAAAGCAAAAATAAACCATGAAAAATTAAAAATGAAGATGAGTCTCACCCCACACTCGATTTTGACTGTTTCCCCACAGTCAAACCAAGTGGAAGTTGAAAAGTAAAAGAAAAATAAAAAGATGACCTATATTTACATGTAAATGAACGGTATTTACACAAAATTAGAAAGTATATCGTCAAAAACTAAATGAAACGGTCTTTCAAAAACCGATTCATTTTTATCGTCAATTATGTGAGACACGGTGTGAGCACGATAAACCAAATCGTAAAAGATTTCAAAGTTGAACGTTGATTTGGAAAAACTAATGTCGTTTTATTGAAAATCGTATGAGTAGTTTTATTTTCAATGATTTTTTGGGGTTGATAAAACAATTGGTTGAAGTTCAAGTTTATTATCACCATTTTGAAATTCAAGCTTATTGAAAACTTCTTCAGAATTATCGATTTCAAAATCAAAATGGTAACTTAAATCTTCCCTGTCAGAATTTAACAACTCGTCATCGAAAAGTTCATAAAATTCGTGTTCAATAAATTCATCTTCCTTTGTTGAATTATTCACAACTTCATCGTATAAATCAAGTTCAAAATCCAAAGTTGTGTTCAATTTGTCAAAATTGGAGAAAGGAAGATCGAATCTAAAATCTAGTTTCTCGCCCTCAAAAGAATTGAAATCTAATTCGATTACCAATTTTTCAACAACTTTGTTAAGATCACTGTTTTGAGTTTTAAAAGTTATTGTTTAAAAATCGTCGGTTTCGGTAAAAGATGGATTATCATTTGACTCGTCACATGTTTGAATTTGGTTTTGTTTTTCATGATGTTTCATATATGTTTCAAACAACAAATCCATGTGATCATTGTAAATTTCGTCCATTTGTTCAACAAAATCCAACTTATAGTTTTAGCATGAGGATTTTCACTTTGAAATTGTTGAGAACAAAGATTTTCAATCATAATGTGGTTAAGATTATTCCCATTGCCAAATTTGTTTGAAAAGTTGTTTCCATTTTCATTTTAAGTTTGAAATTCATTTTGGATTTCCAAACTGAATTGGCATGGGTTATAATTGAGAACGTTTGAATTTTGAATTGAATTCAAACATTTAAATCCTTGACTCGAGTTATTATACAAATATGTTTTACACAAACCATTTATCATTTGATTTTGTTGTGTAGAGATTTCAAATAAAGACGAAATTTTATTTTCAAGAGTTGAGGGTCGTTCATCATTTTGAAAATTTTGTGGTTTAAAAGTTGAATCATTTACAAAATTGTAATTGTTGAAATATCCATAAGAATTTGGTGTGAAATTATGTGGATTATATTGATTTTCACAACTATTGTAAAATTCTGTCGAGTAAGAAAAAGGAAACTCAGACATTTTCAAGATTTTTTTTATTTTTTTAATAAAGGAAAAGTATTTAAAAATAGCATTTATTTTTCAAAAGGAAAATTGATTTTTTTTGTTTTTGACTTTTCAAATTTTTTGTTTTTGAAAAGATTATATATAATTTTTTTATATTTTTGATTCTCTAAAAAACAAGATTTTTTTTTTGAATTTTTGCATTTTTGATTTTGAAAATTTTCAAAGGCAAGGGATTTTAAAAAAAATAAGTTAAGAAAAATTTACAATTTTTTTAGTTTGGTTTTGAATTTTTTGTTTTGTTTTTTTTAAATATGCATGAACTAATGCAACTAAATGAATGCAAGGGTCTAATTACAAATTATTTATCCTAAGTTATCCCAAAATGTATAATCACACTCTGTCTTAAATCAACAAGATAGTTCTTAGCCAAGTAACGAACATGGATTATCGGTGCACCACGAATCACCGTAGCAATGCAGCCAAAGGTTTAAGTACCTTCAGAGAAACAATTCAGTACAATATTTATGAATCACCATAATATTTATAGCCGATTATGGCTCTACTGTAGCCTAGACACCAAGAAATTAAATTGTTCAAAGAAGAAAACTTGTCAATGTAAAATAAGTGTTATCAATGTCCAACCGTTACTATTAATCCAATTCTAAGATGAAATGCAAAGAAGAAATTAAACATGTATTAACAATGCAACTATGAATGGATTTTTTTGTTTTTTTATATCTTTTTATGCAAGCAACAATAATGCAACACAAATAAAAACAATAGATATGGGTTAAAAGTAGCAAAATTATTTATAAGCACACAAGCAATTTTTTTTTGCAAGCTCAACGATGCTAGCTACTCTTCCAATCTTCATTGGCAACTTAAAAATAATAATAAGGTATATATAACAGTAATATTTTTTTTTGATATAGAAGAATGGAACTTAAAACAATTTAAATCAAAACATATTAAACAAAACAAAAGGATTTTTTTAAGGGTATAACAATTCAAACAAGACTAAAAAAAACTTAAAACTAAAATGTTAATGCTAAAAATGTATGCTAACACCCCAGTGGGGGTTGTGATATAGCGAAATCACCACCTGTTGGTACGGGAACTAAAAGCAAGTAGAAAATATCAGAGAATAGTAAAGAGACAACAATTTTATGGTGGTTCGGCTCAAAGTCATTCCTACATCCACTTAATCTCTTCTTTTATCGATTTGATTAGAAATTCTACAATAATTCTTCAATTACAACACCATTAAGGCAAGTAGTTAGAACTTTGATGTAGAAAAGCTCTTTGAATTCATGTCGAATGAACTTGATCTTTTCTCCAGGTTCTTTGAAGTGTCTTTGGTATTTGAAGTCTCGTAGAAGTTGTGAAAACAGCAAAGTCTTGGCGTTCCAGAAAAAATTCCCCCTCCAATGTGGAGTAAGCGGGGTTTTTATAGGGGAGTTTCGGAGTTAGGTCGGTGGTGTCATAGGTCATGAGCGACCTAGGGAGTTACGACCTAGGGAGTTGCGACTTAAAAGCGATCCCGAGGTAGCATAAGTCGTTAGCGACTTAATAGAGCCATCCAGGACGAGATATATGCTGTGAGCGACTTAGCATGTGTAGCATAGGAGTTATCTCGGCTTGCCAAGGTCGTTAGGTCGTTCTTTCCTTAAATCGTTAAGTCGTTGCCTTCATTGAGTTGCTAGGTCATTAACCCGTTGAGTCATAGGAGTCTTTAGGTCGCTGGAGCTCCTTAAGTTGTTGAGTCGTGTCATATTTAGCCGCTCTGTGCGTTAGGTCGTTAGGTCGTGCCTGCTATAGGTCGTTAAGTCGTTTATGCCTTGGATAGTTAAGTCGCTTATCCCCTAAGGTCGTTGAGTCGAATAGGTCGCTAAGTCGTGAATAAGAGAGGTGTTAACACTTGCCCCTCGAAGTATACGCCTAGGGGCTAGGTCGTGTGCTTCGATGCCTCTTAACTCGCGCCATCCTGAGTCACTGAGTCGTGAGCGACTTATGAGAGAGCTAGGTCGTTCGCGCCGATTCGAGTTTCATTGCCCCTGTATATAAGTCGCTTTGGTCGCTCCTTCTTCTCTTCACCTGCTCTAACACTCTAAACCACCATTGAAGAATCTCCGAGCTCTCGAAGACGAATTCAAACTAACCAGTTGTTGATCATCTTCACCATCACATTATGTAAGTGAATCCGATCATTATCCAACCACGACCATCACCGAATCGTGAATCCTCCATTTTCCGACCCTAATCCGATTCCATGTGCCGCATTTCACCACGAGTCATGTTACGAACGATCTTTGATCGTCATTGGACATGTTGTCATTGTAATTCATGAGAACACAGCAGTGCATCGAATCTTTGATCGATCTGAGGCGATTTGAATCGGTCTTGGATGATTTGGCGGTGTGAAGAGATGATGGATTTCATTGTGGAAATGCTAACGGGTTATCGGGTTACAAGTTAACGGGTTAGCGAGTTAGGTGAGTTGTTGAATGAAGAGGAGTTAGTGGGTTAAGGAGAGTTAGGAAATGCCCGACTTAGGAGCTTCGAACGACCTAGGGCTTAGCAGTTTGGACATGAATCGCACGACTTAACTTAGTGAACGACTTAACATCCAAACTCTGAACGACATAAGGGACTGCGACTCATATGACTTGCGACTTAACTTGCCATAATAGCACATGACTTAAAGCAGAACGACTTAAAGAATCAACACGGCCTAATTTAACCCATTGCATAGCTTTAATTCGTAGGAACATGACTAATGAACTGCCAGAATGAACCGCTTGAACTTGTTGCACTCTTTCACAGATTGTATTAACTTTTAAGTTAACAACCTGTTAAATACAACATTTGCAGAAAACTAGGGCGAATATACTGCCATTGACTACCCACATCGAATAACAGATTAGTCGATAAAGAATAATCAACTTAAGGGAATTGTGTGAACGAAATGCTGTGAATTAACCAGTTCAAGGGAAGTATTAAAGCAAAGCTAAATTAGTCAACTAAAGCTGATCTATTTGCATCAACATTGTGCTTGGACTTAAAATAACAAGCCCTGAAACTTTATAATCGATAAACGCCAACTTGTTTAATTCCAGTTATATTTGCTTGTCATTTTATTAGTTTTGCACAATACTTCACACTTTTAGGAAACGTGCACCTTCATATTTGAATATTCAGTTCCTTGTGTAGAATGGCTTCTCAACAAGTGCGAGAAGAGATAGTAGAGCGTGCCGATGAGGTTTTTCCAACAGCTGACCCTTTGGAGAATCCTCCGGAAAAAGTTTCAACTACATTGAACCAACGGGCTTTCAGCCAGCTATGTATTCAATTCGACATTGCTGAAGCGGATGCTCTGCTGCATAGGGTAAATGACACTGCCAATAGGCCGCCTCCTGGCTTTATTGCAGTCAATCATCAAATGTGTTTGAATGGAGCTATTCCACCTTCAACAATTTTCTTAGAACACTCTTCCTTCGACGAACTATTTCTCCATTCCAGTTGCACCCTAATGGATATGCCATTTTGATGGGGTTGTGCGTACTATTTAGGAGGACGCTTAACCGCCTCCCAAGCTTCGAGGAGATCTGCTATTTGTGTTCATTCGGGAGGAACAAAGATCACCCTTCCATTAATCTTGTAAGGAGTGCAAGAAACTGCAAGCTAATCACGGATCAGCCCGAGAGCGCTCACGGGTTTTTAAACCAATTCTTCTTTGTCCGTTGCCCCCCGGGATTCTACAGTATCTGGAGAGTAGGAAGTAAGACTACCTATCTCCATTCACTTCATTTCCGAGTCTTTCGAAATTCGAGTTTTCGAGTGCTAACTTCATTCTTTACTTTTGCACCACTTCCTCCTCCCTCTAATGATTCTAGTCACAAATCGACTTTCGAAAGATTGAGTGCCGTAGCTATCTATGAGAGAAGTATTAAGTTTCTACTGAAGGATGAATTTTTGCACCAATTCAGACTCTTGCATTCTTCTTGATCCATTTAGTCCCATGATGCCCCCAGTTCTCAAGCAGAAGCATCAGATGCCCCAGCCTCCGCAAAGGAATTCGCACTGAAGGAACCTATTTTAGAGGCTTCGTTAGTGAAATGCTCCAGTTCCATTGACGGTGTGGGGTTACTTGGCAAATCTAAACTTCCCCCAGTTATTGAAGAAGAGGAATTTCTTCAACATTCTGGGAAGGCTACTAAAGAAGCTAATGAGGGAGCTGAGAAAGAATGTTCCGTTACGAAGAGTGTAGAGCGTGTTGAAAAGGGAACTGCTGATATGACCTATTCCGTTGGGCATGATGGTGATGATATCTTTGGAGGACTGAGCGATCTTATGGTGACTTCCTACGAGCTCTTTAAATATGATACCACCACTTCTAAGCTTGTTTCTCCAGCAGTCGAAGCGACATCCATTTTGCGATCAATTCCATCAACCCAAGAGTTGACTCCTACTGCAAAAGCCGACATCACTCCTAAGCCGAAGAGTGGTTTGTAGGTTGACGCACGTAGTTCGCATGCCACACACACAATTTGGATTTTTGGCAATTATGCGCACTTAGCTTCTTTATTTTGAATATTTCTGAATTTTGTATCTTCTTCACTTTTAGGTTCTCCCATGGGACGCAGCAGCTCATATTACAATGACTTTCAGCGCTATGCGAAGCGTGATTCCTATTACCCCAGGCGCTATCTTCCTGCCCCTAGGGAGACCGATGATGAAAGAGCGGCTAGGAAAGCTCGCGAAAGGCAGGTTTATGAGGGGCATTATGGAAGAAGAGACGACCGACATGACTCTTACCAAAGGGATGATGACTCCCATAAGAGAAAGTCTTATGACAATTAGGGGAAGAATCATGTAGCGGAAGATTCAAGCAAGCGAGCCAAGCTTAGTGAAAAGTCTACATCTGAAATTTCTAAAGTGCCCGCTGCTTCTGTCTCTCTAGACATCCCTTCTAGCTCTCCTGCCCTTAAAAGAGCTGAAATTCACGCAATCATTAATAGGCCTCCTTATCAAGTTGAGAAGCCTCCGTCTGCACTCCAAAGCCGATTTCCGCATTGGTGTTTGAAAGGAGTATGTTTTGATCTGGACTTGGTTCCAATTGATAAACAGGCCATGTTGAGAAATCTCAACGCTGTCAAGCTTGATATTGAAAGAATGTCCGGCTGGCAAAAACTAGTTGATGAGCTTCAGAGAGTAAATCGTTTAAATCTCGAGGCTATGCTGACCATGGAAAGCGATAAGTCTGAGTGGCAAAAAGTTCTTGATCAGCATGATATGGAGATAAAGAGCATCACCGCCTATAACGAGAAACTTCGGGCTGTAGTCAAGAAGCTTAAAGTTGATCTTGCCACCTCTTTCACTTCTTATACTCAAAAGGAAGAGGTTCTTCAAAAGCAAGTAAGAGACGCCCATGCTACTCAACGAGATGTTGAGGCTAAACTTGAGGCGGAGCAGAAAATCGTGGAAATCTACCGCAATGATGCTATCAGCTGCAGGAAAAGATTAACTCTCAAGATTTGGAGATTACAATGTTAAAGGCCCAACTTTCTAAGGCTGAAAAGGAGCGTGATGAGGCCATCGCTGGAAAAGCAGCAGCTGAACAATCACATGAGGCGACTAAGGCCAACGTCAGCTCCACTCTATTCGAGTTTTATATTCATAGCGTCTTGGGGCGTGGCAGTCTTTCATTTTTGGGCCAGAAGTATGAGGTTACACTGGCTGAAGTGTGGGAGGCAGCAGTTGAAATGCTTAGAGATGCTGGCTACGCCGAGGAGGATCTTGAGGCTTATTATTTGGATGATGAGGGTCGTGCTGCCCTTGCCAAATGGAAAGAACAACTTGCCAAGGAACGACCCGAAGCGGCGGACGGAGATCATCTAGGGTAGGCACCTTTGGCCGACCCAACTCGTCCTTCGGCTTCGGTCGACATCGATGTTATTGGCACCAGTTCCCACTCTCCGCCGCTGCCAAAGCCGAAACTAAAACTACAACTGCTCATGCCGAAGACAAGGCCCAAGAAGACACCGAAGCCCAAGATTTTGAAATTGACGTGATAAAGACAATCTCTCTAGGTAACTTCAACACTGATCCAGCTCAAGTGGACTACTCATTTGCTTCACATGAGCTCGATGAACTTCTTGCTTATTACTTAAGCCTCAACGTGCCACTATCTCCTCTCTTTGCGAGAAATACTGATGTTTAACTTTTCCTCTTCTGTAGTGAAAACAACAAGTGTTGTACAGGCTTCGCCTCCTCCAGCTGTTGCCCCTCCACTTCTTCAAGTTGCTCCTTCTTCTGCTTCTCAACCGGGGTTGTAAGAAGAAAAAATAGGAGCTCTTCAAGGCTTAGATGACCCGGCCGCTTCACCAGAGCAGAAAGCTGAAGAACTTGAGGAGGGTGAGATGACCCCGGAGAAATTTACTGCTGATGATACAAAGCTGGTTGACCTTATCACTATGGGGAGCGAATCTTCTTCACATAAGAGGAGAAAGCGTGGAATTTCGAAGAAAAAGATAGGCACTTCTGCTTGCGATGAGAAAGCGGAAGAGGACCCAATTGCACCTCTTTCTCCTTTTTCCATGACTCGTTCAGGCCAACTCAAGAAGTTAACCATTAGGCCAGGCGAGGGCTCCAAAGGCGGGGGGAAGAAGAAGTAATGAGTCTGGTTTTATCCTTCTTGTTCTATGTTTTTTCTTTTTGCTTATATTTAAAGACTTGTATTGACTGGAGATTGTGGGAGTACTGGCCCCCACTTTTTGAAACCTGCACATGTATACAAATCTTTTATAGTATGGAATATAATGACTCTTTTTACTTGTACAATCTTTTGTCTGTATTTGTAAGTGCATTTATTCCTTATTTTCACACAAGTTTCTTTATTTTCTTTGTATGATATTGCAGTGAGCTCGTGGTATGTTGCTTGAGTATTGCTTTTATTAATGTAGCTATATTATATTGCCTTCATACCATGGCTTATTGCAATCTTCTCCATTTTGAGAAGACTTGTACTCTTACTCTGGAGAATAATTCTTCCATTTTGAGAAAATATTATTCTGCTCTAGTAGAATGTGCCTTGTATTGAAGAAGTTTTTTTTTAGAGAAAGTTTTTACACTTCAACCTTCGGAGATGGTCACTTTTATTTTTGAGAAGTGGATTCCCCTACGCGGTAAAGCGGGCCTCTGAAGAAGGCTTTGATTTGTTTGCCAGAAAGTTCTATCTCATCGCTAAGTGGGCCCACAGGACTGGCATCGGCTGCTTTATCGGATATTTGTTTGCACAAACGATCGCGAGCAGTTAGTTGCGGCTTAGAACCTTCTTTTTGAGAAGGTGCCCCTTCGGTGGTTCCACCAACGACTTTTTTAAGAGATAACATTTCATTTTTGGGCGTGCCTCATTAGAGGGCTTTATTCGGCACTTCAACTTTTTTGGGGAAGAATGTTCTCATTATGGGGAAATTGACCTTCCCTTGAGAGTGGAAGTTTGCCTCCGAAGAGGGCTTTATTTGGCACTTCAACTTTTTTGGGGAAGAATGTTCTCATTATGGAGAAATTGACCTTCCCTTGAGAGTAGAAGTGTGCCTCCGAAGAGGGCTTTATTTTGCACTTCAACTTTTTTGGGGAAGAATGTTCTCATTATGGAGAAATTGATCTTCCCTTGAGAGTAGAAGTGTGCCTCCAAAGAGGGCTTTTATGTTTGCCTGAAAGTTACTTCTCGCAGTTAAATGGATCCACGGGGCGGACGCAAGCTACCTAATTGGATGTTCGTTTGCACGGACGATCACAATTTGTTAGCAAGGGCCTGGTGCCTTCATTTTAGGAAGGTGCCCCTTCGATGGTTCCATCAACCTTTTTGTTTGAGAAAAACATTTCATTTTTCGGCGTGCCTCATTAGAGGGCTTTATTTGGCACTTCAACTTTTTTGGGGAAGAATGTTCTCACTATGGAGAAATTGATCTTCCCTTGAGAGTAGAAGTGTGCCTCCGAAGAGGGCTTTCTTGTTTCATTTGCCAGGAAGGTTGCATCTCATAGTTAAGTGGATCCACGGAGCAGACGCAAGCTACCTAACTGGATGTTTGTTTGCACAAACGATCACAATTAACTATCAAGGGCCTGGAACCTTCACTTAGGGAAGGTGCCCCTTCGGTGGTCCCACCAACTTTTTTGTTGAGAGACATGATTCATTTTGGCTGTTTTTTGTCTGCTTGCCCATGTCTTTTCACAACCTGCCCCTCAGCGATTCCTCGTTATCATTTTCAAGTACATGTTCCTTTCTTTTGCAAGTTGTTTGTTTTTTTCCAGAGAAGTGTATTTCATTGTTAAGTGAATCCACGGGGCAGGCGCAAGCTACTTAACCGGATGTTCGTTTGCACAAACAATCGCAATCAGTTAGCAAGGGCCTGGAATCTCCACGTTAGGAAGGTGCCCCTTCGGTGGAATCACCAACTATTTGTGAGAAGCACCTCTTATGTAGGAATTGAATCTGGAATTTTTATGGCTCGACATTTGTTTGTTGAGTGATTTGTAGGAATCGCTTGGCCTTGTGATGTGTTGAATATGTAAGCTTTTCTTTCATAGCCTGCAATATTAAATCGACATTTTAGCAATATATTTAAGATACTTGCACATCGAAATGAGATAGGCATTTTATAGTAGTAGAGAACACAAGATTTATAGTGGTCTACAATACAAGAAATATGCATCCACAATCATTTTACAAAGTTAAGCATAGCTTCTAAGTAAAATATGGACGCAAGTGATTGCTATTCCAGGCACTCGAAATTGGATCTCCTTCGACAGTTGTGAGCTTGAAAGTGCCATCAAGAAGTTTTTTGCCTATGACGTATGGCCCTTCCCGGTTTGGCCCAAACACTCCTGTTGCGGTCGTGATCCTTTCAAGACTAGATCCCCAATTTCAAAGCTGCGTCGGCGAACTTTGGAATTGAAGTGCCTGGCTATCCTTTTCTGATAGGCTACAACTCTGAGCTTAGCTTCTTCCCTTCTTTCATCAAGTAGGTCAAGTGCTTCAAGTTGCAGCTTTTCATTTTCAGCTTGGTTGAAATGAATTCTCTTGTGTGAGGGGACCTCTATTTCCACTGGAATCATTGCTTCTGATCCATATGCTAATGAGAATGAAGTGTGCCCAGTCGCAGTTTTATGGGTAGTTCTGTATGGCCATAGTGCTAGTGGCAGCTTATCAACCCAACCACCTTTTGCTTTTTCCTGCTGTTTTTTGATGGTTGATTTGATAATTTTTTTCACTCATTCCACTTGCCCGTTTGCCTGCGGATGAGCCACTACTGAGAAGTTTTTTTGGATCTTGAATCGCTTGCAAAAGTCCTGGAATTCTTCGCTTTCGAATTGGGTATCATTGTCTGTGATTATCTTTTGAGGCATACCATACCTGCAAATGATATTTTTAGTCACAAAGTTTATCATCTTTTTAGATGTAATAGTAGCCAATGGTTCAGATTCAGCCCATTTAGTGAAATAATCAACAGCAACAATAGCATATTTGATTCCGGACTTGTCAATCGGCAAAGGCCCAATGAGATCTATCCCCCAAATGGTCAATGGCCATGGACTGACCATCTGTGTTAGCTCGGTGGAAGGTGCTCTTGGGATTTTTGCAAATCTTTGGCATTTGTCAGACTTTTGGGAGTAGCTGGCAGCATCTCGATTAATATCTTGCCAAAAATACCCATAGCGGAGAATTTTCTTTGCTAGAGTTTGGCCACCTGAATGATCCCCACACTCTCCTCCGTGCACCTTAGCTAAAATTGTCTTAGCCTCTTCCTTGGTTACACATCGGAGTAATGGCATCAAGAATTCTCTTATGTACAACCGGCCGTCTTGAATTACATATCTCGGGGCTTTTCTTAATAGCTTCTGGCCCTCTTTTGAGTTTTCTGGCATGGAGCCGTTGGGTAGATATTCCTTGATCGGGGTCATCCATGACTCCTGCTCTTGAGACACAGCCATAATCCAATCAATATGCATCTCATCAGTACTTGGAGCTGACATGACTTCCACAGGGACCGATCCCAATAATTGAGATTCGCCAGAGCTTGAATATTTTGCGAGAGAATCTGCCTTCATGTTCTCTTCCCGGGGTATATGGATTATTGTACAATGATCAAAATGATCGAGAAGCTCCCAGGCCTTTGACAAGTAAGCAGGCAGATTTCCTCCTTTAGTTTGAGACTCTTTCTTGACTTGGCATACAATAAGCTGGGAATCACTGAAGATCTGCAATACTTTGATGTTCAGTTCTTTAGTAATCTTCAAGCCGGCAACAAGAGCTTCATATTCTGCTTCAATATTTGTCGAAGGAAATTCTATTCTCAATGCATAGCACAATGACCGCCCTTCAGGGGTTTCAAGCACAACCCCAGCTCCGGAACAATAGTCATTTCTTTCACCATCAACATATAATTTCCATCGGATCGGGATGTCATCGGTCACCTCTTCCTCACTGTCACCTTTATCTGTGTATTCAGCGCTGAAATCTGCTAAATCTTGTCCATTGATTGCTTTTCGGAGATGGTAGATGATATCGTATTGGCTGAGTACAATATTCCACTTCAGAAGACGACCCGAAGTTTCAGGGCGAAATAGGACTTGCTTTAGAGCTTGATCAGTGAGGACTTTAATAGGATGTCCTTGGAAATATGGCCTCAACTTTCTGGACGCAATCAACAGACAATAGGTGAGCTTTTCCAGCTTTGAATAATTCATCTCTGCCCCAGTAAATCTTTTGTTGATATAATAAACCGGGCGCTGAACTTTTGCGTCTTCCCGTACCAATGCTGCACTAAGAGCATGAGATGAAACTGCTAAATATATGAAAAGATCTTCACCATTGATAGGCTTAGAAAGTACTGGAGGCGTTTCCATGTGATGAATCAGTTCATCAAAAGCTTTCTGAAATTCAGGAGTCCATTAAAAGTTTTTCTTTCCTTTTTTCAGAGCGTCAAAGAAGGGAATGTATTTATCAGTAGCCCTGGAAATAAACTGACTCAAAGCAGCGACTTTCCCATAGAGGCTTTGCAATTCCTTCTTTGTCCTAGGGGCTTTGACTTCTCTTAAAGTAGTAATCGGAGCAGGATTAGCTTCGATGCCCCTAGCACTCACAACGAAACCCAAGAATTTTTCGGACTCTACCCCGAATGAACATTTTAGAGGATTTAGCTTCATCCCATACTTTTGGAGGACAGCGAACATATCTGCCAAATGATCCATGTGGTCTATTGCCTTCTTCGATTTCACCAACATATCATCAACATATACTTCCATAGTCTTGCCAATCTGGGGTTTGAACATGGCATTAACAAGTCTTTGATAAGTTGCCCTCGTGTTCTTTAGTCTGTAGGGCATGCCTTTATAGCAGTAAAGACCAACAGCTGTGATGAAGCTCGTGTCCTCCTAATCTGGCTTATGCAGCATGATTTGATTATATCCTGAGTAAGCATCCATAAAAGATAATAATTCATGCCCGGCTGTTCCATCCACCAACTGATCAATCCTGGGTAACGGGAAACAGTCCTTGGGGCATGCTTTGTTCAAGTCTGAAAATTCGATGTATACTCTCCACTTTCCATTTTCTTTTTTAACCAACACCGGATTAGAAACCCAATTTGGATAAGTGGATTCTCTGATGAAGCCATTAGCCGATCTACTTCTTCTTTTAATGTTGTCGACCTCTCAGGACCCTGGGTTCTTCTTTTCTGCTTTACGGTTGTGAATTTTGGATCAATATTCAAAGCATGCACTGCAATTTCTGGAGATATTCCACACATGTCGGCATGACTCCAAGCGAATACATCCAGGTTTTCTTTCAAGAATGATATCAACATATTCTGAACCATCATACCGAGTTGTGAACCCACATTTAGCACCTTGTTTGGATCATTCAGGTCAACAGGTATTGGCACCGTCACTTCCACCGGCACCACTCTACTCTCCCCTGCATTGGTTTTCTTGGGATCAATCTCTTTTCGTGCACCACTACGCTCACCAATGCAGGGTCCACCCCGTAATTGCTACAAGGTGGGCTCTTTGATGCGGAGCGTAGTTGCTGCACCCTTACCCATTTCTCTCTTCTTTGCCTCCCGTAACTCTATGAGATAGAATTCTCGCCCGGCATTTTGGCCCCCCTTCACAACACCGATGCCATTATCAATGGGGAACTTCATAGTCAGGTGCCATGGGGCGAGAATGGCCTTGAATGCGGCAAGAGTTGGTCGACCCAAGAAGGCATTGTAAGTGGAGAATTCATCAACAATCACAAAAGTTTGTTTTCGGACCACCTTCTTTTCCCCTTCTCCAAGCTCTACAAATAAGTCGATAGTCCCAATAGGCTGTTTTGTTTCTCCAGTGAACCCAACAATTTTCTGTGAAGAAGCGTGGACATCAGCCATGGGAATTTTCATCTGATCAAATGTCTTTCTAAAGAGGACATTGCAAGAGGCGCCGCAGTCAACAAGCACCCTTCTTACAATGGCTGGTCCGATGCTTGCAGGTATCACCAAGGGATCCATGGTGGGAGCCTCAACACCAATAGTGTCTCTAGCCCGGAATATGATGTCATCATTAAAAGTTATTTGCTGTTTTAAAGGTGCAGCATCTTCCGAGACAAAAACATTTTCTTCCGCCGGGGCATATCTCAAAGCGTGAGCATATCTCTCCATCTCACCCCAACTTCTGCCCGCTGGGTGAGGACCCCTGTGATAACATTAATGACAGGCCTCTCAGATTCCTGCACTGTAGTCCTTTCACCTGAGCCCGATTGATGAGAAGGAACTTGTTGCCCTTGAGTAGATGAGGTTGGGTCACTTCTATTTCTCTTCACATATTGTTGTAGTTTATTCTATCTCAACAGCTCTTCAATCAAGTTCTTTAAATGGCGACATTCATTAGTGTCATGGCCAGGTTGATTGTAGAACCGACAGAATCTCCCATTATGCACAACATTTTTCCTAGGCTTCATCTCAGGTGGTTTGGGGTATTCAACAACATCCTTAGTTGCAAAAAAGATATTTTCTGGAGTATCAGTTAATGGAGTAAAATCTGAAGGTTTAAAGTGGCGAGTTTTCTTCACATCTTTCTGCTTTTTTCCACCGTCATTCTCCCTCTTCTGGCCACCAGATTCCTTTTTGTTAAAAGCAACATTGCTATTCTCAACTTCAATCATGACTACTTTTGCTGGCACAAGAAGGCTTTCTAAGTGCATAAATTCATCGGCCTTCTTGTAGAACTTCTCAAGTGAATTTGGCTCTTTCATCTTTAGTTATTTTCCAAATTCACTTGATTTGTCAATAGCTCACATCAAGTAAGTCAGGATCATCCGAGGCTCTGCATTATCAACTTCGGCCAAGGCTATATTAAAGCGGTTTAAGAAAGATTTGATAGACTCTCCGGGGCTTTGTTCGAGGCTGGAAAGCGACATTATGTCCTTGGCCTTCAAAGCATGTAACCTGAACTGATCTTTGAATTTCCGAGTTAGATCGGAGAACTGAACCACGGATCGAACTGGCAGATTCGTGAACCAAAGCAGGGCCACTCCCTCCAAATACAAAAGAATGTATCTGCACTTGATCTCGTCTATTTCTCTGGCACCTGTCATATGCCAGTCATACTTGTATAAGAACTGGTTAGGATCACTTGTCCCCCGATAAGCTGGAATAGTGGGGGGAACAAACTTCTTCGGAAATTCAGCCTTCATAATTCTTTCAGAAAAAGGAGTCTTGCTTGGAGCAAACCCCCAGTCACTTTCATTTTCCTCCCTTCGCATGCTCTCCTTCATAATTTGTCAAATCATTCCCGAGAGGTACTTCTCATCGTTTAGAGGCCCCGCGGGACAGACATTAGCTACTTTTTCGGAAGTTTGCCTGGACAAACGTTCACGAAGAGTCGACTGCGGCCTTGAACCTTCAACTTGGGGAGGTGCCCCTTCGGCGGTGCCAGCTGCCCTCTAAGGAATACTTTTCCCTTGGGAATCATGAACATCCTCAGCAAAGGTTTCTTCATTATTTTATGGTTGCTAGTTAACTCCATGCAAAGCATTCAACCTGTTCAACTTCAAAGTGTTATGGGCTTCCATTTGTTGATACAACCCAGACACAACAGCATCCAATTCGGCCCTGGTGATTCCAACACTAGGAGCCGCTTGATTTGACGCGGGAGAAGTGGCGGTGTTATCATAAGCATCTCCAGATCTAGTAGATCTACCTTTTCTTCCAGGAGCCATAATTTCGGACAGACTTCAAGTTCTTAGGGAGATTCTTTCAACAAATCTTTTTGAAGCAATGATGAGAGCACCCCTGAGTTCAATTCTCAGTGAAAGCACCAAAAATGTTAACGCTAAAAATGTACGCTAACACCCCAGTGTGAGTTGTGATACAGCGAAAGCACCACCCGTTGGTACAGGAACTAAAAGCAAGTAGAAAATAACAAAGAATAGTAAAGAGACAACAATTTTTATAGTGGTTCGGCTCAAAGTCAAGCGTACATCCACTTAATCTCTTCTATTATCGATTTGATTACAAATTCTACAATAATTCTTCAATTACAACACCATTAAGGCAAGTAGTTAGAACTTTGATACAGAAAAGCGCTTTGAATTCATGTCGAATGAACTTGATCTTTTCTCCAAGTTCTTTGAAGTGTCTTTGGTATTTTAAGTGTTGTAGAAGTCGTGAAAACAGCAAAGTCTTGGCGTTCCAGAAAAAATCCTCCCTCCAATGTGGAGTAGGCGTAGTATTTATAGGGGAGTTTCGGAGTTAGGTCGTGTGGTGTCATAGGTCGTGAGCGACCTATGGAGTTGCGACCTAGGGAGTTGTGACTTAAGAGCGATCCCGAGGTAGCATAAGTCGTTAGTGACTTAATGGAGCCATCCTGGACGAGATATATGCTGTGAACGACTTAGCATGTGTAACACAGGAGTAATCTTGGCATGCTAAGGTCATTAGATCGCTCTTTCCTTAACTCGTTAAGTCGTTGCCTTCATTGAGTTGCTAGGTTGTTAACCCATTGGGTCGTAGGAGTCTTTAGGTCGCTGGAGCTCCTTAAGTCGTTGAGTCATGCCATGTTGAGCCGCTCTGTGCTTTAGGTCATTAGGTCGTGCCCTGCTATAGGTCGTTAAGTCGTTTATGCCTTGGATAGTTAAGTCGCTTATCCCCTTAGGTCGTTGAGTCGAATAGGTCGCTAAGTCGTGAATAAGAGAGGTGTTAACATAAAACAAGTTAAATTAAAACAAAACTAAAACTGGAACTAAAAAAAACTTTATCGCAAAATCTTTTTAGAGATATAGGGCCCGACCCACTTAAACTTAAAAATAGAAAGAAAAAGGAAGCAGCTTTTACTAAATAATGGACCAGAGTGAGAATGCTTTCCACGACCAACTTCACCAGTAATCCCAAAATTTTAAAAACAGAAATCAATAATCATACCTACAAATAAATTCGACTTGTGTTTGCAACTTGGCTGCTCGAATAGATTCATTGTTTGAGTCAAGGTTCAGTAGTTCAATTCGTGATTCATGGCGTTCAAGGTGGTTTGAGGAGCGACGCTTCGATATTTTTGATTGCGTGCAGTGTTATTGGACACCGATTCATGTCGAGCGAATGTGGGTTCGCTTGGAGTTCTGGAGTTTGAGATGAAGATCAAGGTGACCGTGGTTGTAAGTGATAGTAGGGTGTTGTAACGACCCGTAAATTTTCGATAATTAAAATAGCTAATTTAATAAGATTTCGTGATTTAATGTTAGAAAAAAATTTGTAATACGTTTGGAATAATAATAACTGGAATGAATTGCAACAATAGTTATCCAAGTAATGAAAAATAAATGCTACTTAGTGAATGCCTTTGCAATCAATAGTTGAATAAGATAATAAATGTTGAATTCATTGGGTATAATAGAGTAATTGATTGTTAAGTAAAATCTATTTAAAATCAAATATTGAATATTGAACAGGTAAATTGTTTAAATTAAATATTTAAAACTTATTGAATAATTGAATAACTGTAAAATGAAAATAGTGTTCTAAATTGTGAATTGGTTTAAAAGTTGAATCTTATAAGTTCAATTCCAATATTTCAAAAGATAATGAATTATTGGATAAGCGAAATTGCTTATATTTAATATTTGGAATTTATTGAATAATTAAATAATGGGAATTGGATAACCGTATAATGGAAATGGTTGTTCTATAATTTGAATTTGTTAAATTTTATATGTTCGTTTTGAATATTTCAAAAGATAGTGATTTAAGAATAATCAAAATTTAACTAAATTTAATATTACAAGTGTTTGAATAATTAAATTCCGAATTTGATATGATTAATTTGATGTTGAAATTTAATATATGAAAATAGAGTGAATAATTGAATTTTGATTTAATATGATTCAAATTGGTTTCCAAAGTGAATGTAAGTTATAATGGGATTATAATAGAGTTAATAGATTTTTAAAATTGGGATTTAATTGGATAATTAAATCGATAATTTAATATGTTAGATTTCAGAAATAATTGAAATTTGAGTTAAATATGTTTGAAAATGATTTGTAAAATTTTATTTTATCATATTGGAGTTAGAACGATATTTTAGAACTTTTAAAATTGAATTAAAAGTTAATTAGAGAAAATTGAATATTTTAATATTTAATTATCGACTGAAAAATAGCCAATTTTCGAACAGTCTCAGAATTGGACGAAACTAGTACCATTGGATACGTAATAGTTTGTTATCATCCAATTTCAATTTTGGTAGCAATCGGAGTTTTCGTTTGACCGTGGCGGCTCGAAACGCATCGAAATTGTTTTAATATTAACTTGACGAGTTAAAATAGCCATATTTTCAAACAGTCTCGGATTTCGACGAAACCAGTTTCATCGGATCCATAATGTGATATTATTGTAAGATTTCAAATTTCGTGTCAATCGGATTTATCGTTTGTCCGGGGCAAGCCAAAACGCCTAGAAATTCGTTTAATCGGTTTAATTTAAATTTGATCGTTTATTGCCGTAACTCGCACAGATGATCGAATTAGCGTCCGAAACCTGTTCCATTGTGTCAGGAATGTGGGATAAACCCTTGAAACGCAGGTCACCGCGCGTAAATCGGAGTTTGGAAAAGCCGGATGAATAGTATTCGTCGTTTCCTATAAATAGCCTCTTTATTCACATATTAAAAAAAAGGGGCTAGGGTTTTGTACAGCCGCCGCCCCTTATACCAATCAATGGCCGAAACTCTACCACCTTCCCCCTCGATTATCTCAAAATCCGTCAACTTTCATCCAAGACTCCCAACTAGAAAAACGTAGAGAGCATCGATATCTCTCTATCCAACGGTCAAGATCGTAAAAGGAGCTGTAGATTGATCGCTAGGAGGCCGCGTTCTTCCTTGGTTCGTGCACGCAAATCAATGCAAGGACAGGGCCGAGCTTGGTCGTGCCCATGCCGAGAGTAGTGTAGACGTTGGCGAGTTGAATGAAAGCCTCTGATCGAATTTTAAGCTAGTGATTTGTCGCGATAATTCGTGAAACAAGTGGCGGCCATGGGTTCTTCGGCTGTGCGCAAACGTGAGGGAAGTGGGGAGAAGCAAGGAATAGTGGTGATTGCAGGGAGTGAAATCGAACGGCTGAGATTTCTGTTAGGTTATAAAATTTTAAATAGATTTGTAAATTTTATAATTAAAAATTCGTGTAACTTTGAAAATTCATATCTTTTTCATACGAGGTCGAAAACGCGCGAAACCAGTTGCGTTGGAATCACATGGACGAGCACTATGCTTTGGAATTGGATTGGAATCATTTGGCGCTAGAGAAAATTTTGAGTTAAATTGAACGTCGTTCGATTTGATTTAAAATCGTAAAAGCAAGGTGAGTGTTTTATAACGCTCACAACGTACTAAATATTTTTATGCTAGTTAAATTTGATATTATGAAGTGTTATGATTTTATTTGTCGTTGTTTGATAAAAATTTAATTGTCATCTAGCTTGTCATTTGAATTAACCGTTGAAAAATTAAATTGACAGTTAAATTGAAATTAAAATTGAATTGCGATTAAATTACCTGACATTGATAATTATGAAACTGCCATGAATTGTATTGTCTATTGAATGATGTATTTTGATGGATGTTATTGGTTGATATTTAAATGCTTGGATGTTTATTTGCTTATATATATTGTTATGCATACATATGACACTGTGATCGGTTTAAGTAATATATACTCATCCCTGACATTTAATTGAAATAAATAACTACTTGGCCATAGGATAGAAAATTATATACGGACACCGAATTGGCTAAATTAATAGTTCTTAAAATCGTCGATTTGAAATTTATTTAAATGTTTTGATTTAAAAGTTAAAAATAGAAATCAATTTATAGAAATCAAATTTATCGAAAAATTGAGTTGGAATGTTGAAATAAATTTTGGTTAAAAGAAATTGTTAAATAATTAAAGTGGAGACTTTGGAATTTAAAATCGGGATATGATTGAATTTCGAAAATTGATTTGTTTAAAGATTTAACCTTAATTCGAGCTTTGAATATTACTAAGTAAAAGCGATATAAAATGATATTTTGAAATCGAGCTTGAAATTGAATCGTATTTGTAATTGGGATTTAAATTTGAATATTGAAGGATAATTTTGTTAAGTGTTATAAATTGATATTTTGAAAATCAAGCTGAAAATCGATATAAATCGAAATTGAATAAATTGAAGGTGAATGTAAAATTGAATTAATTTGAAGTCAAAGTTGACATTGATGTGAATTGAAATCGAAATTGAATCGGTAAAATGGAAATTGAAATTTGTTTTGATTTGGGAAGTTATAATTGAAATGGTTTGGTTTTGAAGCTGTTTTATTTTGTTTTCCAAATTACTCTGTTATATAAACCATTTTTAAATACTTAAACTATTTTAATCTATTTTAATCTATTTTAAATCTACTTAACCCGATTTAAATTATTTTGAACTAATTTATCTATTTCAAATCCATTTTAAGATTTTAAGTATTTTAACTATTTTAATTATTTAAAACCACTTTTAAAACTACTTAAAACTATTTTCTAAAATTCCAAACTGGTCAATAAGGTGAAATGTTTATGTTTAAATCTTGAATTTAAATACGAATTGGGTTAAATGAAGTTGCAACCTAAATTGAAATTCGAAATGATTTTGAAATCGAAATGAGATATTGATGCGAAAAATTATTTTAGAAACGAAATCGTACATTTTAAATGGATACGATGATATTTGAAATAGATATGATTTTTGAGGTGAATATGATATTTTGATATCAATTATGAATCGATTTGAAATGTAAAAGAGCCAACAGTGTAATAATACGTAGTTATTAAAGAGACCGGGATCGGATATAGGCACACTCTCCGTCGATACCGAGCACCACTTTAATAACTATTATACACGGAGTGTTGATACAAAATGAAGTGGATGATTTGGTGAACGTGTTGACCGAAGAAAGAGAACGATATTGGATGACCCCTGACATGACTAAAACAGGAGCCGTGTCGGGCCATTGAGGTTCGCCACCTCTAGCGGACATGCTTCTTCGATACCATTTCTATTACATTTGTGATTCGATTTGGGTGCACCCCTTGATTTGGGAGTGTTGTTTCGCGGTGTTGGGGTAGCTGCTGGCTATGCTCAACATCAGTCCGGATCACGCAACTACTAGTATCCTAGTTGGTATCGCCTCATGTACCTTGTCATACTGATTATCCTATTCGCGGCCACTACGTTCTGTTTTGTGTTATACCTATGGGGTACCCTCTGATAACCACCAGTTTACGGTGGGGCTTACGGTGCTGTATAGACTGTGGCATTATAAAAATGTGTTAAGGGGGATTATGGTAATGCCTTAACGCTATTTTGATACTTTATATTACTGATATGCATTATCTACTTAGCGTACATTACTACATAGTAGATAGTTTAACGGATCCTTAAGAGATGGAAAATCCCGTAACATCTCTTGAGTTATTGCACGCACGTTGACACTGGATATGAGATGTCAAACCCCGTAAACATCTCTGACGCCGTTACACTCATATTTATTTACGATTGATTTAACTTTCATAAGGATATTTTAGTCCTGACTCGAGTGTTTTGTCTTTTCATTACGCTCGGGTCATTCCTGAGTTTTCAGATTTTTGAAGATCTATTCTGGAGGATGAAGACGAAAATTTGGTATACTATTACTATTATTACCCTTGCATCATGCTATCTGCTGCATTATTTTAATTGTTCTGTTGTATATGTATAACTCTGATAAATGTTGTATAATTAATTGTCAAAGTATAGTAAACAGCTTCATGAACTGTTTATTTGACTATAATATTTATCGTTCCGCTGCGAGATTCTGTGTTGTTTCATTTCCGTTATTTCTCTTCCTTTTCTTTTCTTATTTACCCCAATAACCATCTTCCCTTTTGAATGGTTGGGAATCGACATGTGTATTTGATCGTTGGTTTAAACTGTCCAAAAAGGCGGGTCGTTACAGTTGGTATCAGAGCTTTGGTTAGCGATAACCTTAGCTTTGTGGGGTCTGACTCTTTATAAATAGGGTAGTAATACCCTATGATGAGTCGCTAAGTGAATATATACATATATATATATATATATATATATATATATATGAGAACTTATTTGTTAGTGATATAAACTGTTTTATATTGTGTCGGTTGATTTGTTGAGTGGCTTATGGATTCTGGTCAATACGAGTAATTAACATCATTGATAGGGATCTCTAAACACTTAAACAGAACAATTCGGCATAGTATTGTTTTGAAATTGGGTAAATGAAATAATTTTGCTCTAATTATATTTTGTATATAGAGAAAATTTTCAGAAATTATCGTGACTTATCTAGCTTACCTGGTTGTTAGGAATGAAAATATTGATTATTATCATTAATTGGATATTGTAAATTAATAAATAAGGTGAATTACAAAATGAACAATGACAAAACACTTGTGAAATGTTTTAAGAAAGAAAATCCTTTAAGAATATTTTATAAAGGTGACTTATAAATTAAAATAGATTTAAATTGGAAAATATTGAATTTAAGACCCGGAGGTTTTAAAATGGTTTTCAAAGCTTGGAAGAAAATATATTGTGATATTAGTTGGAAAATATTTATGACAAATATTTTGAAAAGATTTTTAAGAAGGAATGAATTCAGTACTCCTCTCTTATGTCGCTGGAAAATAATTTCGGTGATGACTGCGCAGCATCATCGACGTTCATTTTCGAGTCTCAAAGTGGGGGAGACTTCTAAGAAGCTTTGCTTTTCTTTGAAATTATTTTGGGTAAATGGGTTTTGGTTTAAACTCCAAAGGTATGATTTGTTATGTAAAAAAAATGTTATAAGTGTATATGTTTATTTCAAACAATTTGAAAAGAACCGGGCATTTAAATTTCTATGTTCTGTTAATTAATAATTTTCAAATTATTTGAATGAAATGTGAATAACCAGAATTTATAAAATAAGAGGATTAAGATATCTAAGCTTATTGTTTGTGAAAACTTTAAAGTTGAAAGGTAAAGAGGATTTAAATAAATCAAATTTTTGTACATTCTAATCAAGAAAAATGAAATTCTAAATTTGTATAATACCGAATTTGCATTCTAATAACATATAACATGACTTACCAAATATTAAGAAGTTGAAATAATGTTTTTGATATGTAATGAGATATTGTACAAATAAACAGAACCTGAAAATAATTGAAGTATACAAGTAAGGAAAACTCAAAAAGGAATTAAAATGTATATAAATGAAAATTTAGTTGTGATTAAAAGGTTATATACTTAAATAATAACATGAAATGATGAATGGATAAATGGAATAAGTAAGTGAACTTAAGAAAGAAGACAAATGAATTGTATAATATCTTTTGTAAATTGGTTATAGAAAATAAATATAAATTGCATAGAAAAATAATAATTGAATTTGTAACCTTTAAGATAACTATAAACTAAGAAAAGTCATATATGAGAAGTTAGACTTTTATGGAATGACTATAAACTAAAGTGATGATTAATAAAATGTTCCACAAATAAATTTGTATTAACTGAAACTATGAATATGGAGTAAATGTAAACAAAAGAATTAGGTATAGCTAAGAATCAATTGGGAAAGGAAATTGAGTTTAATTAAATTATATAGAATGTTTAAAATGAACTTGAGTAAGCAAATTCTTTGATATGATGTTTAAAAAAAGATAATGTTAAAGAATATGTTATGTAAAGAAATGAATATACTAACTGAATAATGGATTGTGAGTAATTAAGTGAAAATAATAATATAAAAGTCAATAAAATAATTTAGTATAGATAAATTGGATAGAAATCCATTGGAAGGTAATACGTGAGATTGTACGTATATTATTTTATTTGCATAACGATTTGATCCAAATTCGAGCACAAAACTTCGAGATGATTTATATCGATCCAAGTTAGGATTTTTCACTCGATTTTCGACGGCGAACCCTGGATATGGATTTTAATTTGATTCTGGAATTCTCTATCATAGTATGTGGCTATGCAAGGAGAGTAACAGTTTCCAATCAAGGAACCAAATCTAAGTCCGCACTAGAGAGTCGTGTGAACGATACTAGTTGGAAGTGAAACTGTGTGATCGAATAAGCAATTAGATTGATTTTGCTCACGGATGATATATGTACGGCTTACGGACTTAATTAAAGTTAATATTGGAAATATATGATGCCAAATATAAAATGATTCTTTTAAAATTATATAACAGGATATATATATATATATAAAAGAGATAGAATGTAAAATTAATAATTTGGTTATGTTGGGTATGATTTGGTTGTTATATGATTGTTAGTTGATTGTATATATAATTCATTAAGTGTTAATGAAATTGAAAGCTATAAGTTATTGAAATCAAATTGGAAGTTAAATGAATTTAAATAGAATTTAATTCGATTCAAATTGGAAGTGAACTAATGTAAATATAAATTAGTGGATTTTAACTAATTGAATTGAGAATGAATGTTAGTAATATCTATAGTTAATGAATCAACTATGATTAACATTGAAATCCAAGTCAATAAATATTAATGAGAAGTGAATTTATATTGATTGGTTATGGATTTGTTGGATGATTGTTGATTGATGGTTGCATTTGTTGTTTTGTTGCATTTTCTATGTTGGCACATGTAGTTGTTATGCTGCTATATGATGTATATTGATACTATTTTCATATATGCATGATTCTCATTGTTTGTTGAGTGTTTAGTAGGCGCGGATTGCGCTTGCTTCGCATTTGGAGCTCGCTTTCGCGCTATATTATTCGCATATGCTCGCTAATAAAATATAAGGTACATGTTTATTTTGTCATTGAATTTGGTGATTTTTGATGAGCCACTTGGCTTTTGATTTTCTTTTGTTGGTTTGGGGCCTGTAGAGGCGTTTTGTAGCTGTACCGATCGAGCCGCGCAAAGGTGACTCTGCCGAAATTTTCCGTAAATCCGGGTGTTAGAAAAATTTTCAAGTTTTAAAAATTTTATAACTTGTTTTGATAACTAACTTTTAAAGTTAGAAAGCCGTTCGGAGTAACTTAGTGAAAGCGTAGTTATGACTTTATAAACGGAATTTCATTGTTTTATAAGTTGGTAACTTTGAACAAAATATAGCTAATGTTGAATTCTATACTTAGTTCCTTTTCCTTCTTTTCCCTTTTCGGGGACGAAAAGTTTTGAGTGGGGGAGAGTGTAACGACCCGTAAATTTTCGATAATTAAAATAGCTAATTTAATAAGATTTCGTGATTTAATGTTAGAAAAAAATTTGTAATTCGTTTGGAATAATAATAAGTGGAATGAGTTGCAACAATAATTATCCAAGTAATGAAAAATAAATGCCACTTAGTGAATGCCTTTGCAATCAATAGTTGAATAAGATAATAAATGTTGAATTCATTGGGTATAATAGAGTAATTGATTGTTAAGTAAAATCTATTTAAAATCAAATATTGAATATTGAACAGGTAAATTGTTTAAATTAAATATTTAAAACTTATTGAATAATTGAAAAACTGTAAAATGAAAATAGTGTTCTAAATTGTGAATTGGTTTAAAAGTTGAATCTTATAAGTTCAATTCCAATATTTCAAAAGACAATGAATTATTGGATAAGCGAAATTGTTTATATTTAATATTTGGAATTTATTGAATAATTAAATAATGGGAATTGGATAACCGTATAATGGAAATGGTTGTTCTATAATTTGAATTTGTTAAATTGTATATGTTCGTTTTGAATATTTCAAAAGATAGTGATTTAAGAATAATCAAAATTTAACTAAATTTAATATTACAAGTGTTTGAATAATTAAATTCCGAATTTGATATGATTAATTTGATGTTGAAATTTAATATATGAAAATAGAGTGAATAATTGAATTTTAATTTAATATGATTCAAATTGGTTTCCAAAGTGAATGTAAGTTATATTGGGATTATAATAGAGTTAACGAATTTTTAAAATTGGGATTTAATTGGATAATTAAATCGATAATTTAATATGTTAAATTTCAGAAATAATTGAAATTTGCGTTAAATATGTTTGAAAATGATTTGTAAAATTTTATTTTATCATATTGGAGTTAGAACGATATTTTAGAACTTTTAAAATTGAATTAAAAGTTAATTAGTGAAAATTGAATATTTTAATATTTAATTATCGACTGAAAAATAGCTAATTTTTGAAAAGTCTCAGAATTGGACGAAACTAGTTCCATTGGATCCGTAATAGTTTGTTATTATCGGATTTTAATTTTGGTAGCAATTGGAGTTTTCGTTTGACCGTGGCGGCTCGAAACGCATCGAAATTGTTTTAATATTAATTTGACAAGTTAAAATAGCCATATTTTCAAACAGTCTCGGATTTCGACGAAACCAGTTTCATCGGATCCGTAATGTGATATTATTGTAAGATTTCAAATTTCGTGTCAATCGGATTTATCGTTTGTCCGGGGCAAGCCAAAACGCCTAGAAATTCGTTTAATCGGTTTAATTTAAATTTGATCGTTTATTGACGTAACTCGCACAGATGATCGAATTAGCTACCGAAACCTGTTCCATTATGTCCGGAATGTGGGATAAACCCTACAAACGCCGGTCACCGCGCGTAAATCGGATTTTGGAAAAGCCGGATGAATAGTATTCGTCGTTTCCTATAAATAGCCTCTTTATTCACATATTAAAAAAAAAAGGGCTAGGGTTTTGTACAGCCGCCGCCCCTTATACCAATCAATGGCCGAAACTCTACCTCCTTCCCCGTCGATTATCTCAAAATCCGTCGACTTTCATCCAAGACTCCTAACTAGAAAAACGTCGAGAGCATCGATATCTCTCTATCCAACGGTCAAGATCGTAAAAGGAGCTGTAGATTGATCTCTAGGAGGCCGCGTTCTTCCTTGGTTCGTGCACGCAAATTAATGCAAGGACAGGGCCGAGCTTGGCCGTGCTCATGCCGAGAGTAGTGTAGACGTTTGCGAGTTGAATGAAGGCCTCTGATCGAATTTTAAGCTAGTGATTTGTCGCGATAATTTGTGAAGCATGTGGCGGCCATGGGTTCTTCGGCTGTGCGCAAACGTGAGGGAAGAGTGGAGAAGCAAGGAACGGTGGCGATTGCAGGGAGTGAAATCGAACGGCTGATATTTCTGTTAGGTTATAAAATTTAAATAGATTTGTAAATTTTATAATTAAAAATTCGTGTAACTTTGAAAATTCATATCTTTTTCATACGAGGTCGAAAACGCGCGAAACCAGTTGCGTTGAAATCGTATGGACGAGCACTACGCTTTGGAATTGGATTGGAATCATTTGGAGCTAGAAAAAATTTTGGGTTAAATCGAACGTCGTTCGATTTGATTTAAAATCGTAAAAGCAAGGTGAGTGTTTTATAACGCTCACAACGTACTAAATATTTTTATGCTAGTTAAATTTGATATTATGAAGTGTTATGATTTTATTTTTCGTTGTTTGATAAAAATTTAATTGTCATATAGCTTGTCATTTGAATTAACCGTTGAAAAATTAAATTGACAGTTAAATTGAAATTAAAATTGAATTGCGATTAAATTACCTGACATTGATAACTATGAAACTGCCATGAATTGTATTGTCTATTGGATGATGTATTTTGATGGAAGTTATTGGTTGATATTTAAATGCTTGGATGTTTATTTGCTTATATATACTGTTATGCATACATATGACAATGTGATTGGTTTAAGTAATATATACTCATCCCTGACATTTAATTGAAATAAATAACTACTTGGCCATAGGATATAAAATTATATACGGACACCGAATTGGCTAAATTAATAGTTCTTAAAATCGTCGATTTGAAATTTATTTAAATGTTTTGATTTAAAAGTTAAAAATAGAAATCAATTTACAGAAATCAAATTTATCGAAAAATTGAGTTGGAATGTTGAAATAAATTTTGGTTAAAAGAAATTGTTAAATAATTAAAGTGGAGACTTTGGAATTTAAAATCGGGATATGATTGAATTTCGAAAATTGATTTGTTTAAAGATTTAGCCTTAATTCGAGCTTTGAATATTACTAAGTAAAAGCGATATAAAATGATATTTTGAAATCGAGCTTGAAATTGAATCATATTTGTAATTGGGATTTAAATTTGAATATTGAAGGATAATTTTGTTAAGTGTTATAAATTGATATTTTGAAAATCAAGCTGAAAATCGATATAAATCGAAATTGAATAAATTGAAGGTGAATGTAAAATTGAATTAATTTGAAGTCAAAGTTGACATTGATGTGAATTGAAATCGAAATTGAATCGGTAAAATGGAAATTGAAATTTGTTTTGATTTGGGAAGTTATAATTGAAATGGTTTGGTTTTGAATCTGTTTTATTTTGTTTTCCAAATTACTCTGTTATATAAACCATTTTTAAATACTTAAACTATTTTAATCTATTTTAAATCTACTTAACCCGTTTAAATTATTTTGAACTAATTTATCTATTTCAAATCCATTTTAAGATTTTAAGTATTTTAACTATTTTAATTATTTAAAACCACTTTTAAAACTACTTAAAACTATTTTCTAAAATTCCAAACTGGTCAATAAGGTGAAATGTTTATGTTTAAATCTTGAATTTAAATACGAATTGGGTTAAATGAAGTTGCAACCTAAATTGAAATTCAAAATGATTTTGAAATCGAAATGAGATATTGATGCGAAAAATGATTTTAGAAACGAAATCTTACATTTTAAATAGATACGATGATATTTGAAATGGATATGATTTTTGAGGCGAATATGATATTTTGATATCAATTATGAATCGATTTGAAATGTAAAAGAGCCAACAGTGTAATAATACGTAGTTATTAAAGAGACCGGGATCGGATATGGACATACTCTCCGTCGATACCGAACACCACTTTAATAACTATTATACGCGGAGTGTTGATCCAGAATGAAGTGGATGATTTGGTGAATGCGTTGACCGAAGAAAGAAAACGATATTGGATGACCCCTGACATGACTAAAACAGGAGCCGCGCCGGGCCATTGAGGTTCGCCACCTCTAGCGGACACGCTTCTTCGATACCATTTCTATTACATTTGTGATTCGATTTGGGTGCACCCCTTGATTTGGAAGTGTTGTTTCGCGGTGTTAGGGTAGCTGCTGGCTATGCTCAACATCAGTCCGGATCACGCAACTACTAGTATCCTAGTTGGTATCGCCTCATGTACCTCATCATATTGATTATCCTATTCGCGGCCACTACGTTATGTTTTGTGTTATACCTATGGGGTGCCCTCTGATAACCACCAGTTTACGGTGGGGCTTACGGTGCTGTATAGACTATGGCATTACAAAAATGTGTTAAGGGGGATTATGGTAACGCCTTAACGCTATTTTGATACTTTATATTACTGATAGGCATTATCTACTTAGCGTACATTGCTACGTAGTAGATAGTTTAACGGATCCTTAAGAGACAGAAAATCCCGTAACATCTCTTGAGTTATTGCACGCACGTTGACACTGGATATGAGATGTCAAACCCCGTAAACATCTCTGACGCCGTTACACTCATATTTATTTACGATTGATTTAACTTTCATAAAGATATTTTAGTCCTGACTCGAGTGTTTTGTCTTTTCATGACGCTCGGGTCATTCCCGAGTTTTCAGATTTTTGAAGATCTATTCTGGAGGATGAAGACGAAAATTTGGTATACTATTACTATTATTACCCTTGCATCATGCTATCTGCTGCATTATTTTAATTGTTCTGTTGTATATGTATAACTCTGATAAATGTTGTATAATTAATTGTCAAAGTATAGTAACTAGCTTCATGAACTGTTTATTTGACTATTATATTTTATCGTTCCGCTGCGAGATTTTGTGTTGTTTCATTTCCGTTATTTCTCTTCCTTTTCTTTTCTTATTTACCCCAATAACCATCTGCACTTTTGAATGGATGGGAATCGACATGTGTATTTGATCATCGGTTTAAACTGTCCAAAAAGGCGGGTCGTTACAGATGTGGTATTGGTGATCGCGAAATCAAGGGAGGATGTGGATTGAATTAAAGCCTTGGACAATGTCTGGTTGTAGGTGCTGGTTTGCGGTCATGTTTGAAGTTGAGATGCTTTGATAGAGGGTGGCAACAGTGCAATGTTGTGAGGTCCTCGCCCTGAGTATGGAGACATTTGCATCGATAGTGGATGTGATTGACCGTCCAGTTACCAACTCATGCTTGAAATCCGATGAAGCATCAAAGTATTCCTCCTAATAGGAACAACCAGAATACAGTCCAAATAGAGGAGACTCATCCTTCCATCGACTAACCTGATCTCGTGATTCAATGGGAGAGTATAAGGCTAAAGTGGACATGTCTTGCCTTCCTACTTATCAACGTATGTCCCAGACTTAGGGGCATGAGGGAGAAACAAGATGAATGTCAACCGACATCCATCGATCGACTCTAAGTCTTTGGAACTTAGCAGGGCATATAAAAACGACTGGGAAGAGACTCGACCATCCATGTAGTACATTTATCAACCCGAGACAGGGGGTTGAAGTGTGATCATCCAAAGAATGACCGTGATAACTCAATATTGTGACTCATATCCAGTATTTAAAACAACTTGAGGCTACGACAGAAAGAATGCCTAAAGATAGAATCATCGAATCGATGCCTACGATCATGAGAAACTGAATATCATTTCAACCTGAATGATGAGCAATAAATTGCGAGTACATTGAATGGAAAGCACGTTAGTCGAATGCACAAACATATGTATATTCAAAGAAAAAGTGAGCTTTGCAACTGAGCACAATAGGATGCCAAACCCCACTCAAAATTTGATTCGACAGGCTTCTTTAACCCTGATCTTTAACCATCATAAATAATCGCTAAAAGCATCTAAAACCCATGACTCATCAGCTCATGACGAGATTCGAAGTTTCGATCATAGCGACCGTCATCACCTGTTGTCCAAACTAGCTTCCATGCCAGTAGCTATGCATTAGAGAAATGCTTAAACATAGGGATCAACGTCCAATCCAACTGTCATTCTCAGCCTATATACATCACCTAAATGTTGAAATTGTAAGACTTTCCTAGGCAAGGGTCCGGTATTGATCCCAATTCATATGCGACTTTGCAAACCCAATTCAGATGTCCCAGGTGCTAAGTATACTTTAGTGTAGTGTTGTACAGTTCCATAAAAGTACGAATATACAAATCTATTCAAGTCATAAGTGGTAAACATTTGGTTTAAGGTCACGTGCTAGTTCAAGTATGCAAGCCATTTATGGCATGTCCCATTGTTCGATTTCAAGTTCACATAGTCTCTTATTTTCATGTCAAACCAAAAACTGCTTAAGTCCTACTAATATAAGGGATCAAAAATAATCTCATTGCTTGGGCAAATCGACTTAAGCACTTTTAGCTCATCACAAAAAGCCAATATCAAGCAACAACACCACAGTCGGTTCTATACAGATATAGAAATGATAGATGAAAAGAAGGGGCCCAATGAATCCATGGCCACACCCATTGAACTAACGATTGACATTACTGTCAATCATAATGGCCCATCACAGGCCCTAAAGATCGGATCACGGCTTAACACAACATTGATGAAAGAATTAGTTAGCTTTCTTCAATGTAGAATCTCGATGCATTCACTAAACCTATTCTAACATGTGTGGTATCTCACTGTTTATCATAAGCCATGCATTAAATATCGATCCGAGATATGTCCTAGTGAAACTAAAGCGAAGCGGCATGGATCCAGATATATCTACTACACTCAAAGAGGAGGTGGATGAAAAAATGGTTTTACCCGCGATGCCCTCTACCCGAAATGGGTACCCTATCAAGTTATTGTGAGAAAAGCTAATGGAAAGTGGCAGATATGCATTGACTACTCGGGCCTGAACAAAGTGAACCTGAAGGACAACTTTCCACTTCCAAAATCGGCCAACTGGTAGATTTAACCGCTGGACATGAACTGTTTACATTCCTAGATGGGTACTCTGAATGCAAACAAATCTCGATGCACATCCCCGATCTGGAACACACCAACTTCATTACTGACCTGGAGCTATATTGCTATGTTGTAATGTCATTTTGATTGGAAATAAAGGACGCTGGTGCTACTTACTAGAGGTTGGTCAACCGATGTCCAAAGGCCAGATCGAGTGATCGGTGGAGGTATATGTGGATAATATGCTTTTGAAGCTACGGATATCAAACAACCATATCGATGAATTGGTGTAGATATTTAGTTTTATCCGAAGATATGGAATGAAAATTCAGTCTCTTGAAATGCTCTTTTGGCATTGCATCGAGGAATTTCCTAGATTTAATGAAACTCTTGTGGAATTGAAGCCAATCCCAAGAAGATTCAGGAATTAGAGACATCTACGTACCAAAGAAAATCAAGTAGGTCTAGAGCCTAAATAGGAAGGTCACCCACTAAGTCGATTCATCTCTAGAGCCACTAACAAGTGTACTTTCTTCTTTGACCTATTCAAGAGATGAAAAAGGAATTTTGAATGGACATGGGATTATAAAGACGCTTTTTGAGCTTTGGTGAACTATTTAGAGAGACCTCCCATCTTGTTAAATCCAGTGGACCAAAAAGATTTATATATTTATTAGCCATATTGGTATACGCCTTAAGCACCGCAATGCTATGAAAAGAGAACTAGATCCAAAGACCGGTATATTATGTAACCAAGCGATTGATAGATGCTAAGAGAAAACTACCAGAAGCTACAAAAGCTCATGTAATGCTTGTTCATTTCATCATGAAAGCTCCGCTCTTAATTCCAGGCTCACCCTATTAATGTCTATGCTGATCAGCCATTACGATAGGTCATAGAACGACTTGAGATGTTTGGAAAACTACTCAAATAGAATATCGAATTAAGCCAATTCGATATCACTTATCTCCTTCGAAGAGCAATCTAACGACATACATTATCCTTTAACGATCAATGTTTTAGTGCTAACCAATAGAAAATGTACGTGGATGAAGCCTCCAACGATCAATGTTCTAGTGCTAGACCTGTGTTAGTGACGGTTGAGGAATGATCGATCTAGTATGCCTTAAAACTTGACTCCCCTGCAAAAAATAACGAAGCTAAATATAAAGCTCTGATTTTTGGGTTCAACATGCCAAAGAACTGGGAGTAAAAACTTTACAATTCTTTTATGGTTCCCGGGTATTGGTATGCCAAGTTAGCGAAGATTATCAGGCTAGGGGCAGTAACTTGTTCCTTATCTCATTCAGGTCTACTGGCTACTAATATACTTCTAGACTCACACCATTATTCGCACATCTAGATAACAAAATGAGAAATCTGACACACCGACCATGCTAGCCAGTTTCGAGGATGCACAATAAACGGGCCTGGTCCCAATTTAAGAACTAAAAGCTTCGAGCATAGACCGGATCGAGATCGATTGGATCTTGGAGATGCAGTCCTACAAGGAGTCATTGATGACTCCTATGAAAGACTATTTATGATGGGGAATCCTTCTCGAATAGTGGAATGAAACATGATAGATCCTCCACGAAACTACATGCTACTTCACCCGAGAAGGAATCATGTACATGAAGGGTTTATTTGTTCCCTTTCTTCGGTGAATTTACCACGGCAAAATCAAACGAATATTGAGAGAAGTCCTACACTCAAAATCATTTTTGAAGAAACACCATACCTCTTGTCATCAATATTTGAGCACAGCCATGCCTGTAATTGATCGAAACCACCTCTCATTTCATCTTCTAGGTAATCAAATGCAATAGGCCACATTCAAATTCAAGATCAACTCATATGCTTATACCCATAATCGATCTTCATCAGCAATCTTTTCAAAATCAACTCCCCAATCCCTTCTACTTTTATCCATAAATATTGGAGCGAGAAGGATCAGTGAAGGAAAACTTGCAAATGATTGAATTGCATCCCACTAAAATGGAAACAACGCATGTGCGTATGAATGCATCCGAAAGCCAAAAACAAAAACATGTACCTAAACATGCAAATGTACATCCTGAAAATTCGATTTATTGAAATTGATAGAAATTGGATTCACACATAGGGAAGTAAGAGAAAGAATTGGATTAGATGACCAAGGCATACTAAGTTGACAAATCGGCTCAATGGAATTGAGTGTAGACAATTACCGACAGATTCGATTCCAGAACTTACATTGTTTGTTAACAATCCAAAGAGATCGCGGATCCAAAATTGGTTATTGACTCAGAATGGTCACGGATTTCACTAATGCTCCGGGGAGATCATGGAATTGGATTAGGAATAGATTGGAAAATATAGCTAACAATGAATTATTGATTTCAGATTTTGGATTTATGGCAATTCAAAATAGACCTTCCTATCACAAGGCATGTTTTGTTGGGCAAAGTGTTAACTCGCCTTTTACAATGTCGTTCATAGGCGGATTTATCCTAATAGACATAATGATCATTAAGGGGGAAAGCACGGAGAAATGGTTACCGAGCTTCGAGATTGGCTATAAACAACACTATGGACGATGGTCAAGTGGATTCGTATCGAAACCCTAACTTTTGTCCTAATCAATCTGCAATTTATGAAGTAATAAGGAAGGCTTCATGTGGCTACACATCAAGTTTCAGGTCAATTGGAGTTTTTATGCTAGAGTTATGGGAAAGGGAAGCGTGATCGAATCATAATCAACTAGTAGCACGACTCAACGATAATCACTCTGTCACTCAATAACCACAAGCCAGTGAAACTTTGGAAACAAGAAGAGAGGACCTTAGGGATACTGTCGTAGGGATTGCAAGGCAATTGGAGAAGTTAAAAGGATCGGTACATATCCCTCCATAGGGGTCGGTACTTATCCCTTCTTATGGATCGGCAAAAAATAGATTTCAAGCAACACTACTTCACGGAAAATGCGATATCCCACAAATGGTATGTCGACATTGCATGAAATTTGGGAAGAATGTAGCTGACAACATAAGGAATCCATCATAAGGATCACAACCCACATGGATGCACTGATAAGGATGAGTTCAAATCCTATTGTGGGCACCGATGGGCCTGGAAATGCTTTTGGGTAGCCTTGTCTTGGTCTTCAAAACCTTCTGTCAAAATTTTAGTCTGATCCATGCATATCTTTCCTTATAAATATAGCAAGCATGACGTCAGAAAAGGGATCCAACTTTCTCTGCTAAGGCTCTGCCAATTTTATTCTTCACTTTTGTACTAATGGATGCTAGCTGATCCAAACATTCTTGTAATAATAATCAAGTGAAAGATCAATAAAAATATGAAGTGGACGTAGGCCAATTTTGTAAAACCACTATAAAATCTGTATGTTCATTTATGATTTATATTATGTTTTAATTTCATTCTTCATTTAATATCTACTAGATTTTATTAGCTGGTTAGGCCCATTTTTGGCATCAACATTTATATTCTTTTTTAACTAAGGATTCCCATCAGATCCCTATTGTACTCTGATTATAAGGTGGTTAATAAAATAATTTGTTCAAAGTGGACGTACCAATGCCGAACCACTAGTCGTATCGTTGTGTGAATGTTATTTTTTTCAATTAACTGATATTTCTTTGTTATTATCCACCGTTTACATTTTACTCTTCCTTTCATTCCCTTTAAAACGTCTATTGAGTATTTATGCCAAATTTTGGTGCAAACATTTTGGTGCTTTCACCGAGAACCTTGATTCTTAGCTTATAAGGATCCCATTATTGCTACCGGATTGCATAAATCCTAAAAGGAGTTCCACAACTATCTTCAAGAAGTTTGCACGTTCAACTCAGATTTTGAAAAAAAAATCTAAGCAAAGCTATTAATAATGGTTAGAAACACTAGATCTATTTCTCAAAACATAAAAGGAAACAATATTGCTAGCATCCAGCAAGGAGGCCCGACCAGTGAACCAATGGACGTGGATGCTAATCCAGTTGAAGTCTGGAATCCACCCGATTCCATTACAAGAGTTGAAATGTAGAGTTTTATGAGATAGCCAGGGATAGTCGTCGATAGTTGAATCAGTAGATTCAAGCCAATATCAACTAAATGAACCAACGTAATCAACAACGGTGAAGGAAAGCTAGGAGGGACCCTACTTCTTACTCAACATCGGGGAGCTCTAGTTCATCGAACGAGTATCACACGCACAAGCATCGCAGAGTTGATGGATATCGCGTTGAAAAATTAGGTCATCAACGGGCAGATCTTTCTAGTCTTCCAGGACCGATCGGTGTCGATCCCACCATAGGGATCAGTATCGATCTCTCCTCTAGAGGAGGAAACATGCCTATATGTGCAGGGATTCAAGATGGAGCTGCTTTGACCGATTTGGATGATGGAGTCCAGTTAAATGTTGACCAAATGTATCCTCAAAATTACGATGAAGTGAATTTACGTGGTATACATCGAGAGGATGTTGAACCAAGAAGTCATGGAATGGCCAGTGGACATCGATCGGGCCATTCATGTGAGATGGAACACCACCACCGCTAAGCACCAACTATCCAAACATCGAACTTGCAGGCTATGGTTAAACAGTCAGTGAAAAAGAGCCAAGGCTTGACCAATGACGAACGGGGAATCTCGAGAAGCCATACCCCATTCATTGGTAATGTCCCATATGCAGAATATCCGACGAGGTTCAACATGCCGTCGATGCCTACATATAAGGGAAAAACCAACCCAACGCAGCACATTATGAGATATGAATGGTTGATGGATTCCGCATGAGACAATGATACAACCAAGTGTAGATGTTTTCCTATAACCCTCTATTGAACAATGTATCTTACGAGGTTATCCCATGATCGATTTCAAAATTTGATGGTTCGACAACAAGGTTCATGGAGTAGTTTCGTATGCACGTAACTTGCCCCATAGATGTAATGTCCCTATCTAGCGTGATCCAAGATCTAGGAGAATCGTTGAAAGATTATTTGAAGAGATTACATGCAGCATTAGTAGTCTGAATGACCATGCGATATTGATGGCCGTAACAAGAGGGATTGATACAGAGTTTGATTTTGGCAATTGGTTAGTTGGCAAACCACCCGCAATGTTGGAGCTACTTTATGCAAAGGTGGCTCATTAATTGAGGAAGGAAGAAGCCAGATCCTCTAGGAAGAAGAATGTTGCAGAAGCAAGTGGAGAGGGAGTACATAACAATATTACAATGAAGCAGCCTGATGATAGCTGTGGAAAGGTTCAAGTGAATGTCCAGAATAAACCCAATCAGCAGAAGAAAGGTGGAGATAGGAGCCGAGAACAACAGAGGGATTCTGAGAGAGGAAAGCCTGCGATTTCGATGTATGATACTAACATGCCCTAAAAACATCTCTAGAGAATATCTATCTGTTTACTCATAATACCATATAGTACAAGAAGCCGCATTCGAAAGAATTAATGGAGAAGCAAAAACAAATTGGAAAATACTATTGGTTTCATGAATTCTATAGACATAACACAAATGAATCAAGCATCTCCAGGATATCATCGAAAAGCTAATTCGAGAAAGAATGTTACAGGAGTTTTTAAGTTTTTAAAAAACACCACTAGACGGAGGCAGTGGACATTCAACCCCCATCAAGGAAAAGCACTACACAGGGGCTGAGGAGCCCGTGTGGACTGGTGGAAGATTGGTAATCAATACAATAGTAAGAGGACTACATTCGGCTAATAACAGTTGGCATGAGATGGAGCGTTACACGAGTGCGCTTAAGCATGTGGATTTTGAATGTTATTTGAGTACGGAAGATGAAGCACCGACAAAATAGCAACGTACAATGGCAGATGATATTGTGTTTAGAAACAAAGATGCAGACAAGGTGGCGGGTCCAACGGTCAACCCAATGGTCATTTCGGCCATGATCGGTCCCACTTTAGTGAGAAGTGTATTGATTGATTATGGAAATTCTGTAAATATAATTTCCAGAAAAGCTTATGATCAAATGAGGATGGAAGCTAAGGGCTTGAAACCGTCTGAAGCCCTAACACATGGCTTCAATGGTGCTGTAACCAAAGCTGTTGGTTATGTTGAACTGCCTGTAGAGTTGGGAGAAGGTGATTATAGGAGTGTACATATCTTACCATTAATTGGTTTGGATGTTGACTCCCCTTACAACGTTTTTCTAGGCCGACCGACCCTAGATGAGTTCGGGGCGGCTCTCGTCTCATTACTTTTGACTCTAAAATTCCCGATTGATAATGGTGTTGGAGTTGTCCATGGTGATTAGGCTGTTGAATCGTGAGCTTTGATTCATGACAAAAAGCATAAACAGTCAGTGATGAGACTATACAATCAAGCGACAAAAAGATAATGAGATATAATACAAAGGAGACAAGACTTCAAATCTAAGTATAGTATGTCTTTTATTAAAGTTTTTAGTCTTAGATTTAGTTTAAAATTGTTAAAATCTATCCTCAAGTAGTTTACACAAAATCAAAGATGTTTTAAATTCAAATTCTTTAAAAAAGGAGTTAACTATGCACTGATAACTAAGTCAGTCGACTGACCAGAAATGACCAGTCGGCTGAACCTATTTCAGTTGCATAAATACGCTCTGTTTTAGACCATCTTTGAATATTCGATAGATCTGGTCATTTTTTCTCAGTCGACTAACCGACTCTAACATCTATTTTTCCTGAAGAGACACTTCCATTTGCAAAGAGTTACTATTCAATTTAAAGAGATATGACTGCATCTTTTGATCAAAACTCTTCGTGAATAGTTGTAGCTGTTTATCTACCATATAAACACATGCGATTCACTTATAAAATCACCGAATCTTATTTTGATTTCTGATCATACTCTCTACTATCTACTACTGCATTTTAAAAGCAATCACAACATTTATATTGCTTTAATCTCTGATCTAATCAATATTTTTTGATTCAAAGCAATATTTTCCTTTCATATCTTCACACATACAATATATACTTGAGGATTTGATTATAGGAAGGTTGTATACTAAAGACATATCAGTGTTATTCAGAAAACAGCTGTCAACCATTTTCTTATACCAGTAAAAGTCATGTTCGGTTATTCAGGCGGTAAAAGTCCTCTTTTGGTTGTTAGTGGCGGGGAAATGCTATTCGGCTACTCAGGTGTTATATACCTATTCCTCCGGGTTAAGTGAGGGGCTATTGAGTTTGAATTCCAGAGGGAAGTCTGGGACTGGACGTAGAACAAAAAGTTCAAAAAAGAATAAAAACTTCTAGTGTGCTTATTCTTATTTACTTTACTATTATTATCTATTTCCGCATTTAGATTATAATACATTCCATATTACACGATCATAAGTGATAACTAGCCAATTAATAGTCTCTTTTATAGGCGACCAGACGTGCCTATTATGTAGCTGAATTGAGGGATGCTTAAAGAAATGAGAAAAGTAAGGGTGTGGACAAGACTGTCAGCATCCAAGCCACCGAAGTTTGGAAATTAGCGCCTAAGCCTTAGCTCAGGCACCACCGTTGGTTTTATAAAGACATAGATCTGAGAGATAATGAAGAGGTGCCCAAAGAGGCCAAGATTACACCGGCTAAATAGATGATTGACATCACAGCTAGCCACGATGACTTGTCATAGATCCTAAAGATCGGATCACAGCTCGGCCCTTCGATGATGAAAGAAATTGATGGATTTTTCCGACCGAATCTCAACATATTCACTTGGAGTCGCTCTGGCATATGTGGTATCTCACCTGCCATTATGAGCTATGCATTGAATATCGACCCGAGGCTTGTCCTGGTGAAACAAAAAAGATGCGGCATGAATCCAAAGAGATCTTCCACTCTTAAAGAAGAGGTGGATAGACTTAAAGATAATGGATTTATTTGCGACACACTCTTGCCTAAGTAGGTAGCTAATCTTGTACTTATGAGAAAGGAAAATTGGAAATTGTGAACATGCATTGATTTCTTGAACTTGAACAAGGCTTGCCCAAAAAACAACTTTCTCTTTCCAAAGATCGACCAATTGGTTGACTCAACCTTGGGACATAATTGCTTTCTTTCATGGATGCATACTCAGGATATAACCAAATCCTGGTGCACATTCCCAATCAAGAGCATACGAGCTTCATTACTGATGTTGGATTATATTGCTATGTGGCAATGCCGTTTCTACTAAAGAACGCAGGACCGACCTACCTGCGCCTAGTCAACAGAATGTTTAAAGATCAGATTGGAAAACCGACGGAGCTATATATGGATGATATTATCGTGAAGTCATGACGGTCTAACAACTACATTAGAGACCTGGCAGAAATGTTTGACATCCTCCAACATTACAAGATAAAGATTAATCCATTGAAGTGTTCTTTTGGCATAACATCAGAAAGATTTACATTTCATCATTAATTCATGCATACTCAAAGCTAATCTCGAGAAGATCCAAGATATTCATAACATCCTAGTGCCAAAGAATATCAAACGAGTACGGAGCATGAATGGGAAGGTTGATGTCGTAAGCCGATTTATTTCTGACGCCACCGACAAATGCATTCCTTTCTTGGAATTGATTAGGAGAGGAAAAAGGAATTTTAAATGGACATAAGACTACAAAGATGTATTTTAAGATTTGGTGAATCACTTAGAGAACCCTCCAATCTTGTCAAAGCTAATGGACCATGAAGATTTATATATTTATTTGGCCGTGTTTGTACATGCTACAAGTGTCGTGTTGCTTCATGAAGAGAATCAAATCCAAGGACCGGTCTTTTATGTTAGCAAGTGATTGACAGAAGTTTAAAGGAATTATCCGAAGATAGAAAAATTGGCATACTGCTTGTTGATTGCATCATGAAAGCTTCACCCTTACATTCATGCACACCCTATCAATTTTTACACCAACCAGCTGTTACGATGGATCTTATAGTAACCTAAGATGTTTGAAAGGTTACTCAAGTGGAATATCTAACATAGAAAATTCGACATCACTCATCTTTCTTGGAGGGCGATCCAGGTTCATGCGCTGGCGGAAGTTATACCAAAATTTAATATACATGATGATTTTCCAAAGAGCAGTGAAACCCCTAAAATACGATGGATGTTATATACAGATGGAGCAGCCAATGATCGTTGTTCTTGAGCCAGAATTATACTTATAACTCCCGAAGATCGATCAATTTGCTATGCTTTAAAGCTTGGTTTCTCTACAACACACAACGAAGCTAAGTATAAGGCTTTGATTGCTGGACTTAAACTAAACACAGAATTAGGGATAACGTCTCTCAAAAACTTTTGCGACTCATAATTGGTAGTATGGCAAGTCAGGGGAGATTACAAAGCTAAAGGACAACGGCTTGCTCCACATCTTACTCAACTCCAAGAGTTGTTGACTGATTTTGAGTACTGTGACATTACGCATATTCCTCGGGATTAAAAAAAGAGGTTGATTCATTGGTAAGTTTGTTAGCAATGGGGATGCACCACAGAAGGGTTTGGTTCCGCTCGAAGCATTAAATGCTCCAATTATAAGCCTGATGGAAATTGACCAAGTACTAGAGACGGAACCCGAGAAGGTGTCACAGACGACTCCGATTAAAGAGTATTTGCTACAGGGGCTTCTTCTCGAGTGAAGGAATGAAAAATGACAGGTCCTTCGCAAAGCATCACGATATATCATGTAGGAATGAATTATGTATAGAAATGGTTTCTAAATTCCCCGGTTCTAGTGTATCGCTTACGACGAAATACAATGAGTCCTAAAGGTAGTGCATGAAGGAGAATGTGGTAATCACATTGGGGGGAAAACCCTAGCTTAGAAGATACTTAGTTACCAGTATTATTGATTGACTGTAAATCAAGACGCCGCTGATTATGTTAGGCTATGCGACCAGTGTTAGTTATATGGAAAAGTTCCAAGAGCTCCACCGATGGAGATTACATGAATGGTCAGCCCAAGGCCTTTTTCATGTGGGGAATTGACATTTTCAGTTCAGGCTGTGCGAAGTACGTTATTATAGCAGTTGATTACTTCATTAAATGGGCCAAAACGGAAGCTTAAGCCATTATAACAATGAAGAAAGTAATCAACTTCATCATCCAGAACACCATCTTCCATTATGGTCTTCGACGAACCATTGTAACAGATAATGGGACTCAATTCTGTAGTGTTGAATTCAAAGATTTCTACCATTGACATCATATCGAAAAGAGATTTTCGGCGGTCGTTCATCCTCAAGCAAGTAGGTAAGTTGAAGCTATGAACAAAATCATATAGTCCATTCAAAAGAAAAGTTTGGAAAAGGCTAGAGACAAGTGGGTAAATGAACCCCCGACAGCACTGTGGGCTTTTAGGACCTCCCACAAGTCCGTGGCTGGCCATACTCCATTTGACCTTGCTTACAGTTCCAAAGTTGTTATTCTTGTTAAGTTCGAAGTACTTTCTCATGAGAGACTTATAACTATTCCAAAATGAATAAATATCTCCCCTTGGAATCGCTAGGCTATATAGATGAGAAGCGAAAAGAAGTTGATTTAAAGGCAGCTGCACACCGTTATTGAGTCGCTCGATATTACAACACCATAGTTCGACCTAGACGTTTGAAACCAATGATCTTGTTTTGAAATGGGTTTTTCCCGCCCCATCGCATATGAAACCAATTTGGTACGGATCATTTGTCATTGAGTAGAAGCTTGGAGAGGGAACTTTCAAGCTAGCGACTGCTGATGGCATCACACTTCCGAGGGCGTGGAATAGCGAGAACTTGCGATGCTATTTCACTAATTTTATTTCTTCCATTCAGTTGTATTTTCAGGATTTGCTTTAGCAATTGATTTTCCAGATATGTAATAAGACAAATTATGTCACTTCTTTCTCTTTATCAAATAAAGTTTTGAACTTTGTTTATATCTATGTTTGCTGTAGCATTGCATGTTAGTTACATTATGAAACTGACTGATGTTGACATGTGTGAGCAGGTTTCCAAGATTTGGAACTAACCAATTACGCTAGTGCTCGATTGAACTAAATAAGACGAGCAATGTCAGACAGTCCATTTGATAATTCTCATTCACAGCCCGATGGATGGAGTACATAACAAGGAACGGATATGATTTGACCATCTGATGATCGAACAAACCCCACTGAGCGATGGGACTAAAATAAATCAAAAGCGATCGTGAAATAATGGTCACTTGCTAAATTAAACCCCAGGCTTCGAAGATAAATTGATCAATTAATAATAGCATGATCTAACTATTCATCGAAATAACTCTAAATCCTTAGAGTACGGACTGGAGTATAAACATATATCAATTGCGAGTCGTCAACCCATTAACTAACTCTTATCCCAGAATGTGGATATGAGTATAAAAAATGATGAGTGTAGTTGGACCACTCACAATTCTATGAACTCCGGCCTAAAATTGACAGAAGGAGTATAAACTAGCTAAGGATGGAGCCCGATCATCCACCATCTAACTCACTAACCCGAGACTACGGGAAGGAGTATAATCGCTCAACCGTTGAATCCGATAGTGTAACATTAGGGCTCAAGCCCCATGTTTGGTACGACAATGGGCCATGACCGCGTGGAGGCCATAAATAGAACTAACAGATTTTTATCTGAATTAATGAGCAACAAATTACATATACATTGAATGGAAAGTAAGAGCTTAACTACTTAAATAACAATTCATATGAGGATTCAAAAGAAAAAAAAACCATTTATTCACACAATAAGTTTCAAACTTGTAATACGAGTTTATTCAAAAAAGAGGGTCGTACCCATACAATCACGGCCGACAAAAGGAAAAACAACTATACATGTTATGTACGAACTGAGCTAATTTGATGAATATTCCTTTTGTCCTTTTTCTCTTTTGGAGTTTCTAGCAGTGTCATCACCTGAGCTTCCGCCTATCCGTTTCCTCGATCCTCTACCACGATTGGTGGGAGAGCTTTTAAAAGTAGGAGGGAGTTTTTGGGGAACTGTAACACCTCGGATTTTTAGTAACATTATTAAAGATACTTAATTAGTTAAATTAAATTAAATAATGTAGATTAGGAGATCTAGATTTGATTTAATTAAGGGTAGTCGTACCATTTAAAACAAATGAATTAAAGAAGAGTTTAAAATGAACTAGAGGAGGGGTAAAATAGGAAAGAGACCATGCGTATAACCTCCAAACCTTGGTTATGTACAAAGTACACGTTTATTTTCATTTTAGAAATTTTTACAAAAAGAAGCCTGCCACCATTAACAAGAGCAAGAATAAGAAAAGCAAGGAAAAAGCTAATTCAAATCAAATTCATCCAAATCTCAAGCTCCTTAATCTCTAAAACTAAGGTGAATAATGTTTACATCTCATTTTTGTTTTGTTTCGCTTTAGGATGAAATTCGAATTTATTTTGCATTGATTTGCCATGGTTTTGAATGATGCAATGACTATATATACATGTTGATATTATATGTTAGTTCATTTTTGTTTTATGATATATTTTACGGTAAAAACCCTATTAAGTGACATCCAAATGCCAATCGAATTTTTGTGAAGATCATAAATAATATTTTGGAGACGATTTTAAATTTCCACAATTTTCGTGGACTTAATATGAATTTTTTAATGAAGAAAATGTTAGTTTGGGTTATTAATTATTTTTGGCTAAATATCAAAAGGTTTGGGTCCAAAATTTTTGCATGTGGATGATATTATTATGAAGTCACGACGGTCTATCGACTACATTAGAGATCTGGCAAAAATGTTCGACAACCTGCAACATTACAAGATGAAGATTAATCCATCGAAGTGTACTTTTGGTGTAGCATCAGGAAAGCTCTTTGGATTCATCGTTAATTCCCGTGGAATAAAAGATAATCCCAAGAAGATCCAAGCTATTCGCAACATCCACACCAAAGAATATCAAACAAGTATAGAGCATGAATGGGAAGATTGCTGCACTAAGCCGATTTATTTCCATAGCCATCGACAAATGCATTCCTTTCTTTGACTTGATTCAAAGAGGAAAAAGGAATTTTGAATGCACATAAGACTGTAAAGATGTATTTCAAGCTTTGGTGAATCATTTAGAGAGACCTCCCATCTTGTCTGAGCTAGTGGAACGTGAAGATTTATATATCTATTTAGCCATGTCGGTACATGCTATAAATGTTGTGTTTCATCACGAAGAGAATCGAATCCAGAGACTAGTCTATTGCTAGCAAGCAATTGACAGGAGATGAAAGGAATTATTCGAAGATAGAGAAACTGACATACTTCTTGCAGATTGTATCACAAAAGCTTCGTCCTTACTTTCAGGCACAACCTACAAATTTTTACACCAACCAGCTATTACAATAGGTTCTACAGCAACAGAAGATGTTTAGAAGGTTACTCAAGTGGACTATCGAACATTGCCAATTTGACATCACTTATTTTTCTCGGAGGACTATCTAGGGTCAGCCGTTGCCAGACTTTATAGCAGAATATACTGCACAGGATGATTTCCCAAAGAGTAATGAAACCCCAACAATATGATGGAAGTTATATACAGAGCATCCAATGATCATTGTTCATGAGTTGGAATTATACTTGTAACTCCCGATGATCAATCAATTTTCTATGTTTTAAAGCTTGATTTCCCTAGAACAAAAAACAAAGCTGGGTATGAGGTTTTGATTGCTGGACTAAAACTCGCTAGAGAATTAGGGATAACATCTCTCGGAATCTTTTGCGACTCACAACTGGTTGTATGCCAAGTCAGGGGAGATTACTAAGCTAAAGGACAACGATTTGCCCCATACCTTACCTAAGTCCAAGAGCTGTTGACTAACTTTGAGTGTTGTAACCTTACGCATATTCTTGGGATCAAAACAAAGAGGCTAATTCATTGGTAAGGTTTGCAAGCAATGGGGACACACAACTGATGGGCTTGGTTTCAGTGGAAGCATTAAATGCTTCAAGCATAAGCCTGATGGAAATCGACCGGGTACTAGAGATGGAGCCCAAGAAGGAATCATGGATGACTCCGATTAAAGTGTATTTGCTACAGAGGCTTCTTCCCAAGTGAAGGAATGAAAAACGATATATCCTTCGCAAAGCTTCACGATATATCATGTAGGATGGAATTATATACATAAAGGGTTTCTTAATCCCCTGCTCCCATGTATCGTTTACAATGAAAAGAAATGAGTCCTAAAGGAAGTGCATGATGGGGAATGTGGTGGTCACACTAGGTGGCAAACCCAAGAAAAGAAGATACTTCGTTATGGGTATTAGTGACTAGCTATAAATCGAGATGCTGTCAGTTAAGTTAGGTGATGCGACAAGTGCTAGATATATTTAAAAGTTCCAAGAGCTCTACCGACGGAGATTACATAAATGGTCAGCCCAAGGACATTTTCCATGTGAGGAATTGACATTATCGATTCCTGGTTAATCTCTAAAGGTTGTGCGAAGTATACTATTATAGCAATTGATTACTTCATTAATTGGGATGAAGCGGTACCTTAAGCCATGATCACAGTGAAGAAAGCAATCAACTTCACATCTAGAACACCATCTTCCATTTTGGTCTTCCACGAACTATTGTAACAGATAATGGGACTCAATTTGACAGTGCTTCTGCCATTGACATCATACTAAAAGAGATTTGCGATAGTCGCTCATCCTCAAGCAAAATGGGCAAGTTGAAGCTATGAACAAAATCATAAAGTCCATTCTGAAGAAGCGTTTGGAAAAATCTAGAGGAAAGTGTGTGCATGAACCCCCGATAACACTATGGACTTTTAGGACATCCCATAAGTCCGCGACTGGCCATACTCCATTCGTCCTTGCTTACAGTTCCAAAGCTATTATTCTTATTGAGCTCGAAGTTCCGTATCATGGGCCGACTTACAACGATTCCATAATGAATAAAGGTCTCCTCTTGGAATCTCTAGACTTTATAGATGAGAAGCGCAAAAAAGCTGGTTTAAGGGCAGCCGCACAGTACTACCGGGTCGCCCGATACTAGAACACTAAAGTTTGACCTAGAACTTTCAAAATCGACGATCTCATCTTGAAACAGGTTTTTCCTGCCCCGTCGCATATGAAACCAACTTGGGACATACCATATGTCATTTAGTAGAGGCTTGGAGAGCGAACTTTCATGCTAGCGACTGTTAATGGCATCGCACTCCCGAGGGCATGGAATATCAGCACTTACGATGTTATTTCAATAAGTTTATTTTTTTTATTCAGTCGTATTTAATTTCAGGATTTGCTTAAGCATTTGAGTTTCCCGATATGTGACAAGACAAATTATGTCATTTCTTTCCGTTTAACAAATAAAGTTCTGAACTTTCTTTATATCTGTGTTTGTTGTAGCATTGCATGTTAGTTACATTATGAAACTGACTGATGTTGACATGTTCGAGTTGGTTTCGACGGTTTGGAACTAACCAATTATGCTAGTTCCTGTTTGAACTAAAAAAGATGAGCATGGTCCGACTTTTCATTTGATAATTCTCATTCATAACCCGATGATGGAGTACATAACAAGGAATGGATATGACTCGACCATTCGATGACCGAACGCATCCCATTGAGCAATAGGACTAAAAAAGTCAAATGAGATCATGACATGATCGATTGCTCGCTAAATTTAACCCCGAATTTCGAAGATAAATTGATTAATTAAGAATAATATGATCCGACTATTCTTCAAAATAACTCTAAGTACCAAGAGTGCGGACTAGAGTATAAACCTAAATCAAGTATGATTCGACCACTGCTAACTATCTCTTATCCCCAGAATCTGGATAAGAGTATAAAAACATAGATGAGTGCAGTTGGACCACTCACAATTCTACGAACTCTAGCCTGAAACCGATAGGAAGAATATAAATATAACGACTCGAATTTTCTGTTATTTCATTTTGAATGTTTAAATGGTTTTAAATTTTGACTTAAAATGTAAATTGATTTTTGGATATGAAAGATTTTCATTGAAATTATAGAATGAATTTAAATTTCAAAAATAGCGATATAGAAATGGTAAATATTGAAACTAGAGTTGAGTATGAATCTAGACGATTTCTAATGCTGATATAAATTGCATTTTAACTAAAATTGAGTTAACAAGTTTTTAAATCTGGGATTTCAATTGATTTCGTCAATTTTTGAAATCGTCAATTTAATTGATGCATTAAAATAGCGATCCATGGCACAATATTAGAATTCAACGAAACCAATTCCATTGGATTCGTAATAGTGTATTACTATCGGATTTCAAATTTCGTAGCGTTTGGAGTTACCATTTAGTCGTACGGGATAGAAATGTGTTGAAATTAATATCGCAAATTTAATATTTTATTTGGGTTCAACAAGCTGTCTTCTGGATATGATAAAATTAGGTCACGAAACTTGTCCCATTGCGTTTGAAATAGGGGCATAGCATTGGGAATGCCAAGTGACACGCTTAACTATGGGTTCAGGATTTCGAGGTACGTAAATGAGATATTTTTGAATATAAAAATATAAATTTCAAAATCGCAGAGCCACCTTATGATTGAACACGCCACTCTACCCTACGATTCAGCCGTTTTCTCCACTAGTTAATATATCGCTATTCTTCTCTACCTTCAGTTCAAATCAGCGTGCAAAAAAAAGAAATTGGGAAAAATGCGACCTCTCTTTTTGTCAATAAGAAGTTGGGACAGCGAGAGAGTCGAGTTGCTTTTGTGGGATGTGACAGTGAAGTTGCAGCAAGTTTAGGGTTGCGATTGATGGGTCGATGGAGGTGCAAGCATAGAAGTTGGAGGCGATTGTGTTTGGTGCTGGACTCGACATATAATGCCTTCACCTAGATGAATAGCAAAGCCCGGGGATATGAACTGGGGATGGTGATCGACATAGGGGCAGGCAGACATGGAGGGGAGAGTTCGAGGACGTGGAGGGCAAGGATGCGCAAACTAGGAGGCGGCATCGGTTTTGTGCTATGCGTGAGCGAGGGTAAGAGGATCAAGGTAGCAGAAGATGGAAATCCTGACCATGTTGGGTGTCGTGGTCTCCGGAATTTGGTATAGCTCCAGTAGATAATCTGAGTATCTCACTTCCAGTAAGACAGTAGTGTGCAAAAGCCGGTCCCCCATCAATAATTTCAGTTACACTTAGTAATGAAACAGATTTCCAAATCATGCCATTGCCAACTTTATTAGAGGAGAAGCAGTTGTCGCGACTTGGGAAAAGAGGAAGTTAAATTATGTGAGCGAATGAAATAAGTCGAGTTTGGTTTATAGCTGTGAAATCTACACATTAGGATTGGTTTGAAGATTTTTGGAGTCAACTAGGATTTTAAATTAAACCGTCCGTAGTACTATTTAATTTAAAATTTGAACGGATTACAAAAAAAATCAAGGTGAATAAACCTAACTCGTTTTGGTTGGCTAGAAAATTTATAATAATTTAAATAAATTATTGGATGATTGGTTGAATTGATATATTATTATCAGTTGGATGTCATATTATATAGTAGTATATATATTAATAGTTGGATATTATTCCTTCCTATTAGAGCGGATAAGACACTATGCACCCTTCCTAGTAGCAGATGACTCTATATTATCGCGATATTCCGCCTCGAAGTGGGACTGGTATTTTATTATCTATAACATCTATGGATGCAAGGAAACAAGTTGGAGGGATCCAGTTGGATTCCTAAAAAATGTTGAGTTTAATTTCATATATAGTTATATATGACGTGTGTGAATAATCTGGTATAGATTATGTTGTGATTGGATTATTGGATGTTGTAGTAACACTAGCCTAAAATTTTTGTATTTTAATGCCGGAAATATTAGTTTTTGGAATTTGTAGTAATTTAATAGGAGATTTTGAATATAAAAATATTTATACCGAAATTTGGATTATTTTAAAAGAATTTTTTGGATAAAATAATGATTTAGTTGTGGGGTTATACTTAATTATTCATAAAAAAATTAAATATTGATTTTAAAGAAATTATATAAAAGAATTTTTAAATGATATTCTAAAAAATATGAAAAGGAGTCGAAACGATATTTAAGATAAATTTGTAATACAAAAGGGAAATTATAAAAAAAATGGATTTATATAAATGAAATTTTATAAATCATATTATATTCATAAATAAGTGAAACTCAAAAGGAGTTTATAAATTTATAAACGATGTTAAAAATAAGGGAAAATTATATCAGTTGATAAATTGTAAATATAAATTTACAATGTGAATTTATGGAAATTGATTTTGGGAGAAAAAGATAGTAGAATCTATTTTTGAACATGTGAATGATTAGGAAATTGAGATTTAGTCGATGTGATATGAATCAAGAGGGATTTATAAACTTATTTACAATATTAAATTTTAAAAATAGATTTTCATTGAGAGATTAAAAATTGTTTTAAAGAAGGATTTTATTTATTAAACTATGTAGGTTAAAATTATTATTTAGATTAAAATATTTTTGGAAAGGTTAGTTGTTCAAGTATTTAATATTTATTGAAATAAAATTCTATTTTTTATAGTAAGCTTTGTAAATCGATTAGTTTATTTAAAATGATTTGGAAATGGGTTTATCAATGTTTATTTTAAATGTTTGATATTTTAAATAATTACTTAAACATTTTTCTAAAAATAAATTATTGTAAAAAAATACTTATTATATTATATAATAGTTTGAAATGATTATAATCGTTATAAATCCTCTCGAAATTTGGAAACAAGTTTATTTAAGGGATATGATTCTTATAAGAGAAATCTTATAGTGAAATCCTAGAGAACTTAAGGAAATTCTCAAATTGTTGAAATAAGAGAACTTCAAAAGATGAACTAGAATTCATAAGAGAAGTTAGAAATGGGTAGTTGGAATATAGACAAGTGTTATCAATTTTGGAAATATTAAAGGAAATTAATTAATGGATTCCAGAATTTATAGAATTCGTTATAAGTTAGTTAAGGAATTTACAAGCAAATGGTAAAGGGTATTGAGAAATAGGAAATAAATGGAATATTTTCCTAAGTATTGGAAATATAATGGTTTTAGAGGGAAAATAGACTTATAAATATTTCCTAAATATTGGACTGAAAGACTTTGAAATATTTTAACTACAAGATTATTATTATAGAAATATTTTCAAGGTGTTTAATTATAAATGAACTTGGAAGAAAATATTTCTAAGTATTGAGATGGTTTGAAATTGTCCTGTTATGGATATAAGCATTTAGATTTGTTTTCGAGTATTGAAATATTGGAAGAAATTTGGGTCTATATCTTTGTAAATATTTTTTGAAATAATTCTTTTGGAAAATTTATAATATGAGCCTAGTGACTGTTTATGTGTGTAATTTAATAGTTAAATAGCGGATTATCAAATCTGGCCAAATTCGTTAGTCGTTTCGAAGAGACCGGGATTGGATTAGATTATCCGAAAACCACTTCGTGCGTTATGAATTATGATATCATGAAGATAATGGGGGCGGTGATTTTGGAGACCCGGTTTGTTCAAACCCATAACAACTTGTATGGATGGATGCTATCACTTACATCGTTGTTTGGAACGCAACGTTAGCATTCCAAGTATGAATGCTATTCAAAAGGTAAAAATGTAACTTCAAGCCGCATCAACTGGGAATGACTAAAATAGGGGAGATCCAGCAGGGCTAAGTGGGTTTCACCCAAGTAGGGTATGTTATCACTTTTCAAGATACCCTCGAATAAATTATATTATAATTATAGATATGGTTGTGCATGGAAAAGAAAGCACTCGATTAGGGTAGGAACACCCGGGCGATAACATATTCGGTACTATCCAGTAAGGAGTAGGCCGATCCTGTATTGGTAGGGATCGTTAGATACAATCTCGGTACATTTTTCTAGAGGTGTACTGTGATGGGCGGTACCCTAGTAGCCCTGTCATAGTATGGAATCCAATATTCACTACGAGCTTGTATGGTTTTGATTGCTTCCAATTATGTTGAAACATGAGATGTAAGCATTTCAGCTATTTTCTAATTTATTTTCTACAGACACTATTATAATATCATATGATATATGTTTGCGCCAGAAATGGTCATAAACCCTAAAAGTAGTGAAAGCACCTGTGTTTACAAACGAATCATTAGTATCTAGTCACGTGTCTCAGATCCAGATGATGCAGAGAGTAAAATTGAAGAAATAACTAAATTAAAATGAAAGAAAGTAAAAGAAGACATAAGATTTATAGTGCTTCAGCTATCTTTGGCTTACGTCCACTTTGAAATGATCCTTTTATTCCTTTTATACTGTGATTATAGTTACAATCCTTTGAATATCAATAACCAAAATGGCAATTTTTTCCAGAAGAGAAGAAGATAAAAAGGAGCCAAGAGAGAAGACACCCTTTGATGTTTTGACTAAGAAACTGTGTATTGCAGCATACGTGTTTGCCAAGCAATTGAAATGGAGGTGTTATTTATAGGCGTGGAGCTGGAAATATTTTCCTTGAATCTTGGAATATTCTTTCTCAAGCCCAGATGGGTCCACATTATCGATCTGGAGTCATTTGGGATTGATCCTTGATTGATCAATAGCGAGTTTGCATCGATCATAAACTGCTTCGATCGATCTGAGATTGATCATGGTGAAAGATGATAGTGCAAAGTCCTTGCTCTCAAAATTTCATTAAGTTTTAACACGTAGATTGCGAGATATGATCGATCCAAGTTCGTGTTTGCAAGTGTAGGCTAAAGATTTCGTATCCATCAACTCGTATCCATCATCTGGTATCATCATCTCATATCCATCATCTAGAATCCATCAACTCGTATCCATCATCTCATATCCATCATTTCATATCCATCATCTGGTATCCACCATCTCATATCCATCATCTGGTATCCACCATCTCGTATCCATCATCTGGTATCCACCATCTCGTATCCATCATTTCGTATCCAACATATCCATTATCTCCTATTCGTCATCTGGTATCCATACGCATCGACCCGAGTCTTATGCTTTGATCCATGTTTTATGCTCAATTGCTTGACCATTTCTTTCATATCGTTGAATATGAATAATCGAAATGTAATACACTTTCAAGCCTTCGAATCCATCCAGTGCCGTATCCTTTGTATCGATCCCATGCTTGCTCGATCGATACGAAATGTATCGAGATGAAGTTTGATTGATCCAAACCAAAAGTGCAGTGCATTATCCAAACCATATCCATCTGGGTTTGCCAGATCGATATGAATTGTATCGATAAGATTTGTATCGATACGAATATCGATCGATACGAACCAACAGCCCTTATGATCGTTACGAAAGCATCGATACAAAAACATTTTTCAACAATATTGGTCCATCCATAACTCGAGCTTATAAACTTCGATTGACCTGAAATTCGAAATGTTTGTCATCGATCTTTTTATCATTCCCGATCGATCTCACCTTGATTGGAGCGTTGTCCAATTTTGACAGTATCGATCATAGCCTTGTTTCCAATCGATCTCCAATCCTGATATCCATTCTTTTTAGCAAATTTGTTAATATCCCAGCCTTGACCAAAAGCCCGGGTAACATTCCCCCTCCCCCACCCCAAATTCCTTGTGGTAGGAAGGCATGTTTTGAATAGCTTTAAATCCGACATCCAAAGTCCATATTCCATCCATAGCCATATCATCCAATCCGTTACCAAGCTTCCATCCAAGTTCGATAACCAAATCCGCGACTGTTCCGAGTCAATATCTAAATCCAAGACCATTCCGAGTCCTCAAACAAATCCTTAGTTGTTCAAAGCTGAATCAATATCCATTTCACATCTCAAAAACCAGTAATCGAATCCTATGATCTCTCGAGATCACCGACGACCTCTCTGGACCCAAGCTAAGCACGACCCAAACTTAATGATTGAATAGGAAAATCCTATCGCGCTCTAACAAGGCAACCTATCCCTTGGACTCCAGCCTTAGTAGGGGCATATAGCGTTGTCCTAGTTCTCCTAGACCGATTATAGACTCTCCGGGCACTTGGTGGATCCAATCCTATCACTCTCCGGTGAAGGGGAAACAACAACGAGCAAGACGATCCTACAGCTCTCCCGTGAAGCGGTTTCACTCCATGCAATTCGGTTTAGTATCCCTAAACATTAAGCGATGCCATGGCCTAAGTCCTAGATCGATTGTAGCTACTCCACGCTCTTGACGAACCTCGATCCAATCACTCACCGATGAATGGGGAACAACGTCATGTGATCCGATCTTGTCGCTTGTTGGCGAAGTGACTCACTTCCTACACTCCGGTCCTTGTCTCTCCGGACAAGGTCATAAAGCAATCGATTCCCAACTTACATCCAGTATCCCTACCTTAACTCTTCGGTTAGGAATTTTTTCATAAAATACAAATCTATTTATTAAATCCCAATTCCAAATGTCCAATGAAAAAATAGAAAAAGCTAAGTGTTGTCTCTCCGGGCAGAGTAGTCTATTACAATCCCAGAGCATGCAAGGGAATCACACCAGTTCCCTTACATGTGTAAGTGGAATAGCCGCTTTATTTTATAAAAAAACAAGAAAGATTATTTGATAAACAAAGTTCAAATCCTGAAATCAGCCTTGCCATCACGATCAGCTAATGACAAGTTATGACCCTGGTCCAGGGTCATTCCTGTTTTTCGGTTCCTCACATATTGTGGCAATCTTCCACTCCTGATTTTTTCTTCCACCACGTCCTTCAAAGTGGCAGCAATCATCTTTGGTATGCCCTTATAGATCATGGAATAGGAAGTACCTCTCACTCATGCGCTCCCGCTCTATGGGCTTCTTTTTAGGTGGTTATCGATAAGGGAATTTCCCTCATGTTTCCAAGTAAATTCGTTCCAAATTCTTCATCAAGTCTGTGTATGTGGTGAATTTGGGCTTTCGGTCTTTCCACTGCTTAATAGAACCATCATATTCATCATCCTGCTTTTGCTTTCCTTTATTCATCCCACTTCCTTCTCCAGATGTTCCTTCGCCTTGCGTGGCATTCACCTTTGACCTTTTGGTGCGTGCATCCTCTAATCATATAGACCTATCCGCCTCATGATAGAACTCCCCAATATCCTATAGTGGATCTAGTGCCAATGAGTCCTTGAACTCAGTTCCTTCTGCAATTCCTTCTACCGCCGCCGTCAAAATAATTGATGGATTCGGGCAATCCACCAAAGCCAGGCTGCACTGAACCGCATTAGAAAATTCCTTATGGGCTCTCCTTTCCTTTGCTTCATCAATGCCAATGTCATTACACTTTAGGGTTATGTAACATGGGCTCTGAGTTTCCTTATGAAGTGTTCCAGTAGTTTGCCCCATGTCTTGATGAATCGATTCTCTAGCTTCCTGAACAAGAGCGCAACCAAATCCGTCCAGTATAAAGGGAAGCATCTTGCCATAACCTCCTTCAATGCCCCCCACACTTCCATATGCCTGATGTATCTGTGTAATATCCCAGGATTTATGGCAATATAAATTTAATAATCTGTGTTAAAATTGGATTGATTTGATAATTTCTGTGAATAAATTTGAATTGATTCAATAATCTTATTTAATAAATATCAATTAGTGAATCTATCTTTTAATAAGTTAATAAATGTTTTATTTGTTTAAAATATTGTGGATTAAGTTTGAATATTACTTTAGATTAAAATAAAGTTACAAAAATGTTTGTTTTATTCTTTTTAAAATATTGATAAATAAATTGATTTGTAGGATAAATATGAGAATTTAAAATACAATTAATAAATGAATCATGCATTCATTTAAATAACAAATAAGTTATAATCTCTTTATAAATTTATTTCAAGTAATTTAAAATATTATTTTCAAATAATTGATTTGTATATTGTTTTTATTTATAATAATACTTTGTTTTGTTCTTTAAAAATTATTTATCTATATACATAACTAAGTATTAAAACTAATTAACTAAGTTAAACTTTCTTTAACACTTAATCTAAAATACTGATTACTTAAATTAACAAGTGTAAGTGTCTTAAAGCCTAATCTAACAAATGTAATCTAAATATCATTTTAAAATGACAAGTGTTCATTTTTTTTACAAGTGTCATTGTTTTAATTTTATTTTTTTTCTTTGATTTTAATTAAACCATAAATAAGATATATATATATATATATATATATATATATATATTCTTATAATTTCTCATATTTTTCCTTCTTCATTTTCAATTCTAAATCAAAGACTTCTTCAGCTGAGTTAAACCATTTTTCATCTCTTCAAAAATCAAATGCATATCAAATTCCAGAAAAATCAAACTTTTCATCTTAAAATCTGCATTTCCCTCTTCCAAAAGCAAATATGCATTCCATTTTCAAGCAAGCTACCTGCGTGCAAAAATAAAAGCCTGCATTTGCTTCTTTGAAATCTGGAAATCTTGATTTCCTGCATCATCTTTACTGGAAGCACATGCAACATCATATGCATAGAAAACCTGAAAATTTCTCCCTGTTCAAAATGCAAAGGTCTGCATCTTATTCAATCTGAAAGCAAGAAGCCTGCATTTTGTCTGGGCATTTGCAACTACAAGCAAGTTTCAAAGCATTCAAGTTCAAGCATTTCAGATTTAAGTCATGCAAGGCAAAGCTTTTCAAAAATTCAAGAGTTTTTCAAATCTGAAAATTTTGCTCTGCTCTGCATTTTAAATCAAGTGGGTAACTCCATTTTTTTTAAATTTAAGTAGGTAAATTTAGTTGCATGCTAGATGTCTGAAATATATATGTTTACGTATATACATGGTTGTATCTCTGGATGCATGATGCATGTCTGTTTGTTTTCAACAGAGTCTACTCTGTTATACTTCCCAGTTCTTGATCTGTTCAAATTCAAACCTCTTGATCTAATCACCATTTAAATTTGAGATTCGAATGAAAATTGTTAGTTTAATTATAAACTTTAGTTTAGAATTTTACTTTGGTTAAATAACCCAGTATCATCTCTGGATTTTATAAATAGTTGATCCAACATTAAATTAGTGAAAATTTCAAATACATTGATTCTGTGATTCAGGGTTTTAATCTGAAACATCATATAAAATCATGAATTTTAAACCTCAAATTACAATTTTTAACATCAAATCACATGTGCAGTTCCAGTCTTACTGTAAATGGGGTTTTTGGTTATCTCTGTTGTCACAAGTGGTTCAAGGTGATGAGATTGATCCTGGAGGAGGAGAAATTAACAGTGATAGTGGGAAAATTATTGGTTTGAGGTGAAATTCATTTTTTGGGGTTGTGATTGGGTTTTATAGACATGAACCCTAGTTTCACTAGGTCACTGTTTTTATTTGAATGTGATCTTCTCGATTGATCGAGTTCAACCATTTTTGGGGTATTGATAGATGGTGGTTTGAGGAAGAAGTCGCCGGAGTTTCGAAGGTGATGGTGGCAGAAGTCGCCTTAATGACGTGTTGACAGGTTGGGTTTGAGTTATGTGCGTGTTCCAGTTGTTTTCAGGGTGGATTTTGACCTCGTTTTTAAATTCGAAGGTGAAGCTGGGTAATGGCGAGGTATGTAGAATGTCTGGGTGATCGATGACTTGTTCTAGTCATCGGAGTTGATCGCAGGAGGCCGGAGCTGATGTACAAGTGCACAGAGGAAGGATGCTGGTGATGTTGGTGATGTTGTAGGGTCAGGTTTAATGCCTCGAGATGGTTTCGGGTGAATTGAGTTTTGACTCGAAGAAATTTTGTTTCTGACTCGAAGTAAAATATGGAAAGCTCGTGTATTTGAAATTGTTTCAGGTTTTAATAAACCAACAGAACCTGTTCTGTTATTTTAAATTTGAAGTAAAATTTTAAAATGCAAACTAAAATCTGAAACTAAGTTTGAACCTGGAATTGAATTTGAATTCAATTAGTTTAAATTTTGGATCCTTGAAATAAATTTGAAATTTCTTTTAACTCTAGCTTGATTTCAAATAAAACAGAAACTATTTTCTATTTTTAAATTTAAAAGTAAAGTTTAAATTGTAAGTTGAAGTTCAAGCTGGGATTTTTAAACCTGAAAATTAAATATGAAATCAATAGTTTAAATCTTGGATTTTGAAATATTTTTGAATTCAGAAAATTTAAGATGTTTTAAACCAAAACAGAAAACTGTTTTCTGTTTTTAAATTTAAAAGTAAAATTTTAAAATGCAACTGGAAATTTAAACAAAGTTTAAAATCTGAAACTGAAATATGAAATTCAGGGTAGATGAATCTGAGTTTGAATTTAATTTAAATCTAGGAATTTAAATTTAGATTTTAACTTTTAAAGTATAAAGGAACATTGGTTTTGAATTTAAACTATGAGTTTTAAATTTATGGAATAGAAATTTAAAATAAGTTTAAATCCAGTTTTAAAAACCTGGAATTTGATTTTAAAGTTAATTTTTAAAATAAAATAAGTTTTAAATTTAAATTTGTTTTAACTATTTTAGAAAAGGTTAAATAATTTGAATTTAAAAATGAAGATGGAAATGTAAGTAAAGCTTTAAAGTTTTAAGTTTAAATCTGGAATGAAGTTTTAAACCGTATTACAGTTTTGAATTTAAAAGGGAATTTTTAAATTGAATTTGTTTGAAATGAATTTGTTTTATAATCTTTTAAACCTTTAGTTTATAAAAGGGATGTTCTTCAACATGTGAGATAAAAAAATTTGTTTAAAACCTTGTTTGAATAAATTGTATTCATTTTAAAATCTTAATATTTTAAAATGAAATTTAAAGTGAAGTTTAAAATAATTTGGAAATAATTTGTTTTAAAATACTTTATATAAGAAGAAATGTTTCTTAAGTTAAATGTTTCTTAAATTAAGTTAGAACTTAAGAAAATTGGATTCATTTAAAATATTTAGTTAAATTTAAATGGAATATTAATTAATATTGTGGATGATTAATTAAGTAATTAATAATTTTTAAGATAATTAAATAAAGACTTAAGGTTAATTAATTAAGGTTAATTAATCTATAATTAAGGATTGTTAATTAAATTCTAATTAATGATTAAGATTTATTAATCAAGTGATTAATGATTAATTAAGATTATAATTAACACTTAATTAATTTACAATTAGAGATTAATTAATTTATAATTAAATATTAATTAATTGATAATTAATAATAATTAAAATAAGTTAATTTCTTAATTAAGTAATTAAGAAATGTTAATGAGGAAATTAACTTAAGATCATTTAAAAAATTAATTAATGTGATTAATTTTTAATAATTAATTAGATTAATTAATTAATAATAATCAATTGTTTTATTACTTAATGAAAGTAATTAATGAATTAATTACTTAGTGTAATTAATTTGTTAATGTGATTAGTTTATATTAATTAAGTTAAATTAATTTAAACATTTGTGGATTGATTGATAATTACTTTATGTAATTAATAGGTTTGTAATTACTTAAGGAAGTAATTAATTAATAATTACTGGATGTAATTAAAGATATTTATTATAGGAGTAATTTAGATTTAATTACTTTGAAATTAATCAACGGATTAATGGATTAAGAGTAATTAATTTATGAGATAAGTAATTAAGGATAGTTAATTACTAGATGGTTATTAATCAAGGGTGATTAATATATATATATGTGTGTGTGTGTGTGTGTGTGTGTGTGTGTGTGGTTAAATTGCAAATTAAATACTTATGTGATTAATTTATATCGAGAGATTAATTAAATTGTAATTATAAATCATTAATTAATAAAATTAATGATGTAATTTAGAATTGATCAATTAAGAAATAATCAACTAATGAAGTAATTAATTAATAAAGGATTAATGTAATTAATTAATTAATTAATTAATTAAGTAATTACAAGTTAATTATTTGCAAAGAGTTTAATATGTAATTAACTTGTGCAATTAATTTTAAAGACTAATTACTTATTGTAATTAGGGATGGTTAACCAGTAAGGATTAATTGAAATGAATATTTAATTCGTGATTATTTAAATTGATTTGTAATCAATTAATGGTTAAGTTAAGCAGGATTAAAATAATGAAGTAATTAATTTAATTCATTTTAAATTAATTAGAGATTAAGTAGTTAATTTGATTCATTTTAAATTAATTATAGATGGTGTGATCATTAGATCATTGCTTATGTTTGTATGGATAGTATTGGTTGCCTTGTATGGTTTGTAATCTCAGCAATGAGATGAGGAATGTTATATGATATGGATGCATTGGTTGCATTGTGATGATGATATGGATTATCTGTTTATGATATAGATTATCTGTTGATGATAATATTGATTATCTATTATGATGTGAATTATCTATCTGTGTGCATATAGATAATGAATTGAAAATTGTTTTAAACTCTAAAACAACTTGGCCTTAAAAGACACGCTTTGGATTTCGATGAGACCGGGATCGGGTTTGCTACAGTACAACGTGATAGTGGGTTCTCGCTTTGCGTTAGGTGGTGAACGGGAGACTCTTACCCCTACATTCCCCCGGGGGTAGTATAAGGCCTTGCGGGGTTGGTTGGGAGTCGAGAGGCTGGCCGTAAAAGCAAACTCGAGGTATCAATGGGAGCCACGGCGGGGCTGGGATGGTTGAAAAGCCTACCAGTCGAGTTTCAAGATAATCACTATTCTCATTAATGATAAATTATCATTAACTAAGCGTTGAAGACAATTTACTCTTAAATTTATTTAAGCTAACCAAACTGGATGATTAATTAATTTAATTAATAAATGATTTGGATAAATTTATTTGGTATCAGAGCCAGGTTAAGTGAGAACCTTGGCTCTGGTGGGTATACTCATTAAGGATAGGGTAAGTGGTACCCTAGGAAGAGTTGAGTAAATATATATATATATACATATACATACATACATACATACATATATATATATATATATATATATATATGAGAGAGCGTACTTGTTATTTTCTTATATAAAGGTTTTTAAATGATTTCAAAAGTAAATGAATCTTAGATAAGAAATAGATTATCTATTATATTAAGGAAATTGGTTGTAGTGTTAATTAAACTAAAACTAATAGTAAGAATTAAGAAGTAATAGAATACAACCAAATTGAAATTGAAATTAAATTAAAGATGAGTTTGAAATGGATTCAAACTGAAATTAAATCTTGAATTTTGGAAAGAATTTCAGAATAAGATAATAATGAATTAGTTTCTAGATATGATAATCTTGGTTATTATCATAAATAATTGTTGTAATATAATGTGTATTAAAGATTAAGCAAAATGAAATGTTTTAAGGAAATAAAACATTTAGGAAGTATGACTTATAAATTAGAATTAAAGATGATCTAAACAGTTAAGTTTTAAATCTGGGTCCTGTTTCATACCAGAGTTGTTTGGAAATTTAAAGAAATTTGTTTTGAATTTAAAAACCAAAGGTGGTTTAAAATTTTAAAGTATGGCTTGGTATGTAAAAGAAGTTAATATGTATATATGTGGATATACATAATATCAAAGATGGTTTGAGATAAGACTCTATATATTGAGTTTTAAATTGGGAATGAGAAGCGAATTGTGGTAATATATCCATTATTGAGATAAATAAATTTAACTTAAATTTAAAATTAAGATATGGAATTCCTTTGAAATTAAGATATCAATGTTAAGAAATAAATTTGTAAATTAAAAAAATTTGTTTGAAACTCTTTACTCTAAAATAAAAATGGATTGGTTGGTTTAAGGTTAGGTGATTTATTCTAACTTCAAATTGTAAAGGTAATTAACCAATGAAATGGAGCGAGGTTGGAATTAATAAGCAATTAAGATTTATTATTTAATTGACTGGTTATGAACTAAAGATTAAATTAATTAAAGGAATTAATTACTTTATGTAATTATTTAATATGATTATCTTAAGTTAATTAATTGGTTTATTTAATTAAAATAACCACTTGATGATGGGATTGAACATAATTACCTAATGAGGTTTATAAAGTGAAAATTACATCGTGAAGAAATTAGTAATGGTAATTATAGGGTGCAATTAACTGAAGAATTGGAAGTGGTTTTGGGTTAATTTCAAGGTGTAATTAATATGTAGGATAATTACTTAGTAGAAGTGATTAATAATTAATTGTTTAGTGTAATTAATCTAAGAATTGACTAATAAAAGTTAGGGAAAGTCAATTAAGTGGTGAAATTAATTAAAGGTAATTAATTACACAATGAGATTAATCAAGTGTGATTAATAAATTAATTAAAGATTAAGTATAGTTACTTAAGGTAATTAATGAGGTGTAATTACTTAGTGAACTAATGAGTTGATAATTACTAGATGTAATTAAATAAAAGATTTATTACTTTGTAAAGTAATTAAGGGATAGTTACTTGGTGGAAGGAATTAAATGATAATGACTCGATGTGATTAAAGGATTAATTAATGTAATTAATCAAGAAGATGGTTTAATTAATGGAGTAATTTAGGAAGTTAATTTTTGATTTCGATCAAGATTTATTAATGAATGTAATTAGTTAAAGGATAATTATTATGTGAAATTTAAGAATAGTTTACTAATTACAATAATAAGAGGATCATTAATTAATTAATTTAATTAATGGAGGTGATCAATCTTGCTTATTAATGATGAAATGATGATGAATACCTGGAAATTGATTGATATCTTTTTTATGAATTGCTTTGTGGTATGATATGTATGATGGACAATGATAATGTGATTATCGATCAATTAGGAATTGCTGTGAAAAAGTGTCCCATTTATTTTAATTTTCTTTTAAATTTTAACAAAATCTAAATTAACTTATATAAACATCTATCTACCTCTTCATTTCCTTTTTTTTCTATCTTCATTTAGTTTTTATTCTAAAAACAAAGATAAACTCAATCTGCATAGAAAACTCATACTCAAAATCTCGTACGGATTTAAATGAATGAGAAGTGAAGTGTGTCAATATATCCATTATTGAGATAAATAAGTTTGACTTAAATTTAAAATTAAGATATGGAAATCCATTGAACTTAAGATATGAATGTTAAGAAATAAATTTGTAAATTAAAAAAAAATTGTTGAAACTCTTACTTGAACCTTGTAATGAGTTAAGTAAAGATAATTTAAAATGGAATTTTGAGAATTGAACTCAGAATTAAATTGTTTAAAGGTTTGGGTTATTGATGTAAAAATAAAGGTTAATTTGAATTAGTTCAAACTGAATTTGATTTGAATTAATTGAAATGGTGATTGAAGTTGTATGAGTATAAGATTCAAATGGAAAATTTGAATTGGATTGATTCGAATAATTTGAAATTGTAACTAAAGTTGAATAGTTTCAAATTCATATGGAATTTGAATTGAATTTGGGAGGAAATCAAGAATAATTCAACTTGATTTGGAAATGAAATTTAAAATTAGAATTAATTCAAACTGGAGTTAAAATGAATTGAAATTGGAACTAGTTCAATTGAAATTTATTTGAATTAGTAGAATTTGAGATCAAGGTTGAATAAAGTTAAATTTTGGAATGAAAATGAGGTTAATTCAACTTGAATTGGGGTTGAATCAATTTCAATGGAAATTGGAGATTATTTAAATTAAAGTTGGATCAATTTAAATGGAAGTGGAAATTTAAGTTGAATTGATAAGAATGGAGATTGGGAAGTGAGCAGTTTTAACTATACCAAATGTAACGACCTGGAAATTTCGATCCCGAAATTCCAAATAGATAGTGATAGAAGAAAAGAGAAAGAAGAAGAAACAGAAAACTCAAACTCAGAATTTCACATTCGCGGCAGATAAAATATAATAGCAAACAATAATAACATTTATACAAAGAAAATAGTATCTGTCAATTTACATTTATATACATCAGAGTTACAATATCCCATACAAACTGGATAGTTTATTATCTTGCCCAGATAACAACAATACTATATCAGAATCCACTCCATACGCTCCTGACATCTAGCTCTCCTCCTGAGCTCCAGAACGTCCCTACCTGCAAATCTGTTATACTCGGTCTGACCCGAGCATTACATCAAAGTAACACCCGGGTGAGGCTGGAAACCAGCGTGAGTAAACTCATCTAACATGAATGACAGAAACATACAACTTATATAACACCCGGGGTAACTTACATCAATTTCAACTTCACAAGTTGTTATAGACATCATCTATTTCACACACTAATTTCTAAGTGCCAAACTTAGATTTTAAATGGTCCAATTCACTCAAATCATTCCATATCAGCCTATTGATTTCACATATCAAATTTGTATAGAATCAAAGTGGTTTCGGGCACTTACTGATACGCGACCCTGGTCTCTTCGAGTCCTATGTCATTCTTAACCCAAGTAATTAATTTGAAATACAATTCAAACTTTAATAAAGGATTTCACTATACAAAGTAATTATCTCGATAGATAACCACATAATCAACTGTTCAACTCAATCATATCACAAAACACTTCATATCAGAACACAATAAATAGTCGAAGACATTCAATATCTTGAAATCATTTATAAGCAAGATGAATTATATATAAAATTCTTAATTAATTTAGTCAATCTACTATTTAATTAATTACTTACTTTAATTACTTAGATTATCATAAATTTTGCTTAATAAACATTAATTAATTACAATCTAATCAATTAATAATTCTTCGATCATCCATCTTAACTAATCATTATTGATTAATCATTTGCTAATTACCTTAAGTAATTAACTTTTAATTATCACCTAGGTTAATTAGCCTCAACTATTTCCATTAATTAACCGAATGTAACGACTCAAAAATTTCGATCCCGAAAATTCCAGATAGTTAGAGAAAAGAAAAAAGAGATAGAGGAAGAAGAACAGAAAAGAAACACACAATCTCACATTCGCAGCGGATAAAATATAATATCAATAATAATAGTTATATCGAAGAAAACTGTATCTATCAATTTACATCGACATATCAGAGTTACAACAATTTTATACAACATTGGACAGATACAAATTAACATGTCTCAGATATATACAATATCAGAGTGGAAACTCTCCATACGTCCCTACCATCCAGCTCGCTTCCTGAGCTCCAGAATGACCTTACCTGAAATTCTGTAATACTCGGTCTGACCCGAGCATTACATCAAATGTAACGACTCGAAAATTTCGATCTCGAAATTCCAGATAGTTATTGAAAGAAGAAAAGAAAAAGAAGAAGAAACAGAAAACTCAAACTCAGAATTTCACATTCGTGGCGGATAAAATATAATAGCAAATAATAATAACAGTTATACAAAGAAAACTGTATCTGTCAATTTACATTTATATACATCAGAGTTACAATATCCCATACAAACTGGATAGTTTATCATCTTGTCCAGATAACAACAATACTATATCGGAATCCACTCCATACGCTCCTGAAATCTAGCTCTCCACTTGGGCTCCAGAACGTCCTCACCTGAAAAGCTGTGATACTCGGTCTGACCCGAGCATTGCATCAAAGTAACACCTGGGTCAGGCTGGAAACCAGCATGAGTAAACCCATCTAACATGGAATATAAAAGCATACAACTTATATAAACCCGGGGTAACTTATATCAATTTTCAACTTTGCAAGTTGTTATAGACATCAATCATTTCACACATCAATTTCTAAGTGCCAAACTTAGATTTTAAATGGTCCAATTTACTTAAGTCATTCCACTTCAGCCTATTAGTTTCACATATCAAATTATAAAAATCTAAGTGGTTTCGGGTATTTACTAATACCTGACTCCGGTCTCTTCGAAACCATTGTCAACTTAACTTACATTATTCAAAGTGAAATACAACTCTATTTTTAATACATGATGTCATAGTAATTCATAATCAATAGATAATCACATCTTCACAGTATAAATCAAAAATATCATATCACATAGTATCACGAACCACTTATTAGGGACAGACCGAGCATTACAGATTTTCAGGTAAGGACGTTTTGGAGCTTAGGAGGCAAGCTGGATGGCAGGAACGTATGAGATGTTTCGCTGTATTTATCTGGGACAAGTTAGTTTTTAACTGTCCGGTATTTGTGTAATGATGTAACTCTGATGTATAAAGATATAAGTGTAATGATATAGTTCTTCTTGTAAAACTATTATTTATGTGATATTATATTTTATCCGCTACGAATGTGAGATTGTGTGTTTCTTTTCTGTTCTTCTTCTATCTCTTTCTTCTTTCTCTATCTTCTTTCCACTAACTATCTGGAAATTTCAGGATCGAGATTTCCGGGTCGTTACATTTGGTAATTAATCAAGGCTTCCAATATCATTCTATTTATTTTAATTACATTTAAGTAATTAGCCCTTAATTAATTTCACAAATTAGTTATCCTTCACCAAATACAGTAATTAACCTTTAATTACTTCATTAATTAATTATTAACCATAATCATTAAACACTCTTGATAAATAACATCCAGTAATCAACTACCCTTAATTTCTTCATTGAATAAATTAATCCTTAATTTATTCTCTAATTAATCCTTTGATTTATCCCATTCAGAAATCAACTATTTTTAATCACCTTATTTCAAAAACTAATTACCCTTAATTAATTATCTCAATTAATCCCCTGATCAATTACATAGGAATTTAATCCAAATTACTTCCATCATCAATATATTTAATTACATCCAGTAATTACCATTAATTACTTCCTTAAGTAATTACGCTTCCATTAATTACATTAAGTAATTATTCATCAATCATCAAGTGTTTAAATTAATTAAACTTAATTAATTAATCTAAACAAATCACATTAGACACAATTAATTACATTAAGTAATTAATTTCTTAATTACTTTTATTAAGTAATTAAACTTAAACAATTTCTCAATTGACTATTATCAATCATATGTTAAAGGATACTTATAAAAGAAATTTAAAGATTTTAAACTAACTTCGTTTTTAGTCTCAGATTATTGAAGTATACTTTAACCTTCCAACTTATTTACAATATTTAAATTTATAAACTTTACTATATTTCCACTCTTAAGATTCAAATCAAATTTGAATTCAAATTAAAAAAAATGCTGATTTAACTTTGATTAAATCCTTTACTACACTTCAAAACTCCATTTAAATTCAAATTCTTTAATTACATTTTAACTTCTTAAACACTTTAATAATATTAAAACAATTTGAATTTAAAAACTCATTTTTCCCTAACTAGATTCAAATTCAACTTGAATCTATTTTTAAATTTAGATTTAAACTTGAATTTAAATTGAAAACTAGATTTAAAACTTTATTTAGAAAACTTTACTGTCATTTAAATTTAGGTTTTAAAAATTTTATTTTAAATTTGAACAAAACTTACAGGTTTCAGAACCAAAACCTATACCATACTTAATTACTTTATCAAATAAATTAATTACTTCTTAATTATCTCTTATTCTAAAATACTTTTCCAATTCAGGATTTCAATTTTAGCTTGAATCCATTTAAAACTTATCTTTATTTAATTTCAGCTTGGTTGTATTTCTAATACCACTTAATTTAATCCCAATTCCAGATTTCAATTTGGTTGTATTATATTACTTCTTAATTCAATTCCAATAATTTAACAACCAATTCCTTTAATATTTGTTAGAAAGAAATATTGCTGTATATATCAAAATATATTTTTATAAAATCATTGAAAATCTTTATATAAGAAAATAACAAGTACGCTCTCTCATATATACACTCAACTCATTCTAAGGTATCACTTACCTATCCTTAATGAGTAATCCCACCAGAGCCAAGGTTCTCGCTTAACCTTCTGCTCTGATGCCAAATGTAATGACCTGAAATTTTCGATCCCGAAAATTCCAAATAGTTAGAGAAAAGAAGAAAGAGATAGAAGAAGAACAGAAAAGAAACACACAAACTGACATTCGCAGCGGATAAAATATAATATCAATAATAGTCATACAAAAGAAAACTGTATCTATCAATTTACAATCGATATATCAGAGTTACAACAATTTTATACAACATTGGATAGATGCAACTTAACATGTCTTAGATATATACAATACCATAGTGGAAACTCTCCATACATCCCTGCCATCCAGCTCGCCTCCTGAGCTCCAGAACGTCCTTACCTGAAAATCTGTAATACTTGGTCTGACCCGACCATTACATCAAAGTAACACATGTTTTAAAATCTTTACATTTGTCATTCACTAAAGTTTATAAATCAACATTTGTTATAATGAAAACTTAATATATAGACACTTGTAATTAAGTAACTTATACTTAATTTTTAAAATGCTAGTAAAAGTCCTTAATTTATTTATTGTTATGTATATATGAATTTCTTTTCATTGAAAATGTAACAAACAATTTATATATAAACAAAAGCTTATACATATATTTTAAATCCAAATATTTAAAATATCCATCCTTTGAATTACTTAATAAATCCAAATTCATATTCAAATTAAATTTGAAAATCTAATTTAAAAATCAAGCCAACAATACATATATTTTAAACAAACCCAATTCAACGTGTAATTAATAGTGATATTTAAGAAATTATTTATCTATAAATTCAGTATTTCTATTAATTAATCCAATAATATTATTAATTACAACGCTCAGAAATCTTGGTTATCACATTTATTAAAACAATTTATATTAAAAATAGTCCAGAGTCAAACTGCTCACTTACCAATCTCTATTCTTATCAATTCAATTTAAATTTCCTCTACCATTTAAATTGACCCAATTCCAATTTAAATAACTTCAATTCTCTGATACCAAATGTAACGACCCGGAAATTTCGATCCTGAAATTTCCAGATAGTTTAGAAAAAGGAGAAAGAGATAGAAGAAAGAAACAGAACACATCACAGAAACCTTACTTTCGCAACGGACCAAAATATAATATCACATAAATAATAGTTATACAAATGAAGACTGTATCTGTCAACTTATAATTATAAACATCAGAGTTACAACAATTTCACAATACTGGACAGTTTTAAACAACTTTTCTAGATAAATAACAATATATATCACAGTGGATAAACACTCTATACGTTCCTATCCTTCAGCTCTCCTCCTGAGCTCCAGAACGTCCTTACCTGCAAATCTGTAATACTCGGTCTGACCCGAGCATTACATCAAAGTAACACCCGGGTCTGGCTGGAAACCAGCGTGAGTAAACCCATCTAACATGAATGACAGAAACATACAACTTATATAAAACCCGGGGTAACTTACATCAATTTCAACTTCACAGGTTGTTATAGACATCATCTATTTCACACATTAATTTCTGAGTGCCAAAACTTAGATTAAAAGGTCCAATTCACTCAAATCATTCCATATCAGCCTATTGACTTCGCATATCAAATTTATATAGAATCGAAGTGGTTTCAGGCACTTACTAATACCCGACCCCGGCCTCTTCGAGTCCCATGTTATTCTTAACCCAAGTAATTAATTTGAAATACAATTCAAACTTTAATACAGGATTTCACTATACACAAGTGATTTATCTCGATAGATAACCACATTATCAACTGTTCAACTCAATCATATCACAAGACACTTCATATCAGAACACATTAAATAGTCGAAGACATTCAATATCTTAAAATCATTTATAAGCAAGATGAATTATATATAAAATTCTTAATTAATTTAATCAATCTCCAATTTAATTAATTACTTACTTTAGTTACTTAGATTATCATAAATCTTGCTTAATAAACATTAATTAATTACAGTCTAATAAATTAATAATTCTTCGATCATCCATCTTAACTAACCATTATTGATTAATCATTTGCTAATTACCTTAAGTAATTAACTTTTAATTATCACCCAGATTAATTAGCCTCAACTATTTCCATTAATTAACCTTTTAATTAATCTCCTTAATTAATAATTACTCACTCTTCATTTGTTTAACCTTTAATTAATAATCGATTAATTAACTAAGTAATAAACCTAATTATCCAACATTAACTGATTTAAGATACTTCATTTATCTTAAACACCTTTTTAATCATCATCATAATTTGATAAAACTTGGAATGAATTATCATTAAAAAAACATTAAGTTAAATTTAAAAATTTAGACACTTAATCCTTTAATTAAACTACTAGATTAATTAAGCTTTTAAAAACATTCTGAGGATTAACTTAACTAATGATTTAAAATAATAATTTTTTCAACTTTAATAAACCAACATCTAATAACCAATTACTATTAACATAGTTTAAGGCTAATACATTTTAAACTTAAATGTTGTTAACTTAAAACTTGCTAACCAACTGATGAATAAACCGAGACAAATCCCGAGGTTTACTTGAACAAAACTTGAGCATTTCTTCTCCAAAACCGAGTTTCCTTTTGATAAAAGTTTTAAACTGTGGAGCCTAAATCCACACGCGAACCACACGAACATGAACCTGAGACAACTCAATTTTTCCCCGAGACCTACTCGAAGGAAAATCCTTCGTTCCCAAAAACCTCAAATTTAAATGCACAGGCCTCTGGTGCACATGCACCGGTCGCCGACTATGCTCCGGCATCCACGTCAATCACCCACAAGACCCCTATCATCTCCTTCTTCGATCACTACCACCTAATACCCAAAATGATCACGCAATCGAAATATGACTCGATCGAACTTTGCTGGAACCCAATACTCCGACCAAAGATCGCCTCAACACGGCAACGTCGTCCACCAGAAATCTCCAGATCTCGCCCAAAACTTCACCAATGCTCTACACACGTCACCAACTAGGACTAAACTATTCCGATGCGTCGACGCTAGCGCGGCAGCGTGAATTTCCTCCTCTACCAAAAACTAGGATAAAACCCTAGCTCGACCCTCTCACGCCGCCACGGTGGTCATAACACCCTACGACCATTTTTACCCTGATCCCCGAACTCCCTATTTACTTCAGAAAAAGCCTGACCATCCAGTTTACCACGATCACCAGAAATCGAATCAATCATGAATTATGTTCATCATACAATGCCTCATGAATTACCACATTAAAATTCATGATTTCACTCTTGAAAATCCTAGTTTTTGATAACAATTCGGATAATACACCTGAATCCATCAATTTATCAAATCGAAATTTTGACATACATAAGTTTTTACTGTAAATTCTACATCTCAGTTGAAATAATCAGTATCTTCTATTTAAAATATTTTTTAAAATTTAAATCTTACTATTTCTAGCAATTTTTGTTTAAACACAAGACATATAACAAAACAGAGAAGATCAGTTGATTTTTTTTTGTTTGTAACATATTTCCACCCAGTAATTGAAGAACAGAACAATTCACCAAAACACTGACACGCACACAACTATATTCATTTATATAAATACTTATAACCATTTAATCAACCATGCTAACCATTATTACCAATTTAAATTTAAATTTTACTACATGCATTAAGATTTACAACAGAGTTATTCCATTGTTTACTCACCTGGAAACTGTTGAACAAAGCTTGAAACAGTTTTGGATCTGGAAAACTTGAATGCCTCTTTAATTTTATTAGCTGAGATGATCTTGCTTGTTGGTGATTTAGGTTGAAGATATAGTTGATTGCTTGATTATTTGAGGTAGTTGAAAATATGTATTTTGAAATATTTACTACCTGTAAAATTCTTAAGCCATTTTTAGAATTTATAAAACCCTGTTGAAATTCTTTCCCTTCAGATATCATGGACTGAAAGTATTTTGCTTGAAAGATATAGATTTTTATAAAAATTTAGAACCAGATATATGCAACAGATCAGTGATATGAATATACAGGAACTCAGCTTACCCAGATCTATCCTAAATACTAACATGCATTCACAACCAATTTTATATAACATATATGCCCCATCACAATACAAGGCTTTCACAAGAATCAAAGTTTAATTACCGGAAAAAAACTGTTCTCAAGAAAGGCGTACTCACCAGGCTTCTAGAACAGAAATAGTGAATATGTACTTATTTTTTTTCTTTTTTCTTTTTGCAGACTTGTTTGCAGATTCTTGAACTTGAATCAATTGACTGTTGACTAATTTGGTTTCCAGATTTGCTTGCCTGATTTTGAATCTGTTTTGATTCAACCTTGAATCTGGTTTTTGATTCTGAACTATACTTTGTTTTTATCTTGAAATAGTAGAAACTGTAATAGTTTGATTTAATTTCTGGTCTTGATTTTCCTTTATCTCAGTTTCTTGTTTTGAAAATTTGAGAAATGTAAAATGAAAAATGAAGAAAAGATGGGAATAAGAGATAGTAGGATTTTTTTTTATTAAAAATTAAAATGAAGAATGGTAAATGACACTTGAAAAAATCTTACCACATGTTATACACTTGTTACTAACATTATTTCATACATTCACACTTGTAACTTTTCCATGTGTTTATATTTTTTTCAATTTCGTAAACCATATTTCTTAAATTAACATATGTATCATATTTGTTTACACTTAATTAGATACATTTTTATGCTTCCATTTGTAATCATGTAAACATTCAATTTATATTTGAAATACCGTGAATTAATGAATCCTTAAATGATTTTTTTTCTATAAGACCTATATGTATATATATTTCCATTAAGTAAATACATTATCTTAAATTTTATAAATAAATCTTTTAAAGAGAAAAATGTAAAACCAATCATATAAAATCATAAAATATAATTTCAAAATAACTTGAGATATTCACCCTTTGAATTTCTAATTTAAATTCAATTTAACACAAATATATATGTATAGATGAATAATATCAAATTTATTTGTTTAATCTATAAATCTGTATTTCTATTAGTTAACCTAATTATATTATTAATTACATAGCCCAGAAATCCGGGCTATTACATTCCTCCCCCCTTTGAATCTTTTCGTCCTCGAAAAGAAATACGAAGCCAAAATTATTAAAATGCTTAAAATCAGATAAATTATTCTTTGACCATTTTTAAAACATTTTGAAAATCAATATAATTTTTTCCAAATTAGTTTTATAAAAATACTTTTTATATCTCGATGTTTCAAAAAGTCCATTCTTGTTCTCACAGAAATTCGGTCATACGTTGATCAGGCGCGTAAGACTGAAATACTACAAGTGCTTGGCAGTCTCGTTTTCAACATCCAGTGAAAATACTTTAAAAATAATTTTATTGAAAATTTTAGAAAACATTTTTGAAAATAGAGGAATATCTTTGGTGAGAATGCTCTGGAAATCATCACCCCATCCATGGTCACAGTTACATTCCAGGGTTACGTTATCGTCACAGCAAAAGTCCATGTAACTGCAGGCTCTCAGCGGCCCCTCGATTAAGCCATGGAACCCATACAACAGATCACAGTTACATCCAGGGTTACGTAGCCATCGCAGCAAAAGTCCATGTAACTGCAGGCTCTCAGCGACCTCTGATTTTCGCTGTCAAAATGAAACTTCTCAGGAGTACCACCGGGTGGTGCTGCCTTGAGCCACCAGGGGGGTTCTAAAGTTGATCCAGTGAGGAGTCCGGACAAACCTAGTTCGTGGGGATTATGAGTAGATTATACCATAGCGAAAGTCGTGTGTGCCACTGAGAGCCAACAGTCTGCGTTTGATTTTATATCGGTAGACTACGAACTATGGTATAACATAGAGAAAGTCGTGTGTGCCATTGAGAGCCAATAGTCTGTGTTTGATTTTATATCGGCAGACTGCGACCTATGTAGGATTGGAGAGGTTTCATTTCGACAGCGAAAATTAGAGGCCGCTGAGAGCCTGCAGTTACATGGACTTTTGCTGCGACGGCCATGTAACCCTGGATGTAACTGTGATCTGTTGTATGGGATCCATGGCATAATCGAGAGGCCGATGAGAGCCTGCAGTTACATGGACTTTTGCTGCGACGGCAACGTAACCCTGGAATGTAATTATGACTATGGATGGGGATGATGATTTCCAGAGCATTATCACCAAAGATATATCCTATATTTTCAAAAATTGTTTTCTATATTTTCAATAAAATTATTTTCCAAGTATTTTCACAGGGTGTTGAAAACGGGTCTGCTAATTACTTATAGATTTTCAGTCATACGCCTGATCAACGTATGACTGAATTCGTAGGAGAACAAGGATAGACTGGTTGAGACATCGAATTATAAAAGTATCTTTATAAAACTATTTTATAATATAAATAGATTTTAAAAGTATTTAAAGAAAATCAAAGAATATTTAACTAGTTTTTAAATATTTAATAAATCCTGCTTTCGTTCCTTTTCGAGGACGAAAAGATTCAAAGGGGAGAGGAATGTGATAACCAGAATTTGAACATCTGTTAATTGGAAACTAACAGGATTAAAATTGTTAAAATACTTATTTGTAAATTGAACAAATGAAATTCTGGTATATATGTATATCTGAATATGTATATATGAATTTAAACTATAATAAATGCTGAATTATAAATATTTGGATAAATATTCATTTAATAATCTCCTAGTATAATCGTTTAAAATTTATAAATTATTCTTTTAAAACAAATAATAAAAATGGAATATATGTATATATATAGATGAGTAGATTTTAATAGAAATAAAAATCATTATTTTTTTTATAAAAATTATATAATATATATATAAGACAAATTTGAGATGGGTTTGTTTAAAAGTGTATAAGATTTATTTGTATATTATTTGTTTTATAATATTTTGTTTTAAAGTAATTTTTTATATATAATAATGTATTTAGATAGGTGTTTATTTATTAGGAAATCATATTTAAAAGCTTTTAAATCATTTATAAATAATATGAAAAAAATAGTTATTACAAGTGTTAAAGTTATGAACCTCTTAACTAACATGTGTTAGCTTATTAATTTAAGTTTGAAACAAGTGTCCTATTTATTTTAATTTTCTTTTAAATTTTAACAAAATCTAAATTAACTTATATAAACATCTATCTACCTCTTCTTTCTTTTTTTTCTATCTTCATTTAGTTTTTATTCTAAAAACAAAGAAAAACTCAATCTGCAAAGAAAACTCAGATCAAATCTATCTTTAAACCAAGATTATCAAAACTAAGAACACATGAAAACATTTTCAAGTCTGCAATCTTCTCAAACCAAAACCATGCAAGCAGTTTTCAACAGTCTGCAACCATCTCAAGGCAAAAATCTGTAATTCATCTCCACTAAACCAAATGCAAGCCAGAGAAAATGTATTCAAGTGTCTGAAACCATTTTTCTTGAAGCTTGTAAACAAATCAAGCTCTGTCATTTAAGCCTGTAATGTTTTATCTTCAAACCGGGATCGAGTCTGAAGCCATCATCATCTTGTTCCTTTACAATCAGGCATTTCAGCTTCAAATGTTCAAGCTTCAAATAATTTCATTCTTAAGTCCAGCAGCATAAGTTCAGGAATCGAGCAATATCAATACACAGTTTTCAAACTTTCAAAAAGGGGCTTAGTTCAATCCGGTTTCGGTTAAGTTAAGCAGGATTACAATAATGAAGTAATTAATTTAATTCATTTTAAATTAATTAGAGATTAAGTAGTTAATTTGATTCATTTTAAATTAATTATAGATGGTGTGATCATTAGATCATTGCTTATGTTTGTATGGATAGTATTGGTTGCCTTGTATGGTTTGTAATCTCAGCAATGAGATGAGGAATGTTATATGATATGGATGCATTGGTTGCATTGTGATGATGATATGGATTATCTGTTTATGATATAGATTATTTGTTGATGATAATATTGATTATCTATTATGATGTGAATTATCTATCTGTGTGCATATAGATAATGAATTGAAAATTGTTTTAAACTCTAAAACAACTTGGCCTTAAAAGACACGCTTTGGATTTCGATGAGACCGGGATCGGGTTTGCTACAGTACAACGTGATAGTGGGTTCTCGCTTTGCGTTAGGTGGCAAACGGGAGACTCTTACCCCTACATGCCCCCGGGGGTAGTATAAGGCCTTGCGGGGTTGGTTGGGAGTCGAGAGGCTGGCCGTAAAAGCAAACTCGAGGTATCAATGGGAGCCACGGCGGGGCTGGGATGGTTGAAAAGCCTACCAGTCGAGTTTCAAGATAATCACTATTCTCATTAATGATTAAATTTTCATTAACTAAGCGTTGAAGACAATTTACTCTTAAATTTATTTAAGCTAACCAAACTGGATAATTAATTAATTTAATTAATAAATGATTTGGATAAATTTATTTGGTATCAGAGCCAGGTTAAGTGAGAACCTTGGCTCTGGTGGGTATACTCATTAAGGATAGGGTAAGTGGTACCCTAGGAAGAGTTGAGTGTGTGTGTGTGTGTGTGTATATATATATATATATATATATATATATGAGAGAGCGTACTTGTTATTTTCTTATATAAAGGTTTTTAAATGATTTCAAAAGTAAATGAATCTTAGATAAGAAATAGATTATCTATTATATTAAGGAAATTGGTTGTAGTGTTAATTAAACTAAAACTAATAGTAAGAATTAAGAAGTAATAGTATACAACCAAATTGAAATTGAAATTAAATTAAAGATGAGTTTGAAATGGATTCAAACTGAAATTAAATCTTGAATTTTGGAAAGAATTTCAGAATAAGATAATAATGAATTAGTTTCTAGATATGATAATCTTGGTTATTATCATAAATAATTGTTGTAATATAATGTGTATTAAAGATTAAGCAAAATGAAATGTTTTAAGGAAATAAAACATTTAGGGAAGTATGACTTATAAATTAGAATTAAAGATGATCTAAACAGTTAAGTTTTAAATCTGGGTCCTGTTTCATACCAGAGTTGTTTGGAAATTTAAAGAAATTTGTTTTGAATTTAAAAACCAAAGGTGGTTTAAAATTTTAAAGTATGACTTGGTATGTAAAAGAAGTTAATATGTATATATGTGGATATACATAATATCAAAGATGGTTTGAGATAAGACTCTAAATATTGAGTTTTAAATTGGGAATGAGAAGCGAATTGTGGTAATATATCCATTATTGAGATAAATAAATTTAACTTAAATTTAAAATTAAGATATGGAATTCCTTTGAAATTAAGATATCAATGTTAAGAAATAAATTTGTAAATTAAAAAAATTTGTTTGAAACTCTTTACTCTAAAATAAAAATGGATTGGTTGGTTTAAGGTTAGGTGATTTTTTCTAACTTCAAATTGTAAAGGTAATTAACCAATGAAATGGAGCGAGGTTGGAATTAATAAGCAATTAAGATTTATTATTTAATTGACTGGTTATGAACTAAAGATTAAATTAATTAAAGGAATTAATTACTTTATGTAATTATTTAATATGATTATCTTAAGTTAATTAATTGGTTTATTTAATTAAAATAACCACTTGATGATGGGATTGAACATAATTACCTAATAAGGTTTATAAAGTGAAAATTACTTCGTGAAGAAATTAGTAATAGTAATTATAGGGTGCAATTAACTGAAGAATTGGAAGTGGTTTTGGGTTAATTTCAAGGTGTAATTAATATGTAGGATAATTACTTAGTAGAAGTGATTAATAATTAATTGTTTAGTGTAATTAATCTAAGAATTGACTAATAAAAGTTAGGGAAAGTTAATTAAGTGGTGAAATTAATTAAAGGTAATTAATTACACATGAGATTAATCAAGTGTGATTAATAAATTAATTAAAGATTAAGTATAGTTACTTAAGGTAATTAATGAGGTGTAATTACTTAGTGAACTAATGAGTTGATAATTACTAGATGTAATTAAATAAAAGATCTATTACTTTGGAAAGTAATTAAGGGATAATTACTTGGTGGAAGGAATTAAATGATAATGACTCGATGTGATTAAAGGATTAATTAATGTAATTAATCAAGAAGATGGTTTAATTAATGGAGTAATTTAGGAAGTTAATTTTTGATTTCGATCAAGATTTATTAATGAATGTAATTAGTTAAAGGATAATTATTATGTGAAATTTAAGAATGGTTTACTAATGACAATAATAAGAGGATCATTAATTAATTAATTTAATTAATGGAGGTGATAAATCTTGCTTATTAATGATGAAATGATGATGAATACCTGGAAATTGATTGATATCTTTTTTATGAATTGCTTTGTGGTATGATATGTATGATGGACAATGATAATGTGATTATCGATCAATTAGGAATTGCTGTGAAAAAGTGTCCCATTTATTTTAATTTTCTTTTAAATTTTAACAAAATCTAAATTAACTTATATAAACATCTATCTACCTCTTCATTTCCTTTTTTTTCTATCTTCATTTAGTTTTTATTCTAAAAACAAAGATAAACTCAATCTGCATAGAAAACTCATACTCAAAATCTCGTACGGATTTAAATGAATGAGAAGTGAAGTGTGTCAATATATCCATTATTGAGATAAATAAGTTTGACTTAAATTTAAAATTAAGATATGGAAATCCATTGAACTTAAGATATGAATGTTAAGAAATAAATTTGTAAATTAAAAAAAAATTGTTGAAACTCTTACTTGAACCTTGTAATGAGTTAAGTAAAGATAATTTAAAATGGAATTTTGAGAATTGAACTCAGAATTAAATTGTTTAAAGGTTTGGGTTATTGATGTAAAAATAAAGGTTAATTTGAATTAGTTCAAACTGAATTTGATTTGAATTAATTGAAATGGTGATTGAAGTTGTATGAGTATAAGATTCAAATGGAAAATTTGAATTGGATTGATTCGAATAATTTGAAATTGTAACTAAAGTTGAATAGTTTCAAATTCATATGGAATTTGAATTGAATTTGGGAGGAAATCAAGAATAATTCAACTTGATTTGGAAATGAAATTTAAAATTAGAATTAATTCAAACTGGAGTTAAAATGAATTGAAATTGGAACTAGTTCAATTGAAATTTATTTGAATTAGTAGAATTTGAGATCAAGGTTGAATAAAGTTAAATTTTGGAAAGAAAATGAGGTTAATTCAACTTGAATTGGGGTTGAATCAATTTCAATGGAAATTGGAGATTATTTAAATTAAAGTTGGATCAATTTAAATGGAAGTGGAAATTTAAGTTGAATTGATAAGAATGGAGATTGGGAAGTGAGCAGTTTTAACTATACCAAATGTAACGACCCGGAAATTTCGATCCCGAAATTCCAAATAGATAGTGATAGAAGAAAAGAGAAAGAAGAAGAAACAGAAAACTCAAACTCAGAATTTCACATTCGCAGCAGATAAATTATAATAGCAAACAATAATAACAGTTATACAAAGAAAATAGTATCTGTCAATTTACATTTATATACATCAGAGTTACAATATCCCATACAAACTGGATAGTTTATCATCTTGTCCAGATAACAACAATACTATATCAGATTCCACTCCATACGCTCCTGACATCTAGCTCTCCTCCTGAGCTCCAGAACGTCCCTACCTGCAAATCTGTTATACTCGGTCTGACCCGAGCATTACATCAAAGTAACACCCGGGTCAGGCTGGAAACCAGCGTGAGTAAACTCATCTAACATGAATGACAGAAACATACAACTTATATAAAACCCGGGGTAACTTACATCAATTTCAACTTCACAAGTTGTTATAGACATCATCTATTTCACACATTAATTTCTAAGTGCCAAACTTAGATTTTAAATGGTCCAATTCACTCAAATCATTCCATATCAGCCTATTGATTTCACATATCAAATTTATATAGAATCAAATTGGTTTCGGGCACTTACTGATACGCGACCCCGGTCTCTTCGAGCCCTTGTCATTCTTAACCCAAGTAATTAATTTGAAATACAATTCAAACTTTAATACAGGTTTTCACTATACAAAGTAATTATCTCGATAGATAACCACATAATCAACTGTTCAACTCAATCATATCACAAAACACTTCATATCAGAACACAATAAATAGTCGAAGACATTCAATATCTTGAAATAATTTATAAGCAAGATGAATTATATATAAAATTCTTAATTAATTTAGTCAATCTACAATTTAATTAATTACTTACTTTAATTACTTAGATTATCATAAATTTTGCTTAATAAACATTAATTAATTACAATCTAATCAATTAATAATTCTTCGATCATCCATCTTAACTAATCGTTATTGATTAATCATTTGCTAATTACCTTAAGTAATTAACTTTTAATTATCACCCAGGTTAATTAGCCTCAACTATTTCCATTAATTAACCGAATGTAACGACTCAAAAATTTCGATCCCGAAAATTCCAGATAGTCAGAGAAAAGAAAAAAAGAGATAGAGGAAGAAGAACAGAAAAGAAACACACAATCTCACATTCGCAGCAGATAAAATATAATATCAATAATAATAGTTATATCGAAGAAAACTGTATCTATCAATTTACATCGACATATCAGAGTTACAACAATTTTATACAACATTGGACAGATACAAATTAACATGTCTCAGATATATACAATATCAGAGTGGAAACTCTCCATACGTCCCTACCATCCAGCTCGCTTCCTGAGCTCCAGAATGATCTTACCTGAAATTCTGTAATACTCGGTCTGACCCGAGCATTACATCAAATGTAACGACTCGAAAATTTCGATCTCGAAATTCCAGATAGTTATTGAAAGAAGAAAAGAAAAAGAAGAAGAAACAGAAAACTCAAACTCAGAATTTCACATTCGCGGCGGATAAAATATAATAGCAAATAATAATAACAGTTATACAAAGAAAACTGTATCTGTCAATTTACATTTATATACATCAGAGTTACAATATCCCATACAAACTGGATAGTTTATCATCTTGTCCAGATAACAACAATACTATATCGGAATCCACTCCATACGCTCCTGAAATCTAGCTCTCCTCCTGAGCTCCAGAACGTCCTTACCTGAAAAGCTGTGATACTCGGTCTGACCCGAGCATTGCATCAAAGTAACACCCAGGTCAGGCTGGAAACCAGCATGAGTAAACCCATCTAACATGGAATATAAAAGCATACAACTTATATAAACCCGGGGTAACTTATATCAATTTTCAACTTTGCAAGTTGTTATAGACATCAATCATTTCACACATCAATTTCTAAGTGCCAAACTTAGATTTTAAATGGTCCAATTTAATTAAGTCATTCCACTTCAGCCTATTAGTTTCACATATCAAATTATAATAATCTAAGTGGTTTCGGGTATTTACTAATACCTGACTCCGGTCTCTTCGAAACCATTGTCAACTTAACTTACATTATTCAAAGTGAAATACAACTCTATTTTTAATACATGATGTCATAGTAACTCATAATCAATAGATAATCACATCTTCACAGTATAAATCAAACATATAATATCACATAGTATCACGAACCACTTAGGGACAGACCGAGCATTACAGATTTTCAGGTAAGGACGTTTTGGAGCTTAGGAGGCAAGCTTGATGGCAGGAACGTATGAGATGTTTCGCTGTATTTATCTGGGACAAGTTAGTTTTTAACTGTCCGGTATTTGTGTAATGATGTAACTCTGATGTATAAAGATATAAGTGTAATGATATAGTTCTTCTTGTAAAACTATTATTTATGTGATATTATATTTTATCCGCTGCGAATGTGAGATTGTGTGTTTCTTTTCTGTTCTTCTTCTATCTCTTTCTTCTTTCTCTATCTTCTTTCCACTAACTATCTGGAAATTTCAGGATCGAGATTTCCGGGTCGTTACATTTGGTAATTAATCAAGGCTTCCAATATCATTCTATTTATTTTAATTACATTTAAGTAATTAGCTCTTAATTAATTTCACAAATTAGTTATCCTTCACCAAATACAGTAATTAACCTTTAATTACTTCATTTATTAATTATTAACCATAATCATTAAACATTCTTGATAAATAACATCCAGTAATCAACTACCCTTAATTTCTTCATTGAATAAATTAATCCTTAATTTATTCTCTAATTAATCCTTTGATTTATCCCATTCAGAAATCAACTATTTTTAATCACCATATTTCAAAAACTAATTACCCTTAATTAATTATCTCAATTAATCCCCTGATCAATTACATAGGAATTTAATCCAAATTACTTCCATCATCAATATATTTAATTACATCTAGTAATTACCATTAATTACTTCCTTAAGTAATTACGCTTCCATTAATTACATTAAGTAATTATTCATCAATCATCAAGTGTTTAAATTAATTAAACTTAATTAATTAATCTAAACAAATCACATTAGACCCAATTAATTACATTAAGTAATTAATTTCTTAATTACTTTTATTAAGTAATTAAACTTAAACAATTTCTCAATTGACTATTATCAATTATATGTTAAAGAATACTTATAAAAGACATTTAAAGATTTTAAACTAACTTCGTTTTTAGTCTTAGATTATTGAAGTATACTTTAACCTTCCAACTTATTTACAATATTTAAATTTATAAACTTTACTATATTTCCACTCTTAAGATTCAAATCAAATTTTAATTCAAATTAAAAAAAAATGCTGATTTAACTTTGATTAAATCCTCTACTACACTTCAAAACTCCATTTAAATTCAAATTCTTTAATTACATTTTAACTTCTTAAACACTTTAATAATATTAAAACAATTTGAATTTAAAAACTCATTTTTCCCTAACTAGATTCAAATTCAACTTGAATCTATTTTTAAATTTAGATTTAAACTTGAATTTAAATTGAAAACTAGATTTAAAACTTTATTTAGAAAACTTTACTGTCATTTAAATTCAGGTTTTAAAAATTTTATTTTAAATTTGAACAAAACTTACAGGTTTCAGAACCAAAACCTATACCATACTTAATTACTTTATCAAATAAATTAATTACTTCTTAATTATCTCTTATTCTAAAATACTTTTCCAATTCAGGATTTCAATTTTAGCTTGAATCCATTTAAAACTTATATTATTTAATTTCAGCTTGGTTGTATTTCTAATACCACTTAATTTAATCCCAATTCCAGATTTCAATTTGGTTGTATTATATTACTTCTTAATTCAATTCCAATAATTTAACAATCAATTCCTTTAATATTTGTTAGAAAGAAATATTGCTGTATATATCAAAATATATTTTTATAAAATCATTGAAAATCTTTATATAAGAAAATAACAAGTACGCTCTCTCATATATACACTCAACTCATTCTAAGGTATCACTTACCTATCCTTAATGAGTAATCCCACCAGAGCCAAGGTTCTCGCTTAACCTTCTGCTCTGATGCCAAATGTAATGACCTGAAATTTTCGATCCTGAAAATTCCAAATTGTTAGAGAAAAGAAGAAAGAGATAGAAGAAGAACAGAAAAGAAACACACAAACTGACATTCGCAGCGGATAAAATATAATATCAATAATAGTCATACAAAAGAAAACTGTATCTATCAATTTACAATCGATATATCAGAGTTACAACAATTTTATACAACATTGGATAGATGCAACTTAACATGTCTTAGATATATACAATACCATAGTGGAAACTCTCCATACATCCCTGCCATCCAGCTCGCCTCCTGAGCTCCAGAACGTCCTTACCTGAAAATCTGTAATACTTGGTCTGACCCGAGCATTACATCAAAGTAACACATGTTTTAAAATCTTTACATTTTTCATTCACTAAAGTTTATAAACCAACATTTGTTATAATGAAAACTTAATATATAGACACTTGTAATTAAGTAACTTATATTTAATTTTTAAAATGCTAGTAAAAGTCCTTAATTTATTTATTGTTATGTATATATGAATTTCTTTTCATTGAAAATGTAACAAACAATTTATATATAAACAAAAGCTTATACATATATTTTAAATCCAAATATTTAAAATATCCATCCTTTGAATTACTTAATAAATCCAAATTCATATTCAAATTAAATTTTAAAATCTAATTTAAAAATCAAGCCAACAATACATATATTTTAAACAAACCCAATTCAACGTGTAATTAATAGTGATATTTAAGAATTTATTTATCTATAAATTCAGTATTTCTATTAATTAATTCAATAATATTATTAATTACAACGCTCAGAAATCTTGGTTATCACATTTATTAAAACAATTTATATTAAAAATAGTCCAGAGTCAAACTGCTCACTTACCAATCTCTATTCTTATCAATTCAATTTAAATTTCCTCTACCATTTAAATTGACCCGATTCCAATTTAAATAACTTCAATTCTCTGATACCAAATGTAACGACCCGAAAATTTCAATCCTGAAATTTCCAGATAGTTTAGAAAAAGGAGAAAGAGATAGAAGAAAGAAACAGAACACATCACAGAAACCTTACTTTCGCAGCGGACCAAAATATAATATCACATAAATAATAGTTATACAAATGAAGACTGTATCTGTCAATTTATAATTATATACATCAGAGTTACAACAATTTCACAATACTGGACAGTTTTAAACAACTTTTCTAGATAAATAACAATATATATCACAGTGGATAAACACTCTATACGTTCCTATCCTTCAGCTCTCCTCCTAAGCTCCAGAACGTCCTTACCTGCAAATCTGTAATACTCGGTCTGACCCGAGCATTACATCAAAGTAACACCCGGGTCTGGCTGGAAACCAGCGTGAGTAAACCCATCTAACATGAATGACAGAAACATACAACTTATATAAAACCCGGGGTAACTTACATCAATTTCAACTTCACAAGTTGTTATAGACATCATCTATTTCACACATTAATTTCTGAGTGCCAAAACTTAGATTAAAAGGTCCAATTCACTCAAATCATTCCATATCAGCCTATTGACTTCACATATCAAATTTATATAGAATCGAAGTGGTTTCAGGCACTTACTAATACCCGACCCCGGCCTCTTCGAGTCCCATGTTATTCTTAACCCAAGTAATTAATTTGAAATACAATTCAAACTTTAATACAGGATTTCACTATACACAAGTGATTTATCTCGATAGATAACCACATTATCAACTGTTCAACTCAATCATATCACAAGACACTTCATATCAGAACACATTAAATAGTCGAAGACATTCAATATCTTAAAATCATTTATAAGCAAGATGAATTATATATAAAATTCTTAATTAATTTAATCAATCTCCAATTTAATTAATTACTTACTTTAATTACTTAGATTATCATAAATCTTGCTTATTAAACATTAATTAATTACAGTCTAATTAATTAATAATTCTTCGATCATCCATCTTAACTAACCATTATTGATTAATCATTTGCTAATTACCTTAAGTAATTAACTTTTAATTATCACCCAGATTAATTAGCCTCAACTATTTCCATTAATTAACCTTTTAATTAATCTCCTTAATTAATAATTACTCACCCTTCATTTGTTTAACCTTTAATTAATAATCGATTAATTAACTAAGTAATAAACCTAATTATCCAACATTAACTGATTTAAGATACTTCATTTATCTTAAACACCTTTTTAATCATCATCATAATTTGATAAAACTTGGAATGAATTATCATTAAAAAAACATTAAGTTAAATTTAAAAATTTAGACACTTAATCCTTTAATTAAACTACTAGATTAATTAAGCTTTTAAAAACATTCTGAGGATTAACTTAATTAATGATTTAAAATAATAATTTTTTCAACTTTAATAAACCAACATCTAATAACCAATTACTATTAACATAGTTTAAGGCTAATACATTTTAAACTTAAATGTTGTTAACTTAAAACTTGCTAACCAACTGATGAATAAACCGAGACAAATCCCGAGGTTTACTTAAACAAAACTTGAGCATTTCTTCTCCAAAACCGAGTTTCCTTTTGATAAAAGTTTTAAACTGTGGAGCCTAAATCCACACGTGAACCACACGAACATGAACCTGAGACAACTCAATTTTTCCCCGAGACCTACTCGAAGGAAAATCCTTCGTTCCCAAAAACCTCAAATTTAAATGCACAGGCCTCTGGTGCACATGCACCGGTCGCCGACTATGCTCCGGCGTCCACGTCAATCACCCACAAGACCCCTATCATCTCCTTCTTCGATCACTACCACCTAATACCCAAAATGATCACGCAATCGAAATATGACTCGATCGAACTTTGCTGGAACCTAATACTCCGACCAAAGATCGCCACAACACGGCAACGTCGTCCACCAGAAATCTCCAGATCTCGCCCAAAATTTCACCAATGCTCTACGCACGTCACCAACTAGGACTAAACCATTCCGATGCGTCGACGCTAGCGCGGCAGCGTGAATTTCCTCCTCTACCAAAAACTAGGATAAAACCCTAGCTCGACCCTCTCACGCCGCCACGGTGGTCATAACACCCTACGACCATTTTTACCCTGATCCCCGAACTCCCTATTTACTTCAGAAAAAGCCTGACCATCCAGTTTACCACGATCACCAGAAATCGAATCAATCATGAATTCTGTTCATCATACAATGCCTCATGAATTTCCACATTAAAATTCATGATTTCACTCTTGAAAATCCTAGTTTTTGATAACAATTCGGATAATACACCTGAATCCATCAATTTATCAAATCGAAATTTTGATATACATAAGTTTTTACTGTAAATTCTACATCTCAGTTGAAACTATCAGTATCTTCTATTTAAACTATTTTTTAAAATTTAAATCTTACTATTTCTAAAAAAATTTGTTTAAACACCAAGACATATAACAAAACAGAGAAGATCAGTTGATTTTTTTTTGTTTGTAACATATTTCCACCCAGTAATTGAAGAACAGAACAATTCACCAAAACACCGACACGCACACAACTATATTCATTTATATAAATACTTATAACCATTTAATCAACCATGCTAACCATTATTACCAATTTAAATTTAAATTTTACTACATGCATTAAGATTTACAACAGAGTTATTCCATTGTTTACTCACCTGGAAACTGTTGAACAAAGCTTGAAATAGTTTTGGATCTGGAAAACTTGAATGCCTCTTTAATTTTATTAGCTGAGATGATCTTGCTTGTTGGTGATTTAGGTTGAAGATATAGTTGATTGCTTGATTATTTGAGGTAGTTGAAAATATGTATTTTGAAATATTTACTACCTGTAAAATTCTTAAGCCATTTTTAGAATTTATAAAACCCTTTTAAAATTCTTTCCCTTTAGATATCATGGACTGAAAGTATTTTGCTTGAAAGATATAGATTTTTATAAAAATTTAGAACCAGATATATGCAACAGATCAGTGATATGAATATACAGGAACTCAGCTTACCCAGATCTATCCTAAATACTAACATGCATTCACAACCAATTTTATATAACATATATGCCCCATCACAATACAAGGCTTTCACAAGAATCAAAGTTTAATTACCGGAAAAAAACTGTTCTTAAGAAAGGCGCACTCACCAGGCTTCTAGAACAGAAATAGTGAATCTGTACTTATTTTTTTTCTTTTTTCTTTTTGCAGACTTGTTTGCAGATTCTTGAACTTGAATCAATTGACTGTTGACTAAATTGGTTTCCAGATTTGCTTGCCTGATTTTGAATCTGTTTTGATTCAACCTTGAATCTGGTTTTTGATTCTGAACTATACTTTGTTTTTATCTTGAAATAGTAGAAACTGTAATAGTTTGATTTAATTTCTGGTCTTGATTTTCCTTTATCTCAGTTTCTTGTTTTGAAAATTTGAGAAATGTAAAATGAAAAATGAAGAAAAGATGGGAATAAGGGATAGTAGGATTTTTTTTTTATTAAAAATTAAAATGAAGAATGGCAAATGACACTTGAAAAAATCTTACCACATGTTATACACTTGTTACTAACATTATTTCATACATTCACACTTGTAACTTTTCCATGTGTTTATATTTTTTTCAATTTCGTAAACCATATTTCTTAAATTAACATACGTATCATATTTGTTTACACTTAATTAGATACATTTTTATGCTTCCATTTGTAATCATGTAAACATTCAATTTATATTTGAAATCCCATGAATTAATGAATCCTTAAATGATTTTTTTTCTATAAAACCTATATATATATATATATATATATATATATTTCCATTAAGTAAATACATTATCTTAAATTTTATAAATAAATCTTTTAAAGAGAAAAATGTAAAACCAATCATATAAAATCATAAAATATAATTTCAAAATAACTTGAGATATTCACCCTTTGAATTTCTAATTTAAATTCAATTTAACACAAATATATATGTATAGATGAATAATATCAAATTTATTTGTTTAATCTATAAATCTGTATTTCTATTAGTTAACCCAATTATATTATTAATTACAATGCCCAGAAATCCGGGCTATTACATTCCTCCCCCCTTTGAATCTTTTCGTCCTCGAAAAGAAATACGAAGCCAAAATTATTAAAATGCTTAAAATCAGATAAATTATTCTTTGACCATTTTTAAAACATTTTGAAAATCAATATAATTTTTTCCAAATTAGTTTTATAAAAATACTTTTTATATCTCGATGTTTCAAAAAGTCCATCCTTGTTCTCACAGAAATTCGGTCATACGTTGATCAGGCGCGTAAGACTGAAATACTACAAGTGCTTGGCAGTCTCGTTTTCAACATCCAGTGAAAATACTTTAAAAATAATTTTATTGAAAATTTTAGAAAACATTTTTGAAAATAGAGGAATATCTTTGGTGAGAATGCTCTGGAAATCATCACCCCATCCATGGTCACAGTTACATTCCAGGGTTACGTTGCCGTCACAGCAAAAGTCCATGTAATTGCAGGCTCTCAGCGGCCTCTCGATTACGCCATGGAACCCATAAAACAGATCACAGTTACATCCAGGGTTACGTAGCCATCGCAGCAAAAGTCCATGTAACTGCAGGCTCTCAGCGACCTCTGATTTTCGCTGTCAAAATGAAACTTCTCAGGAGTACCACCGGGTGGTGCTGCCTTGAGCCACAAGGGGGGTTCTAAAGTTGATCCAGTGAGGAGTCCGGACAAACCTAGTTCCTGGGGATTATGAGTAGAGTATACCATAGCGAAAGTCGTGTGTGCCACTGAGAGCCAACAGTCTGCGTTTGATTTTATATCGGTAGACTACGAACTATGGTATAACATAGAGAAAGTCGTGTGTGCCGTTGAGAGCCAATAGTCTGTGTTTGATTTTATATCGGCAGACTGCGACCTATGTAGGATTGGAGAGGTTTCATTTCGACAGCGAAAATCAGAGGCCGCTGAGAGCCTGTAGTTACATAGACTTTTGCTGCGACGGCCACGTAACCCTGGATGTAACTGTGATCTGTTGTGTGGGATCCATGGCATAATCGAGAGGCCGCTGAGAGCCTGCAGTTACATGGACTTTTGCTGCGACGGCAACGTAATCCTGGAATGTAACTATGACCATGGATGGGGGTGATGATTTCCAGAGCATTATCACCAAAGATATATCCTCTATTTTCAAAAATTGTTTTCTATATTTTCAATAAAATTATTTTCCAAGTATTTTCACAGGGTGTTGAAAACGGGTCTGCTAATTACTTATATATTTTCAGTCATACGCCTGATCAACGTATGACTGAATTTCTAGGAGAACAAGGATAGACTGGTTGAGACATCGAATTATAAAAGTATCTTTATAAAACTATTTTATAATATAAATAGATTTTAAAAGTATTTAAAAAAAATCAAAGAATATTTAACTAGTTTTTAAATATTTAATAAATCCTGCTTTCCTTCCTTTTCGAGGACGAAAAGATTCAAAGGGGAGAGGAATGTGATAACTAGAATTTAAACATCTGTTAATTGGAAATTAACCGGATTAAAATTGTTAAAATACTTATTTGTAAATTGAACAAATGAAATTCTGGTATATATGTATATCTGAATATGTATATATGAATTTGAACTATAATAAATGCTGAATTATAAATATTTGGATAAATATTCATTTAATAATCTCCTAATATAATCGTTTAAAATTTATAAATTATTCTTTTAAAACAAATAATAAAAATGGAATATATGTATATATATAGATGAGTAGATTTTAATAGAAATAAAAATCATTATTTTTTTTATAAAAATTGTATAATATGTATATAAGACAAATTTGAGATGGGTTTGTTTAAATGTGTATAAGATTTATTTTTATATTATTTGTTTTATAATATTTTGTTTTAAAGTAATTTTTTATATATAATAATGTATTTAGATAAGTGTTTATTTATTAGGAAATCATATTTAAAAGCTTTTAAATCATTTATAAATAATATGAAAAAAATAGTTATTACAAGTGTTAAAGTTATGAACCTCTTAACTAACATGTGTTAGCTTATTAATTTAAGTTTGAAACAAGTGTCCTATTTATTTTAATTTTCTTTTAAATTTTAACAAAATCTAAATTAACTTATATAAACATCTATCTACCTCTTCTTTCTTTTTTTTCTATCTTCAATTAGTTTTTATTCTAAAAACAAAGAAAAACTCAATCTGCAAAGAAAACTCAGATCAAATCTATCTTTAAACCAAGATTATCAAAACTAAGAACACATGAAAACATTTTCAAGTCTGCAATCTTCTCAAACCAAAACCATGCAAGCAGTTTTCAACAGTCTGCAACCATCTCAAGGCAAAAATCTGTAATTCATCTCCACTAAACCAAACGCAAGCCAGAGAAAATGTATTCAAGTGTCTGAAACCATTTTTCTTGAAGCTTGTAAACAAATCAAGCTCTATCATTTAAGCCTGTAATGTTTTATCTTCAAACCGGGATCGAGTCTGAAGCCATCATCATCTTGTTCCTGTACAATCAGGCATTTCAGCTTCAAATGTTCAAGCTTCAAATAATTTCATTCTTAAGTCCAGCAGCATAAGTTCAGGAATCGAGCAATATCAATACACAGTTTTCAAACTTTCAAAAAGGGGCTTAGTTCAATCCGGTTTCTTAAATTCTTTGCTAATTCAAAAGGTGAGTAAACTCCACTTGTATTAATTTAAACTTGGATGCTTGAGTTGGATTAGAAGCTTGGTGAAAATATTTTTTTGCATGCAGTTGAAATGAATATATTCGAATGAAAATATGTGTGCATATGTGAATATGTCAAAACTCAACCGTGTTTAAATACACAGAGTATAAATTTGATAATAATTCTAATTCCTCTTGTTCTAATCATTGTCAGAACTAGATATTTAACTTAAATATGTTAGTTTAAGAAGAAATCTATGATAAGAAGATATTTTTAAGATTTAAAAATAAAAAAAAACATCGTCTGGAGAAAAAAAATGAACAGAGGAACATTTGGTTTATGTTAAAGAAATCAAACTGTCAGATAAGTAACTCCATTTTTAAATTTATGGAGGCAAAAGTTTGAGCTGCATGCTAGTTATTTGATGAAGTTTGAATTATGTACATATCTTTGAAAATTCCTGTGATTTTGCTGTTAAAATTACCTTTGCTTATTCTCAGTTTAAATTCAGATTCTAAACAAAAGAATCCAATATCCTTCGATCTGGTTGCTGTTAGAATGTAGGAATTAAACAAGACATGTTTATTTACTTTAAAGATTAAGATTTAAAAACTTATTTAAGTTAAAAATTTAATAGCAATGCTCAGGAAAACAGAAGAAAAAGGAAAAAAAAGAGAACATGGTAGTTTGAATTTATGGAAAATTCAATTAAATTTATTACCCAATTTTATCTTCTAGTTTGAAACCAATTCTTAAACAAGTTCAATTTTCAAATTCAATCATTATAAATTGTTTAAAAGCTTTTAATAAAGGTTAACTTGGTTTAAAGGGTTAAACCAACCTTAGTGAATTTAACTCGAATTTATATAATTCGAGATGGTTTAAATTTGGTACTTGAACATGGGATTGTAGGTGAACGAAGTTCTTGTTCCAGGCAGTGGAAGGTTGAATTTCGTTTGGGGGTTTTTGGCGATTTTTCGGGCGGTATGGCACAGTGAGGGGGTCGGCGGCGACTCTGGGGTAGCTTCAACGTTGATCATTGTGGCTCCGGTCGCTCGTGCATATGCACGGTGCACAGAATTTTTGGTTTGGTTGCGTGTGGTAGTTTGAATCAGGGAAGGGTAGTGGAGAGGGAGAACGAAGGTTGGATCAGGAATTTGGGATTTGGGCCGTGTCGTTCTCGAATTTGGGTATTGGGCTCGGTGTGTTTTGGTTAACCTTTCTTTTATTTAACTTGGATAAGCTTTGGATTTAAATCAAAATATAAATCAAGTTGTTAAAGAAAACTTGATTGGGTTTTGAAAGTAATTTTGAATATCAAGCTTTACGCTAACTATTCAACGAGATTCCAAGTAAAATATTTATCAAATTTATTATAAGTCAAATGAATTTGAAATATGATTGTTTGATTTCTATTAAGATAATTAACTAGTTATATTCTTAAGTGTTAGCAAATAAAATTTATAAATGAAAATTAAGTAGCTAGTTCAGACAATGGTTATCCTAAATAGGACGTGATGAATTAATGGATAATTAACCAAGTTGATTAATTAGAGGGTAAATAAATGAATATAAATAAATGAATGGTAGTTAATTAATTAGTGATTAATTGATTAAATTAAAGGAAAATTATAGAATGATTAATTAAAGCAATTAAGGGAAAATTACTTAATAGGAGTTATTACTTGTTGTAATTAGTTAAAGGATTATTAAATTAGGAATTGATTAAAAGATTAGTTTATTTATGAATGTGATAAATAAAAAAATAATTAATTAATAATTATAGAGTGATTAATCAGGAATTAATTAATCAGTGTGATTAATTAAGTTGGTTAATTTTAGTTAATTAATTAAGTTTAATTAACTAAAGATAATCAGCTAATGTTGGGTTAAGTATAATTACTTAAGGTAATTAATGAGGTATAATTACTTAGTAAAGTAATTTATGGATAATTCCTGGATGTAATTAGTTAAAGGAAATTACTTGATGGGAAGTAATTAAAGGATAATTACTTGGAGGAAGAAATTAAGTGATAATTACTCGGTGTAATTGAAGAATTAATTAATATAATAAATCAAGGAGTTGAATTAATTGATGAAGTAAATAATGAAAGTTAATTATTGATGTGATTAATCAAGATTGAATAATGAATGTAATTAAGTTAAAGGTTAATTATTAAAGGAAATTTCAAGAATAATTAACTAATGGAAGTGATTAGATGATCACTAATTAATGTAATTAATGAAAGTGAACAATCTAGCTTATGAATGGTTGAATAATGATAAGTGCCTTGAATTGGTTGATATCTCTGATAGGAATTGCTTTGTGATATGATATTTTTGGGTGGATAATAATGATGTGATTATCTATCATTTATAAATTGCTGTATGGAAGTGTTATCCAATAATTAAAGTTGAATGGTATTTAATTGAATAACTTGGGATAAGATTACATTGGACTCGAAGAGACCGGAGTCGGGTATTAGTAAATATCTGAAACCACTTCGATTCTTTACAGATTGATATGTGAGATCAATGAGCTGGAATAGAATGGAATGATTTAAGTGAATTGGACCATTTAACCTAAGTTTTGACACTTAGAAATGGATGTGTGATATGAGTAATGTCTTAACGACTTGTGAACTTGTAAATTGACATAAGTTACCCCGGGTTCATATTAGTTGTATGCTTTTGTATTCCTGTTAGATGGGTTTACTCACGCTGGTTTCCAGCCTGACCCGGGTGTTACTTTGATGTAATTCTCAAGTCAAATCGAGTATTACAGAATTTCAGGTAAGGACGTTCTGGAGCTCAGGAGGCCAGCTGGAGAGCAGGAACGTATGGAGAGCTTCGGATATGATATATTATAGTATCTGAAACAGATTTATTTATCTGTTCTGTGATTGTAAATCTGTTGTACTCTGATATATATATTAAAGTGTAATTTGACAAGTACAGTTCCTTTGTATAACTATTATTTATGTGATATTATATTTTATCCGCTGCGAATGTGAGACTTTGGGTTTGGTTTTCTGTTTTCTTCTTCTTTTATCTCTTCTTCTTTTCCTAATTATCTGGAATATTCGGGATTGAAAAATTCCGGGTCGTTACATTAAATGTGATAACCTAGATTTTCGAGCATCTGGTAATTGGTAATTAATAGGATTAGAACTATTAAAATATTAATTTGTATGTTAATCAGATAAATTCTAATAATAAAAAAATATGTGAATGTGTAAATGGATTAGGGGAAAAAATATAAATAATAAATAAGTATAATAAAGGATATCTGTAATATAACAAAAATTTCAAGCAATTTCAATTATGATAATCTCCTAATATAATTTTATATTGGGCAAACTTATTATGTTCAAACAAATTAGATATGTGTTTGTTTAAATATATATATATATATATATATATATATAAGATTTTAAATTAAATTTGAATTTGAGATTGGAATCCAAATATGAATATCTTAAAGTAAATTGGATTTAATAATAATGTATATTTGATTTTAAATGGTAGATAATTAGTTATATAATATTTTCTTTATAAGGATTTTATAAGAATAAATTAAGAAAATGTATTTACCAAATAGATATTAAAAATAAAAGATTTTCAAAAATATTTAAAATAATAAATGCTTACAAAATACAAGTGTAAATATTTTAATACAAGTGTAAATATTTTAACACATGTGTAAAGACAAGTGGAAGCTTAGTATAGCATGCTGATTACAAATGGAAATTTTATTTACTCAAAATTGTAATATCAATATAAAAGTGTTTTTTTAAAAAAAAAAATGTAAACACGTCAGTACATATTCATTTCCACCCCTCTCTCTTTCGTTCCTTTTTCTTTTATCTTCTTCTAAAACCCTCTTTTATTGTTCGAAAGAAAAAGAAAAATAATGGTGAACTCAACAACTTCAATCGAATGGCAATGGCAATCAAGCAAGGGTGAAATTCAACTAATAACAAGTTCAGATCAGCTCGAAATTTAATTCTATTTTGATAATAGGAGTCACTCTCTGTTATAAGTATATCTGTGTGTAAATTCTGTTTTTCTCTCTCTTTCCCTGATTATCACACCAACGATTTCTTCTTTTGCTAAATCTTCATCTAGTAGGTTTCGAATTTGATTCTTTGGGTTGATTTTTCACAATTGACAATCTATAAAATTCTGAACACTGGTTAGCTCTGTATTTCTTCGTGCTTTGGGGTTTTCAAGGGTTTTGGGGAGATTTCGAGTTCTGTGATGAGTACACTCTCACAGTTGCTATCTTTAAAATCTAATTAAATTCCTATAAAGATTTTGTGTCATAGTATTTGCTTTGCTTTATAATGCATGATCTATTCCCAAGTTGTTATGCATAAATTCCATTGAATAAGAAAGTTTGATCTGATAGTTTACTTTTCCATCTCCCTGTGTCTGGTTCTTATAAACAGTAATTCTAGAAATATAATATTAACTTTTGTATCCAATTTTTATTATTAGACTTTAACTAGGCCTAGGGCAACCCACTTTAATGGGTCGTCCCTGAATGTAGGGTGTGTTTGGTGGCAGCAGTTTGTATGTAGAGGGATAGGTTATGTGCAGTGGTGTTGTGACTTGATGGAAATAATGGTCGGGAAAAAGTGTTCTGGAAGTGTGCAGGTTAGGGGATGTGCAGCAGTTTGATAGTGTATGTATGATGAGGTGATGGACTGATGGTATGCAGGAGGAGGTTGTGCTTAGTGTTTGGTGGAGTTGTCAATGATGTAGTTGTTGTGGGTTTTGTATTCGAAGAGGTAAGGGGTTGACAAAATTTTTGAACGGTGATGTTGCAATGAGGTATAGTACTGATGTGCAGTAAGGAGTGATGCAATTGCGGTGGTATATGTATATGTGTATGCAGTGGGCAAGTATATAAAGGCAGTAGACAGTGGTTATGGTGGTATGTTGTGTAGTGGTTATGTGAAGGCAGGCAGAGGAGTTGTGAAGATATAGGGGATGCACAGTTAACAACAAAAATGGATAGAGACGTTAGGCGGAAATGGTAGGTCAGTGATGAAGTAACAGGAGTTGGTTGCAGCAGCGTTAAGTATGGCAGTGGGGTGGTTTTTGGTAAGTATGATGAAATGATATGGAACAGTGGGCAGTGGAAACTGAGTATAGTGTTGGCAGTTTGGATGTGTGTTGTCTTGGTGGTTTGTTCGTTAGGTTGTTGGACAGGGAAAGTTTGGATAAGTTGGCAAATGGTAATGAAATGTTGCTGAAGTGAGATTTTGTATGAAGAGGATGAACAGAGGGTTGTTATGTTATAGGGACAGTGGAAGAATGATGGGGGAATGGTGGCAGTGGTATGGAGATGAGGGTTGAAGGTAGTTGTTATATTGTATGGGTTTGAAGGGTTTTGTTATAATGAAGGTTGCTTGTATCAGTTGTATCAGCAAGTTGACGGTGTCGATATGCAGTGACGTGTACGGTGGAGAAAAATGAAATGCACCGTAATGTTCAAGTTTGGTTGTTGGATAGAAGTGATGATGGTCCGGGAGGTTGTGGGGATGTTTTGTAGCATTGCTGTTTGGTGGCTGTGAGTTGTAAGTGCGCTGTTGTTTGAAGTAAAAAAAAATTAATTAAGATAAATGCTTTCTTAATTAATTAAGGACTTTAAAATATAAGAAGTTAATTAATTAATTATTCAATTAATTTTAAATGATTAGTTAATTGTTTGTTTAATTTTAAATAATCACTTAATTATGAATTAATTAAGTGTAATTACTTAATGAAGTAATTAATGGTTAATTACTGAATGTAATTAAGGAAAGAGAAATTACTTATGGGAGCAATTAAATGGGAGTGATTAATGGACAATCACTTGATGTTATTGATTAAGGAATTGATCAATATAATTGTTTTGAAGTTAGTCAATTGTAGAGTAATTAATTAATTAAAGAATTAGGGATTATTTAATGATGGGAGTAATTAAATAAAGTAATTAAAGGTTAATTACTGTATTTGGTTAATAATAATTAATTTGTGAAATTAATTAAGGGTCAATTACTTAAATGTAATTAAAGGACAAATAGAATGATATTGGAAGCCTTGATTAATTGTTATCCCTAATAGGTGGTTCGTCATGCTATGTGATATGATATGTTTGATTTAAATTGTGAAGATGTGATTATTTATTGATGGTGAATTAGTGTGACATCCTGTATTAAAAGTAGAATTGTATTTCACTTGAAAAATTTAAGTTAAGTTGGCAATGGATTCGAAGAGACCGGAGTTGGGTATTAGTGAATACCCGAAACCACTTCGATTCTTATAATTTGATATGTGAAACTAATCGGCTGAAGTGGAATGACTTAAGTAAATTGGACCATTTAAATCTAAGTTTGGCACTTAGAAATTGATGTGTGAAATTGTTGATGTCTATAATAACTTATGAAATGTAAATTGATATAAGTTACCCCGAGTTTATATAAATTGTACGCTTTTGTATTCCAAGTTAGATGGGTTTACTCACGCTGGTTTCCAGCCTGACCTGGGTGTTACTTTATTGCAATGCTCAGGTCAGACCGAGTATTACAGATTTTCAGGTAAGGACATTCTGAAGCTCAGGAGGCGAGCTGGATGGTAGGGACGTATGGAGAGTTCCACTATGATATTGTATATATCTGAGATATGTTAAATTGTATATGTCCAATGTTGTATAAAATTATTGTAACTCTGATATATCGATGTAAATTGATAGATGCAGTTTTCTTTGGTATAACTATTATTGATATTATATTTTATCCGCTGCGAATGTGAGGTTTTCTGTGTTTTGGTGTTTTTGTTTCCTCTTTCTTCTTTTCTCTAACTATTTGGAATTTTCAAGATTGAAAATTCTGGGTCGTTACATTTGGTATCAGAGCTGAAGGTTAAGCGAGAACCTTGGCTCTGGTGGGATTACTCATTAAGGATAGGGTAAGTGGTACCCTAAAATGAGTTTAGTGTGTGTGTGTGTGTGTGTGTGTGTGTGTTTGTGTACATGAGAGAACGTACTTGTTATTTTCTTATATAAAGATTTTAAATGGTTTTATATAAGATTATTTTGATATATAAAGCAACATATCTTTCAAACAAATAGTAAAGGAATTGGTTGTTAAATTATTGAATTAAATTAAGAAGTAATAGAAATACAACCAAACTGGAATTAAATCTTGAATTTGGGAAAGGTTTCAGGATAAGGTTAATTAATTAATTCATGTAATTATTAAACTTTATTTAATGAGATTAATTTATGGATAATAATCGGAAATGATAAATTAATAGGAAGTTACTTAATGAAGTAACTAGAGGTAAGTAATTTAAAGGACAATTACTTAATGAAGGTAATTAAGGAATAAGTTAATTACCGAATGTGATTAATTGGAATTAATTAATGACGTAATTAATTTAAAGAAATAATAAACAATATTATTTAAATGCATCATAATGAAATGGTCGTATTTCAAATAAGAGATGTTTGAAAGTTTTAAATAAAATTTGTTTGAATTGAAACCAAAGGTGGTTTAAATTTTTAAATTTGGCTTGGCAAGCCAAGAAGTAAATATGTATATATATGGATATACATAATATCAAAGTTGGTTGAAATAAACTCTAAATGTTGAGTTTTAAATCTGGAATGAGATATGTTACCCAAAGTGATAAGTTTTTGAACTTAATAAGAGGGAAGATTTTTTATGAGATGTTCAAAATTTGAAAATAGAAGTTATAACTAGGTAAGGTTGACTGAATTAAGTTAATTGAGTTTAACTTGGAAGAAATTAAATAAGTTGGATTGATCAACCTGATATGGAAATTTCATGATGAAATTGGAATTTAACTTGGGAAGTTAAATGGTTAATCTGAATGGGGAGTTTGCGTGATCTCAAATGGGTTTGAGATCTGGAATTTGGAATTTGATGGATGTTTTAAAATGGAATTTTGAAATTTGGAATCAGAATTGAATTGTTTAAAAAAAATTAAAGGAAAATTGATTTAAAGGAATTAAATCAACATTTGAAGTATTAACTCGAATTTATATAATTTGAGATGATTTGGATTTGAAATTTGAATTAGTTCAAATTGTATTTGATTTGAATTAATTGAAATGGAGATTGAAGATGTATGAGTATAAGATTCAAAGGGAAAACTGAATTGGATTGATTGGAAACAATTTGAAATTCGAAGTGGATTCAATTTGAAATTAGTCCAGAATTATTTGAATAATTTGGAATTGTAATTAAAGTTGAACAATTTTAAATTCAAATGGAATTTGAATTGAATTTGGGAAGAAATCAAGATTAATTCAACTTGATTTGGAAATGGAGTTGAAATAATTTGAAATTGGAACTAGTTCAATTGAATTTATTTGAATTAGTAGAATTTGAGATCAAAGTTGAATAAAGTTAAATTTGGAAAGAAACTGGGGTTAATTCAACTTGAATTGGGGATGAATCAATTTCAATGGAAATTGAAATTATTTAAATTGGATTTGGGTCAATTTAAATAGAAGAGTAAATTTAAATTGAATTGATAAGAATGGAGATTGGGAAGTGCGCAGTTTTGACTCTGGACTATTTTTAATATAAATTGTTTTAATATAAACCTATTTTTTTCCAAGCTATTCATTATATGTACAACCTTTCTTTTAAAAAGCCAAACTACCTTATACTTGTTTTAGCATTATTTTTGAAACTGTTTAACAATTTTCCAACTGTTTTATAAACTAATTACTATATTTCAACTATTTTACAAAACTAATTACTACCTTACTATTATTTTGTAATTATTTAAAAATTTTATAATTATCTTAACTATTTTCTAACTATTTTACAAACTAGTAATTATTTTCCAACAACTTATCTATTTTTAAAATTTTCAAGCTATTTTCTAAATTTAAAATGGACAGAGTTTAAACTGTTATTGGTTAAATATCCAATCGAGATAAGAATAGAGGTGATAATCCAAATGGATTGAAGCAATTGAGAGTAGGTGAACGAAAATCAAAGTGAATGTGAATAGAAATGAAATTGATTTGGCTAATAACCAATATAGATAAATACGTAGGGTGTACGTATGTTATTCTATTCGCATAGTGATTTGATCCAGATTCGAGCACAGAATTTCGAGATAGTTATATCGATCCGAGTGGAATTTTTCACTCGATTTTCAACGGCGAACCTGGATATGGGTTGTTGATTGGATCTGGATATTCTCTATCATAGTTAGGCTATGCAAGGAGAATGACGGTTTCTGATCAAGAAACCAGATCTGAGTCCGCACTAGGAAGTCGGGTTGACAATACTAGTTCGGAAGTGAAATTGTGTGATCGAGTTAGCGATCAGATTGGTATAGCGTACGGATGATATGTGTACATCGTACAGGTTTGAACAAAAATGATATTGAAAGGAGTAATCAAATTTGAATATTTGATTTTGATTAAACAAAGTTAAATATCATTGTTTTATAAAATGAAACTCCCCTTGTTGAATCTTTTGCCAAAAGAAAAGGGTTTTTGAAAATGTTTGAAGTATAAAAGGAGTTTTATACAAGTTTGAAATGATCCAAAATTTTAAAGTTATATATATATATATATGAATATATATATATAAAGGATCTTATGAGGATTTTGGAAAAGGTTTTGGGAACCTTTGAATTTGGAAAGGCTTTTGATTTTTGGGTAAAATCAATATGAGAATTTGGAAAGCCTAGTTTGAGAATTATCAATTTTGGAATAATCGATTTTGAGTAAAGGAGCTTTGTATGATATCATACTAGGTGTATGATTTAAAGATACTATATATGTATAGTATAAAATGTTTTGATGATGGCTCTGGGGAAAAAGGCGCTCCCTTGAAATGAACTTCTCAGGAGTACCACCGGGTGGTGCTGCCTTGAGGCCTGGGGGGGTTCTAAAGTTGATCCTGTGAGGAGTCCGGACAAAACTAGTTCCTGGGGATCTTGAGTAGAGGTTACCATAGCGAAAGTCGTGTGTGTCGCTGAGAGCCATGGTCTACGTTTGATTTTATATCGGTAGACTGCGATCTATGGTAATATAGTGAAGGTCGTGTGTGTCGCTGAGAGCCAACAGTCTGCGTTTGATTTTATATCGGCAGACTGCGACCTGTGATAACATAGCGGAAGTCGTGTGCATCACTGAGAGCCAACAGTCTAAGTTTGATTTTACATCGGTAGACTGCGACCTATGTTGGAGTGGAGAAGTTTCACTTCGACAGCGAAAATCAGAGGCCGCTGAGAGCCGCAGTTACATGAACTTTTGCTGTGACGGCTACGTAAACCTGGGTGTAACTGTGATCTGTTGTGTGGGATCCATAGCGTAATCGAGAGGCCGTGGAGAGCCTGCAGTTACATGAACTTTTGCTGCGACGGCAACGTAACCCTGGAATGTAACTGTGACCATGGATGGGGGTGATGATTTCCAGAGCATTCTCACCAAAGATATATCCTCTATTTTAAAAAAAATGTTTTCTATATTTTCAATAAAATTATTTTTCAAAATATTTTCTCGCGGTGTTGAAAACGGGTCTGCTAAGTACTTATAGATTTTTAGTCGTACGCCTGATCAACGTATGACCGAATTTCTGTGAGAACGAGGATGGACGTGTTGAAACATCGAGTTATAAAAAGAATTTTTATAAAATCATTTTATAATATTATGTAAATTTTAAAAGTGTTTTAAATTGATCAAAGAATATTTTAACTGGTTTTAAAATATTTAATAAATTTTGGCTTCGTTCCTTTTCGAGGACGAAAAGATTCAAAGAGGGGAGGAATGTGATAACCTTGATTTTCAAGCATCTGGTAATTGGTAATTAATAAGATTAGAACTATTAAAATATTAATTTGTATGTTAATCAGATAAATTCTAATAATAAAAAAATATAATAATAATAATAAATAAGTCTAATAAAGGATATCTGTAATATCCCAGAAATTTCAAGCAATTTCAATTATGATAATCTCCTAATATAATTTTATACTAGGAAAACTTATTATGTTCAGACAAATTAGATATGTGTTTGTTTAAAATATATATATATATATATATAAGATTTTAAATTAAATTTGAATTTGAGATTGGAATCCAAAGATAAATATCTTAAAGTAAACTGGATTTAATAGTAATGTATATTTGGTTTTAAATGGTAGATAATTAGTTATATAATATTATCTTTATAAGGATTTAATAAGAATAAATTAAGAAAATGTATTTACCAAATAGAAATTAAAAATAAAATATTTCCAAAAATATTTAAAATAATAAATGCATGCAAAATACAAGTGTAAATATTTTAACACATGTGTAAAGACAAGTGTAAGCTTATTATAACATGCTGATTACAAATGGCAACTTTATTTACTTAAAATTGTAATATCAATATAAAAGTGTTTTTTTTTAAAAAGGAAAAAGAAAAAGAAAGTAAACACGTCAGTACATATTCATTTCCACCCCTCTCTCTTTCGTTCCTTTTTCATTTATCTTCTTCTAAAACCCTCTTTTATTGTTCGGAATAAAAAGAAAAATAATGGTGAACTCAACAACTTCAATCGAATGGCAACGACAATCAAGCAAGGGTGAAATTCAACTAATAACAAGTTCAGATCAGCTCGAAATTTAATTCTAGTTCGAAAATAGGAGTCGCTCTCTATTCTAAGTATATCTGTGAGTAAATTTTGTTTTTTCCTCTTTCCCTGCTTATCACACTAAGGATTTCTTCTTTTGCTAAATCTTCATCTAGCAGGTTTTGAATTTGATTCTTTGGGTTGATTTTGCACGATTGACAATCTATAAAATTCTGAATGCTGGTTAGCTCTGTATTTCTTCGTGCTTTGGGGTTTTCAAGGGTTTTGGGGCGATTTCGATTTCTGTGATGAGTACACTCTCACAGTTTCTATCTTTAAAATCTAATTAAATGCCTATAAAGATTTTCTGTCATAGTATTTGCTTTGCTTTATAATGCATGATCTGTTCCCAAGCTATTATGCATAAATTCCATTGAATATGAAAGTTTGATCTGATAGTTCACTTTTCCATCTCCCTGTATCTGGTTCTTATAAATAGTAATTCTAGAAATCTAATATTAACTTTTGTATCCAATTTTTATTATTAGACTTTAACTGGGCCTAGGGCAGCCCACTTCAATGGGCCGGCCCTGAATGTAGGGGGTGTTTGGTGGCAGTAGTTTGTATGTAGAGGGATAGGTTATGTGCAGTGTTGTTGTGACTTGATGGAAATAATGGTCAGGCAAAAGTGTTCTGGAAGTGTGCAGGTTAGGGGATTTGCAGCAGTTTGATAGTGTTTGTATGATGAGGTGATGGACTGATGGTATGCATGAGGAGGTTGTGATTAGTGTTTGGTGGAGTTGTCAATGATGTAGTTGTTGTGGGTTTTGTATTGGAAGAGGTAAGGGGATGACAAAAGTTTTGAAGGGTGATGTTGCAATGAGGTATAGTACTGATGTGTAGTAAGGAGTGATGCAACTGCGGTGGTATATGTATATGTGTATGTAGTGGGCAAGTATATAAAGGCAGTAGACAGTGGTTATGGTGGTATGTTGTGTAGTGGTTATGTGAAGGCAGGCAGAGGAGTTGTGAAGATATAGGGGATGCACAGTTAACAACAGAAATGGATAGAGACGTTAGGCGGAAATGGTAGGTCAGTGATGAAGTAACAGGAGTTGGTTGCAGCATCGTTAAGTATGGTAGTGGGGTGGTTTTTGGTAAGTATGATGAAATGATATGGAACAGTGGGCTGCGGAAACTGAGTATAGTGTTGGCAATTTGGATGTGTGTTGCCTTGGTGGTTTGTTGGTTAGGTTGTTGGACAGGGGAAGTTTGGATAGGGTGGCAAATGGTAATGAAATGTTGCTGAAGTGAGATTTTGTATGAAGAGGATGAACAGAGGGTTGTTATGTTATAGGGACAGTGGAAGAATGATGGGGGAATGGTGGCAGTGGTATGGAGATGAGGGTTGAAGGTAGTTGTTATATTGTATGGGTTTGAAGGCTTTAGTTATAATGAAGGTTGCTTGTATCAGTTCTATCAGCAAGTGGACAGTGTCGATATGCAGTGACTGTGTATGGTGGAGAAAAATGAAATGCACCGTAATGTACAAGTTTGGTTGTTGGATAGAAGTGATGATGGTCCGGGTGGTTGTGGGGATGTTTTGTAGCTATGCTGTTTGGTGGCTGTGAGTTGTAAGTGCGCTATTGTTTGAAGTAAAAAAAAATTAATTAAGATAAATGCTTTCTTAATTAATTAAGGACTTTAAAATATAAGAAGTTAATTAATTATTTTATTAATTTTAAATGATTAGTTAATTGTTTGTTTAATTTTAAATAATCACTTAATTATGAATTAATTAAGTGTAATTACTTAATGAAGTAATTAATAGTTTTATTACTGAATGTAATTAAGGGAAGAGAAATTACTTATGGGAGTAATTAAATGGGAGTGATTAATGGACAATCACTGGATGTTATTGATTAAGGAATTGATTAATATAATTGTTTTGAAGTTAATTAATTGTAGAGTAATTAATTAATTAAGGAATTAGGGATTATTTAATGATGGGAGTAATTAAATAAAGTAATTAAAGGTTAATTACTGTATTTGGTTAATAATAATTAATTTGTGAAATTAATTAAGGGTCAATTACTTAAATGTAATTAAAGGATAAATAGAATGATATTGGAAGCCTTGATTAATTGTTATCCCTAATAGGTGGTTCGTCATGCTATGTGATATGATATGTTTGATTTAAATTGTGAAGATGTGATTATTTATTGATGGTGAATTAATGTGACATCATGTATTAAAAGAAGAATTGTATTTCACTTGAAAATTTTAAGTTAAGTTGGCAATGGATTCGAAGAGACCGGAGTCGGGTATTAGTGAATACCCGAAACCACTTCGATTCTTATAATTTGATATGTGAAACTAATAGGCTGAAGTGGAATGACTTAAGTAAATTAGACCATTTAAATCTAAGTTTGGCACTTAGAAATTGATGTGTGAAATGGTTTATGTCTATAATAACTTATGAAATGTAAATTGATATAAGTTACCTCGGGTTTATATAAATTGTATGCTTTTCTATTCCAAGTTAGATGGGTTTACTCACGCTGGTTTCCAGCCTGACCCGGGTGTTACTTTGATGTAATGCTCGGGTCAGACCGAGTATTACAGATTTTCAGGTAAGGACGTTCTGGAGCTCAGGAGGCGAACTGGATGGCAGGGACGTATGGAGAGTTCCGCTATGGTATTGCATATATCTGAGACATGTTAAATTGTATTTGTCCAATGTTGTATGAAATTATTGTAACTCTGATATATCGATGTAAATTGATAGATACAGTTTTCTTTGGTACAACTATTATTGATATTATATTTTATCCGCTGCGAATGTGAGGTTTTCTGTGTTTTGGTGTTTCTGTTTCTTCTTCTTCTTTCTCTTTCTTCTTTTCTCTAACTATCTGGAATTTTCAAGATTGAAATTTCCAGGTCGTTACATTTTTTTCCCTAATCCATTTACACATTCACATTTTATATCGGTTCCCCTAATCCATTTATCAGTAGGATGGAAGTAAGTGATGGTAGCTCTGCTACCAAATAAGACGACCCGACTTTCTTACCACAGAAAATCGCATCATTTTTAAGAAAGAAAGGGATAGAAAAGAGAAAAGAAAGAAAAGAAGAAAGAAACAACATCAGAATCTAAACAGCGGAACGAACAAATTATATTAATAACATAGATATTACATAGTTTACAATCACTATCAGAGTTACACATCATATACATTACATACTAGACAGTTATAAACACATGTCTTGTATTTACAACTGAATACAACTCAACAAAGAGATACCAATACAGAGAACACACAGCGGAACTTTATATCTAACGTCGAAGCCTCCTGCTCCATTGCTCCTCCATAATTCGTCAAAGCTAACCTGAAATAATGAAAATAACTCGAGCTTAACTTATTTTACTTCGAGTCATGAACCACCTAACTTCGGGAAAACCCTCAATTGACTCGAGTACTTACTCGAGTAAAATCTGCACTTTCCCAAACTTAACAAACACCCGAAATCTCTGATCATCAGCATCTATGAGCACCGTGCACATGCACGGTGGCTATGACCTAATTAGATGCATGCAGGACTTTATGATTTTCTACTGATGGTTATTTTCCAGAGGAACAAAAATGCAGGTTTTCATGCTTGATTTCCAGATTTTGTAAGAATGCAGTTTGCATTTGATTAAAAATGTGCAGGAAACAATTTCAGATTGTTTGCATGTGCTTTCAGATTGAATACAATACAACTTGCATGCTAATGATATAGGGATTTTGCCATGCATTTTTGAAAATGAGGAGTTTGATTATGAAAAGTGATTTGTATTTTTGAAGAGATGCAAATGGTTTTGCAGATTTCTTTAGAATGAAGATCATTTTGGAGTTAAAATGTTTCTTTGATTCACTAGCTTTGGTTTTGCAAAGAGAATGAGGGAAATGAAAAATGTTTTAAAAGGGATGAAATAAATTTTAATTAAAATAAAGAAAAGATTAAAATACAAATGACACTTGTCATGTTTCCTTATTTTTAAATAAACACATGTAGCTTAGATTACTAAATAGGTTACACTTGTCTTTTATATAATCTAGTTATATATTTAAATGTTAATGAAGAATTTTCTTAATTTATTTTATGCTTATATGAATATATATGAATTTCTTATTTAAAGAAAAATGTAAATAAAACAAATTATAAACTAAATCTTATACAAATATTTTAAAGAATCTATTTATTTGAATTTTAAAATAAAATTCCGAATTCAAATTAATCCTTTGAATTTAAAATCAATTTATTCAATTTAAAATGAAGATTCTATTTTCCTATTTTAATTCTTTTTATATTTAAGGGAAAATAATACATTATAAATATGGCTTGAAAATAACAATTTAACAAATTTTATATGATTTATAAAAAGATTATAAATCACTTTTAAATGAATTTAAACCATATGCTATTTTATATTTTAAACTTATACAAAATATTTCCAAATCATATCTATCAAATAATATTTAATAAGAAATAAAACAAACTTTTTATTTAAATTTTAAAATTAAATTAAGATACATAAACAATATAACATTTATTTTAAACATTTCAAACCATATAATTATTAATTTAAATAACATTGAGAAACTTAAAATTAAATTTCCAAACATAATTCCCAATTACTAAATATATTATTAGAATTTAAAAACAAAACTTTATTTATTTATTAACTTCCAAAACAAAGATTATCTATAATATATATACAAATATATATATATATATACATTATAATTAAAAACATTTATTTAGCTTTTAAAAGATAAAATCAGAAATTAAATATTTTTATTTAATCAGATTATTAAACCAAATCATATTTTATTAATCAATATTGTCAAATCAATTTAATTTTAAATAAAGATTATTAAATTGATATTGCCAAAAATTTTGGGATATCATATTCCTTTCCCCTTAAAAGAATTTCGTCCTCGAAATTTTAAACAAAGGTAATTTAATAACCTATTCAAGATTTTTAATTTTAAAGCACAAGCATATATCAAACATATGCTAACAACCATAGCAATCAATTCATCCAGTCAAACAAAATTAACTATCCAGACAAAATTCTCGATAGTGTTTCTTCGAGTTTCCCAAGTAAACATCGGAATACTCGCTCTATAGAACCCAAACAATCAACACTGCTAAGCTACAAAACTCCTACTCATCTAGATCTATAACTGAACAAGACATCAGACTATAGACAAGTCTGACTCCACCACCAAATCTCCCAAAACAGCTGATTTCCAAACCAGAAATAGAATATACACGTACTCCCTCAGAGATACGTGAAACACATCGAATTCCAGTTGTACAAACTGGCAATTCAATCCAGAAAATTAAACACTTATCCAAAATCAGGTCTCCGACTCTAGATCCACAAAACTCATTCAGACGATCACGAGCTGCCAACCTCCTACTTGATTAGCTCAATCCTTGCTGATGTCTCAAGAAACAAACTGGACCAAACTCAATCCACCAAATTGATCCTCCCCGATCAACCAAGATCAAGAACAAACATCCACTCACAACCATCAGAAAAAACAAACTTCTCCTATCGAGAAAAGAAAAGCAGATGCACTCCTAAACTGCTTCCGCTGCACAACTCTGATTTTAAGTAGAAAAGAATGCTGATGAAGGTCACAAGCACAATTGGACAACAAAACCAAGAAGATCTCTGATAACCCAGAGAAAACCCAGAAGTTCCTCAAATCCCAGGTTGCTTCATCAAACTCCATCTCAAGGAACCAACCTTCAACTAGTTGAACCACCGGTACCACTTCTTGGAATCCTGGTCGATAAGAAAACTGAATCTTTAGATGTAGGCAACCTCTGACTTCCCTGAAAACATCCAGAAAAATCTCCAACAATACAAGAGAACATTCGAACCATCGCAAGTCACTTTTGCGATCAACTCTTAATTAATTATAAATCAATTAATTAATTACCCTCTAATTAAATCACCTTAATTAATCACCCTTGATTAATTATCCTTTAACTACATTCAAGTAATTACCTCTAATTAATTTCACAAATTAATTATTCTAAACCAAATTCAGTAATTAACCTTTTAATTACTTCATTAATTAATTAAAAAAGAAGTGCAGGCCATTCAAAACTTGCTTCAGATTTCATTTTATATTCCCAGATTTCCAGATGCAGGCTTTTGATTTTGAACTTAAGGATTTAACAGGGGACTTGCTTGTATGTTTTAAAACTTAGGTTGAAAAGAAAAAGATTGCATGTTTGAATAGACTTTGCATTTTAAACTTGAGGATTTTCTTGTGCTTTAAACTTGCATGCAGATTTTCATTTTGCTTTTGAAAATGATTTTACAGAGGAAAGGAATTATAGGTTGAATTGAAGAGGAATTTGAAATGGATTCAAGATATTGATTTGGGGTTTTGAGAATTTTGTTATTGATTTTTTTTTCAGCTGAGATTTATCTTTGAGGAAAAAAAAATGAAGAATAGAAAAAGAAAGAGCTTGAAGAAAACATGTTTTATATGAGTGTAATTGATTTTTCAAAAATTTAAAAGAAAAAATAAAAATAAAAGACACTTGTTACACTAGCTATTTAATTCAATTACACTTGTCATTCCACCCCTTAGTTTAATAACATGTGTCTTGAAATTAATATTATTTGTTTTTATTTATTTTAAAGGTAATTGAAATCCTTTTTATTTATTAAATGCATATAAAGTAGTTTCATAAATAAATGTATATGTATTTCTGTTTTATGATTGTTACAGTATTTGTTTTACTAAGTTCCAGGTCCAAAAACTTAAGTGTTTTTAACTTAATCTGTAATAATATAAGAGACTTGAACAATGTATGTTCAATATATCATAAATTATAAGTTTAAGATTTTGTTCAAGATGAAATAAAAAAAATACCTATAGTTTTACAACAAGATAATAACAAAGTAAACTAAATCAGACAAATCCAAGTAGATTTTTCTTAGTTTCAAGTGCATAGATCGAAAGCTAAAACTAAAAGGTGATTTTTAAAACCAAAATTACAATTTTTAGTGATAGATTTATGTACATTGCTGTTCTTTCTGGAAAAAGGGGAAGTTGTAGATCTAGTTTTTAGGCAGTGGAGTATTTTTGATTGGCATGGATGCTCTCATTGATCGAGTGCTATATTTTTTGGGGAAATGGATGCTTGGGTGTTGAAGAAGAGATGGACGGAGTTCCAACGCCTCCGGTGTCCGGAGGAGCGAGGACGAGGAAGGTTTTTCGGTTGGTGAAGGTTGCCTGTTGCTTCTAGATTCTGTTCGGGGTGTTCGAATTTTGATTTCGTGATGCTAGTGAGGTTTTGATGGTCATGATGGGTTTCAGGGTTGAACGTCGACTTGTTCGATGTATTGGTGGAGGCCGGAGATGGCCAGAGCCACCATGCATATGCACGGTGGTGTGGTGTATCGGGTGGAAGATTTGGGGGTTGCTGTGTTTTTTTTTTGACTCGGGTTATACTCGAGTAAATTCGAGTTTTGCTCGAAGTTTTAGAGGGTTTTACTCGAAGTAAATCACGGGGAAGGCTTGGGTATATTTTTGTTGGTTTCAGGTTTCAAGTTTCAGAGAAACCTGTATATTTCCAATTCTATTTGTTTAAAATCGGAAATAAGGTTTTAAAATAGGATTTAAAACTTAAATTTAAAACTTAAATTTAAAATATGGTTTTCAAACTGAGTTTGAATCCAAGGTTTGAAATCCAATTTAAATTTATAAATTAAAATGTTTAACAACTTTAAAGGAGTTTAATTAAATTTAATTTTAAGATAAGGCTTTAAAATTGGAGTAGAAGATTTAAACATAAGTTTAAATCTGGAAACAAGATACAAATTTGAATCATGTTTTGAAAATAAAAGAAGTTTTTAAATTTTGAAATGTTCAAACATGTTTTTATGTTGAATCATATTTTAAATATGATTTGTATCTTAAATAAATATGGGTTTAAATTCCTTTTATAAAATGAGAAATTTATTTAGCGTAAGTTTCAAAAAGGTTTAAAAATGTTTTTTAAACTTTGTTAAAGGATTAAATGTGGTTTTCATTTTAAATTTTAAATTTAAAATGAAATTTGGAAAACAAATTTTAAGTTAAGATGTTTAAAATTAATTTGTTAATGATAATGTAATCATTATTAAGAGATGTTTTATTTTAAAGTAAATCAAAGATTTAATGATTTTTGAGTCATTAAATTAATAAGGAAATTTAAATAAGATAATTAATTAATTAATTTAATTAATTAAGAATTAGAATAAATTAATTAAGGAAAAATTAAGTAATTAAGATGAATTAAATTTGAAATTAATAATGATTAATTTAACTTAATTACTTAAGAAAGGTAATTAAGAATTTGTTAATAAGTTAATGAAGGCCATTAACTTGGAATTATTTATTAATTAATTAATGTAATTAATTTTGATGATTAATTAGATTAATTAATTTAGATAATCAATTATGGAATTTGATTAAGTATGATTAATTTATGGAAATAATTAAAGATATTAATTACTCATTGTAATTAATTTATTAATTTGATTAGTTTAAAATTAATTAATTAAGTTTAATTAATTTAGAATAATCATTGGATGAGTTGATAAGTAATCAATGATGAATAATTACTTAGAGAAGTAATTAAGATAAGTAAATTACTGGAGGAAATTAATTGAAGTATGGAAGAGTTTTAAGATTAATTACTTGTGTAATTAATATGAGGGTAATTACTTAATGAAAGTAATTAATAATTATTTACTTGGTGTAATTAATTTAAGCATTGATTGATTAAGTCTTTTGGAAATAATTAAGTGATGTAATTAATTAAGAGTAATTAATTACTAATGAGATTAATCAGAGGCGATTAATAAATACAATTAATTATTAAATGTAACTAATTTAGGAGTAATTAATTTAATCAATAAAGTAATTAAGGGTAGTTAATTACTGAATATGGTTAATCAAAAGTGATTAATAATTGTGGTTTAATTAAAGGATAATATTTGAATGTAATTAAAGAGTAATTAATCAAGGGTGATTAATTAAGATGATTAATCTGAGGATAATTAATTAATTGATTTTAATCAATTAATGGTTAAGTAAGCAAGATTCAATTGATGAAGCAATTAATTTAATTCATTTTAAATTAATTAAAGATAATTAATTAATTTAATTCACTTTAAATTAATTAGAGTTGGAAGTAATTAATTTAATTCATTTTAAATTAATTAAAGTATAATTAAGTAAATCATTTCTTATGAATGGATGATATGTTTTACCTTGAATGGTTTGAATCTCTGATATGAGATAAATAGTATTTTGTGATATGGATGCATTGGTTGCATTAAGATATGAATTATCTATTGGTAAGGATAATGTAGATTATCAATTTGTGGTAATAATATGGATTACCTGTTTGTGATGATAATATTTACTATCTATTGCGATGATGTAAATTATCTATATGTGTGTATATGGATAATTAAATTGAATTGTTTTAAACTTAAAACAACTTGACCTAAAAGACACGCTTCGGATTTCGATGAGACCGGGATCGGGTTTCCATATTTGGGATCCGAAAACCACATCGATTCCAATTAAACGTTCTGACGTGAATCCAAGTGGAGCAAGTGAAGACTCGAGGTGTAAGAACTATACGTCAGTGTAACTCTGTGGGTGATTCCGTAATGAGTTTGACGGAATAGTACTTATAGGTTCGAGATGGTGATTTAGAGTGCAAGGGTTATCGTTGTTAACTCTGAGGGTGATTCCAAAATGAGTGTAACGAGATAATGCCTTCGGTTTCGTTCGAACCCGGAACGAACTTGTATGGATTGAATGCTTTCAGAACATCGTCAGGTGGACGACGAGCATTCTAAGTGATGTGTCCTATAAAGGTAATCGTAGCCTCAAGCCTCATCAACCGGGAATGGCTAAAATAAGGGAGGTGCAGCAAGGCTTCGTGGGTAGCCCTCACTTGAGAGTGAGATTTACCCCTGTCTAGAAGTCCCTTTTTATTCGAATGTGTGGGCGGTTGATTCGCGACAACTGCCGGGGTTGTCTTGTTCGGGACTGTCCAGTAAGGAATGGTTCCGGCCTTGTGTTGCAGGGGAGTTAGGGTGGCTCCTCGGTACAGTGATCTAGGCCACGTACTGTGACGGGCGGTACCCCAGTAGCCCTGCCATTGTATGGAATCCAAAATCCAATAAGTGCCAACGGTTTTGATTGTATTACCCACTTTTGTGGCTAGTAGCTGGAATTTAATAATGTAACAATTTCGGCTATTTCATATTTACTTGAAAACCCTAGACCTATTATAATATCATCGGATTTCCTATCAAATGTTTTGGTTAGCGTAAGGTAAAAAACTTTTCCATGTTTATGTGTGGGAAGCCTTACGTGATACCTTTCTTTTCAAAAGGTTTTTCAAAAGTAAGCAACTTTAACTTGTTACTCACACCAGACCCATGTCTGAGCCGGAGTTTATTTTTGTTTTTCTTAAACTCTTGGGTAATCAAATTTTTACGATTGAAAAATTCCGGGTCGTTACATTAATTTTATTGAAAATTTTAGAAAACATTTTTGAAAATAGAGGAATATCTTTGTTGATAATGCTCTGGAAATCATCACCCCCATCCATGGTCACAGTTACATTCCAGGGTTACGTTGCCGTCATAGCAAAAGTCCATGTAACTGCAGGCTCTCCGCGGCCTCTCGATTACGCCATGGAACCCATACAACAGATCACAGTTACATCCAGGGTTATGTTGCCATTGCAACAAAAGTCCATATAACTGCAGGATCTCAGCGGCCTCTGATTTTCGCTGTCGAAATGAAACTTCTCCACTCCAACATAGGTCACAGTCTACCGATGTAAAATCAAACGTAGACTGTTGGCTCTCAGCGACGCACACGACTTCCTCTATGTTATCACAGGTCGCAGTCTACTGAAATAAAATCAAACGCAGACTGTTGGCTCTCAACGACACACACGACCTTCACATAAAATGTGAATGTGTAAATGGATTATTTTTGGTTAAAATCTTAAATTGTAACGACCCGGAAATTTCGATCTCGAAAATTCCAGATAGTTAGTGAAAAGAAGAAAGAGAAAGAAGAAGAAACAGGAACAAGACACAAAAAAACTCACATTCGCAGCGGATCAAAATATAATATCACATAATAACAGTTTACAAAGAAAAAATGTATCAATACACTTATATTTTTACATCAGAGTTACAACCAGACCGATGATTTGAACTCGAAAACCAATTTGAGCCAAACGAACCTAACTGGAACCATCTTCTTCAACAATCTCTTCTTGTCGCCGACCACTCCGATCTCAATCGCCCATGCCATAAGACCATAGCTTCCTCATCGACAAACTCAGCATTTCCCTTGATGCGATCGAGCTCGAATCCCACAAGATAGAGAAAACGCTCGAGAACTCCTACTGAAACCCATAGGCAAAGAAAACCCTAAATCAAATCGCACCCTCAACCACGATGCCCAGAAAAATATGAAACAATTTTTCTCTCGAACCCCGGCCCATAAACTTCCTCTGGCCAAAATCGCAGGGTCGTCGATCAACTTGATCATCAGAAAAACCCAAAAACCCATAATTTGGTTAATCCTCAAACTCTCACAATGTACTTCCTTAGAAATCATAATTTTTCTCTTAAAAATCCTAAATTTTAATGACAAAACAGATTTTGTACCTGAATCAAACAATTATTATCATTGAGATTTTGACATGTTTTGAAATATATTGTTCTTCTTTCTTTTATATTTCAACTACCATAAATTTTCTTACTGGAAGCTTTTCTTCCCTCTTTTTTTTTTATTATTCCACCATCTTGTTTCTATGAACAAATTTTGTTTATAAACCCAAGTATAAATAGTAACAGAGAGATGTATATGTTTGTATGCAGAGTAATGACTGTTCTTGGAATATAGGATACAAACTATAAAAAAAAAAAAAAATTTAACAGCTGTAAATATACCTGCTCTGTTTAAAAAAAAAACTTAAACTGCTATGAAAATGTGAAGTTATCTGATGCATTTGGATTGATAGAAGTAATCTTGTTGTGCGATGCTGTGACGCCCCACCTCTATACCCGCGCTAGCCAAGAACACTACGGTGTAATGTTGTCAACTAGCACAGAGAATAAGGCTGTTGAGGAGCGACCATCCGTGTAATTGCTTTGTGCGAGCACCGCTATGTCGGATAGTATACATGCATTTTATTTCAAGAGGAAATCCGACATACCGATTCAAACTCAAAGCTACTACACAGTGGAAATATATAATCTTCGGAAACAAATATAGAAATAAACGCAACACAAATCCGTCACAGATAATTCATATCACAAAGGCGGAAATAGATATGAATATAACACATGAAAGTGTACATCAGAGTAGTGGTCAAACAAGATCCGCAATATAAAAAAGAATAGATACAAGTGCTAGACAAAAGGATACGTATACATCAAGGAGTCTATATCTCAATAGTATACAACAAAAACTACTAAACTAAAGTAGTTTGCCAAAAGATCGGATGGTGGTCCGATAAGGAGTCAAGCAGAAGCACCTGAAAAATCTCAGTCTGACCCGAGTATTATTTAAGAAGAAAATAATAAACGGATCTGTCTAGCTATAATTATCAGTCAAAATGAGATATAAGAAGAGATATAATAAAAATACGTATGATAACCAAAAATGTCATACTACGACAAGTATACATTAGAAAATTAACAAAGGAAAATCATACAAATATCTCAAGAATCTCATAGCATAAAAAGAATATCATATTCTTTATTTGATTCACCAAGCCACGATAAATGACATACATATAAATGCCAACTGAAAAAGGTGGTGAAACATAAATTCTAGAAATCATCACTAGAAATCCAGAAATCACAATAAAAGGATGGCCAATCCCATAAACTGGACATCGACGCACCTAGAAAGACATGCCCCATGCACAGTCGAACATCGGCGCACCTAGAAAGATACGCCGCATGCTCTAGCATTGACGCACCTAGAAAGATACGCCCCATGCATAAATAAACATCGATGCACATAGAAAGATACATCCCATGCATGAATAAACATCGATGCACCTAGAAAGATACACCCCACGTAATGTCTAACATCGATGCACCTAGAAAGATACACCCCACGTAATGTCTAACATCGATGCACCTAGAAAGATACACCCCATGCAAAGTCGAACATCGACGCACCTAGAAAGATACGCCCCATGCATAGACGAACATCGACGCACCTAGAAAGATACGCCCCATGTCTCGACTTATTGAACCGATTGCTCCACGAAGAAAACAAACATCGACGCACCTAAATAGGTACGACCCATGCGTGAAATAAACATCGACGTATCTAGAAAGATACGACCCATGCGATAAATGAGACGAAGCTCAATAAAATGAGGTACAGTCCTCCTTACGGACAAAGAGACATCGCACACTGCTAGTCTAAACCATAAAATGATCATCATCGATCATCAAGAAGAGTCAATTAAAATAAGCTAGTAAATATATGAGTTTAGCATCATGTCCCATACCACTAGCTTAACTTAAATATTTGCAAACAAATTGTAGATCTCCACTAGAAAATTGTCACAAGAGATTCAATCGAATAAGTCCAAGAATTAACCGGCGAAGTAAACGCAAGCGTTTCATACCACTCGTTTTACTAAGCCATTTAATTAGATTTCTCATATGAGTGAGGTAAAGGTTTGTATATATATTAATAGATCGGAAAACGGTTTAAGAAAGGAGCTTTGTAGTAAAATAGTGTTGAAATCGTTTTAATGAAAGGGTTTTGATATTTACTACTAGTATAGAAAACCATTATATTTTTAAAGTGACAAATCATAGAAGTGATTGTAGAAACAATCAATCATAAAAATTCACATTCGAAGACGTGAATAAAATCCAAAGAAATCGATATCAAATCCATCAAAATGGATATTTCCAATAATTCCCGAAGAAAATGTCATCAAATTCGATAATAAATGATAACAATAAAAGGGAAACAACACGAAACGATTAAAGTTGGAAATTCAAACAAATAGACAATATAGGCAATATTGGCAAATAGGAGCAGGTCGGTCAACCGGACTCCCTGAGTCGGTTGACCAAACCAAAAACAGAAGTGCATGGGTAGCAGGTCGGTCGACCGGACCCCGAGCTCGGTCGACCGGACCCTGTAACCTGCACTTCCAAACCAGGGGTAGGAAGTGCTCGGGTAGCAGGTCGGTCGACTAGCAATGGAGTTCGGTCGGCCGAACCTGTATTCTTGCACTTCCTACCCTATTTCAAAAGAGGTGCAAACTCCCTCAATTTTCAAACGGTCGAGCAACGACACTAAAGGTTTACGCTAATCGGCTATCCGGCCATAGAAGCTCTTCGGTTCATCACCATAACATGATCAAAACATCAAAGCTATGATTTTTAAAGAATTGAACCCAAAACACCAAAAATTGGAATATTCACCAAATCAATCCAAACCAAAATCAATTGCACAAGAATAAGTGTTAGGAATTCATACCTAACAATCGAAGATAGATATAAGCATAGACGTGAGATAAATATCTCACCTTTGAACCCAAATCAATGAAAGGAGAAGCTTTGAAAACAAGCTAAGATCAATTCCTCTTCAATAACAACTCAAGAAGCTTCAATCTAAGCTTACAAGTAAAATATTTCCTATGTTATGTTTATGAATTTCTGAAATGGAATGGAGAAAGAGTTGGAGAAGATGAAGAGGATGCTTACCAATGGGTTCTCTTAGAATTTGGAGCTAGATCTTGGATTTTGCAAATGAACTAGGGTTTTGGATTTCTATTTCCCATTCTCTTCCACCATTTTTGCTTTAGAACTGAAAAGAGGAGGAAGTGAGAGTGAATGGGGAGAAGTGGTTCAGATTTGGGTATTAAGTTGGCTAGTGGGCTGAACCCAAACCCAAACCCAACGTGAAAAAGGTCAAATTTTTAGCTAGCTCCAAACACATCGAAGTTTATACTCAAAAAGGTCGCAAACGACATTTTGAACTCAATGGAAATGGTCTCGAGTCCCAATTCGGCTTTTGCAAAAAGTAGCTTTTTGGACTAAAATCCGACTAACGATGAAATATTTAAATGAAATATTTAAATATATAATTGATAAATATGCGGGTTGTTACAGACTCCCCTCCTTAAAGAAATTGCGTCCTCACAATACTTAAGAAGAAAATAAAGAGTAACAACCATAAAAGCATATCAACACAAAAGAAATTTGAAATAGGAAGTCCGCCATAAAGAGCATGAACGAGTAAGTCCGAACGTGTCCGCTCGATGAATTCTCAGGATTCTCAAGATCTATCCTTGAGATTTGAGAACCATTGAACTTTCATACGAAGTACATCTTTATTTCGAAGGCGCTTAACCTCCGAAGCAATGATGCGAATAGAATATAGCTCCTAAGTCAAATCTGGTCAAACTTCACTTCCTCCAATAATACCGGGCTCAAGAATAAAAATCAGAATCCCTAAGACATTTCCGTAGTAGAAAGACGTGAGAAAACATCATGAATAACAGAAAATTGAACCGGTGCAACGACGTAGTATAATAACAGTACGCCCGAGGAACCAAAGCTCGAATAATTTCGGAACACCGATGTAGTGCAAAAATGGTACGTCCAATGAACCAATAAACCGGAACAACGATGTAGTAAAATAACGGTACATCCGATGAACCGCGCACCATAAAAGAACATCGGACGCTAGTCTGTAAAAGAAATGAGGCGAAGCTGAACAAAACAAAGTGCATCGAAACGTCCGATGAACTTGTTAAGAAGATCATAAGATACAGGGAATTTGAGCCAACGGGGTTGACGCAAATTAAGTTTCTTGGGAGTAAATAAATATTTCATAGATTTATGATCAAAGTGGAGAACAATTTCTCATCCAAAAATGGTGATGCCAAATTCTAAAAATGGAATCAATAGCCGCGAGCACTAGATCATGAATGGCATATCTTGTCTCGATAGGCTTTAATGATTTAGAAACATAAATGATAGCACGTTCTCTTTTGCAAGAGAATGGCATCCAAACCAATACACTTAGCACTGGTACAAAATATAAAGTCTTGGTTCTCCTTTGGGAATCACAAGAATAAGAGTATCGAAAAGAAAGAATTTCTTTTAAATAATCTTCTTTCCCGAAAAGCTAAAACTTTCAAAATTACATTTATCTTTTTGTAATCATCTTTTTAGAAAATTTTACTTATTTAAAGTGAATTTTACTGTGCTTGGTTGTCTCATCAAAGCGTTTAGGAAATTCCTATCGATAACGTTGATCAAGCGCATCGACCGGAATTCATAAAGCACTCAACGGGCAGTACAATCACAAATTCATCTTCTATACGATGAAAATATCTCTTAAAAACTTTTAAGAATATTCTTTATTCGTATCAAGAACAAAAATCCAATTATACTTATAAATAAATCTTATGAAAAAGATTTGCAAAATTTTAAATTGCTATTTTCATCCAAAATCAATAAACGCAAAAATGGAGTCATTGAGATCGTAGAATACTCGATTAATAAAATAAATGAAATAAGCTGGACAAACTGAATGACATGATAATTCATTCATAGGAATCATAACGAGTGCAGAATGCGTAAGTGGAATGCTAACTTCCGCAACTCGTAGCAAATGAAAACCGGTGGTAAAGTCGAACTAAAAAGACCTTAACACCACACAAAAGATTTCTTAGGTGATAATCCAAAGACAAACTCAAAAATACCGGAAAATTTCTCAAACTACATGAATGAGAGAAATAACACTTTCCTCATCATGTGAGCTTAAAGAAGTAAATGATGCCATCAAATTGGAATCAAAATCACAAAGGAAAAATAGAAATCTGCTTAACAGATTGAAAATATCGAAGATGAATAGTCCATACTGGACAAAGAATATGACTTCATGATAATTAAGCCAATCCTTTCCAAAATTCAATCCGAAGCCTAAGTAAAAATCGGCTCGGAAAGAAAAATCACATAAAATAATTTCGACATCACTAAAAAGCAAATTGAGTGTTGCGGATCTACCATCCGGATTAGCAATTCTCAAAGAAGTCACCAAGCCCAGAAATGTTTAAAGAAAAAGAATCACAAGTTCTTTTTATATAAAATAATGTGATGAAACCCATATCAAAAAGAACTCGAATAAGAAAATCACAAAATAAATGTCATCAAGGATAGAATGGATACCTTGACTAAGAGAAGAGTTGCTAAGGGCTTGCACAATATTTAGCTTTCTCATGTCCTTATTCAAAAGTTTGGGACATGCAGATCAAAGATGACCCGGTTTTTTGCAATAGCGACAAGAATGGAGTTTCGGACACATATTCGCATAGTGTTCCTTAGAACTACAATTGTAGCATCCTCCACGATTAGGGATTGGAGTCTTTACTACAAAAGTAGTTTGCTTCACTCTCTTATTGGGATTAAGGCTCTTGAACTTAATATGCCTCTTCTTGGAAGTCCCAATATCACAAACACTCCCTTTACCAACCTCTTCATGTCGAAGAGTGATATCCACAAGCTGATTGAAAGGAACTTCAAGTTTCAAAGGTAAAATCTTTTTGGGGTTCTTACCCAAAGCACAGATAAACCTTTGATTCTTTACGAGATCCAAAAGTTGTTGGGCAGACATGAATGCGCCATCCAGAGAAGGGCTACTGGATTGACCAGCGCTAGGACTGCCAGGTCTAACCATTTCTTTTCTTTAAGAAAGAAAGAAGAAGAAAAGTTATTATCAAAATAAATATCAAGAAATCTTAATAGATAAAACAAGGAATCATAAAAGAAAATAGGATTAGACGGTACGAAGACTCGAATAAATCCTAAGGCACAACTCCTAAGAAAGACTTAGGACATGATCCTTGCTAGATTATTCCACATTGTTCCGAAGTTTGGCTCTGATACTAAGCTGTGACGCCCCATGCTCTATACCTACGCTAGCCAAGAACACTACGGTGTAATGCTGTCAACTAGCACGGAGAATAAGGCTGTTGAGGAGCAACCATCCGTGTAATTGCTTTGTGCAAGCACCGCTATCTCGGATAGTATACATGCATTTTATTTCAATAGGAAATTCGACATACCGATACAAACTCAAAGCTACTACATAGTGGCAATATATAATCTTCGGAAACAAATATAGAAATAAACGTAACACAAATAAGTCACAGATAATTCATATCACAAAGGCGGAAATAGATATGAATATAACACATGAAAGTGTACGTCAGAGTAGTGGTCAAACAAGATCTGCAATATCAAAAAGAATAGATACAAGTGCTAGACAAAAGGATACGCATACATCAAGGAGTCTATATCTCAATAGTATACAACAAAAATTACTAAACTAAAGTAGTTTGCCGAAAGATCAGATGGTGGTCCGATAAGGAGTCAAGCAGAAGCACTTGAAAAATCTCAGTCTAACCCGAGTATTATTTAAGAAGAAAATAATACACGGATCAGTCTAGCTATAATTATCAGCTAAAATGAGATATAAGAAGAGATATAATAAAAAGACATATTGATGCAGCGCGATCTGCAAAATCAGGGGCTTAGGTCGCTCACGACCTAAGGGAGAAGTTTTAGGTGGCTCACGACCTAGTGACGGTCGCTCACGACCTAACGAGTCAAGGGACATAGAGTTGCGAACTGACCAAGAACAGAAGAAGGATGGGATAAAGAGTTCGCGACCTACTAAAGCCGACTCGTGTGAAGAATTAGGTCGTTCTGACCAAACTCCAACGACCTACGACTTAGATAGGTCGCGTGAAGGGAACCAGAAGCGAGTTTGGTTAGGTCGCGTACCTCCTTAAAGCCGTTAGATCGCGGACGACCTACTTAAGTCGCTCACTTATGGGTCGCGGGGAAGAAAGATCGCTGAGTCGCTCCAGGAAGTTAAGTGTGTTGTACCTATAGGTCGTAACTCGTATGTGTTTTAGGTCGCGTATATTTGTGTTGTAATAAGCTGTTTGTACTATCTTAAGTCGTTAATGACCTAACTTAGGTCGTAGGTCGTGGCCATATTAAGTCGTGTATGTTGGTGGTAATAAGCCGCTGGTAATAAGCCGTTGGTACTTGGGTCGTGAGTCGTTTGTAACAGTTAGGTCGCTACCGACCTATGATAGGTCGTAGGTCGCAACAATGTTAGGTCGGTTGAAACTGTATGTCGAGTTATAAACTGCCTATAAATATGGGCATTGTGTCATTGTAAAAAGGGGTTGATTTTGAATAAAATTCTTGTTTGTTAGCTTTGTGCTTTCATTAAATCGGTAGTTGAGCGTGATCTCCTATCTCCACCTATGATATTCGAGTGCGCTCGAATCAACGTTCGTTGAAGCCAATTCGCGGAATCTAGTGCGCTTGATCAACGCTCGAAGAATTGTAGATCTCTCTTCACGGTATCGTGCGCGATCAACGTGTCAGAGATAGCTAGAATTCGGTATCTTCGGATCAAAGAATTTGGGCCTTGTAGTATTTTCAATCCACCGATTGCTACTTTCACCGTTTCATCTATTTTTCCGTATTACCGCTGCGTCAATTTTGGTATTAGAGCTAGACTTAGCCAATCATAGCTAAGCCGAGTCTTGGAGCCGTGTATTGTTGAAGTTTGTTGTCCATCGTGTTCATCGAGAAGTTGCAACAAGAGGGGAGTTTTCGATCCATATTCTTTTGGATCAAAGTGTGGAATTGTTTGAAATTGCGTGGGAAAGTTTTGCACGCCAAGGGGTTTGAATTGTGAAGCGAGCCAAGCTAGGACGTGTTGAGCTTGTGCGAGCTATTGAAGTTGAAACCGTTCGAGTTAGTGAAGGGTTGTGCGAGCTTGAGTTAGGTCGCTCCAGGCTAATCCGAGCTAAGTGTTGGTTGCGTTGAAGTTTTATTTGAAGATTTTTGAATTTGAAGTGTTGAAGACCGTTTCAATCATGCCGCCGAGAAGAGCTAACCGACACCAAAATGTGGAAGCGTTGTATCGAAGGGAAGAAGCCGAGCAGATGGAACAACGCATTAATGAGAAATTTGATGAAGGCATTGGAAAGCTAGAGAAGCTGATGATTGATATGAATCAAGCTCAAAGGAGAAGGTCGCTAGTCTCGAACCATGGAGGAAACCGAGTTTCGCCATCGGTGACGGAAGTGAGGAGGGTGTCGCCACAATCTTACCGAGAAAGAAGAGAATCTTCAGTTTCACTGAGAAGAGAACATCATGAGCATAGAAGTGAAGAGATAAGGACTCCGCGGGAGTATGAATATGAGCCATATCGTGATGTTGAAAGACCAAGTAGAAGGGATATGCGTGATCATAGAGATGTGGGTGGTCGAGATCGTTATCGAAGTACATCTATTTTTGATGAAGATGGTGATAGATGTAGTGTTCAGTATCAAGATCGAGACCAAGTACGAAATGCATATCGGGATGTTGAAGATGATCGTCGTTGGGAATCGGGGATGAAAACTAAAATTCCAGAATTCAAGGGTAGTATGGTTGCAGAAGAATTCTTAGATTGGTTGTCTAATGTTGAGGAAATTTTTGACTTTAAAGAAGTTCTTGAGCATAGAAGAGTGAAGTTAGTTGCTACAAGGTTGAGGGGAAGAGCTTTAGCATGGTGGCAGCAAACTAAAATTACGCGGGAGAGAATGGGGAAGTCAAAGATTGTTACATGGGAAAAGATGAAGAAGTTAATGAAGGCTACATTCTTGCCTTACAATTATCAATCACTTATGTATCAGAGGTTGCAGAATCTGAGGCAAGGAGCGAAGACTATTAATGATTATGCTGATGAATGTTATCAACTGATTGCAAGGAATGACATTATGGAGACGGAAGAACAATTGACAGCTAGATTTGTTGGAGGGTTGCGAATGCAGATTCAAGATATGGTGAATATGTTTGATCCTAGAACTGTGGCTGAAGCACACCAGAAGGCGTTGGATTGGGAGAAGCAGGGAAGACGAGGAGGCGGTGTGTTTACAAATTCCAACAATCAAGTGAAGGGAGTTAGTGGAAGTTCCAATGTTTCTAAGGCTGCTAGTAAACCAGTTATGCATGAGGTTATGAAGGCGAAGGTCAATAACATTTTCAAGTGTTATAATTGCCAAGAAGTGGGTCACAAGAGCAATGAATGTCCGAAGCCAAAGAAACGAGTGATGGTAGATGAGGTTGAAGAAGAGGATGTAGAAGCTGAACGTTCCAATTCACCTTATGTTGAGGAAGAAGAGTTGTCCGGAGTTGAGGGTTGTAATTTGATGATGAGGAGGTCTTGTCTAACACCCAAGCAAGAGGATGATTCTAGTTGGTTAAGGAGCAACATTTTTCAGTCAACGTGCACTATTCTAGGGTAGGTTTGCAAGTTTGTTATTGATGCTGGGAGTTGTGATAATATTATTTCCACAGAGGCTGTGAAGAAATTGGCATTGAAGACTGAGAAGCATCCGAAACCTTACAAGTTAGCATGGTTGAGGAAAGGTGGTGAGGTGAAAGTTGGACGAAGAGCTTGTGTTAAATTTTCGATTGGGAAGAAATACAAAGATGAAATTTGGTGCGATGTTGTGGAGATGGATGTGTGTCATTTGTTGTTGGGCAGACCATGGCAGTATGATAGAGCAGTACAACATGATGGTCATGCTAATAGCTACAGTTTCATGTTTGAAGGTACTAAAATCACTTTAATTCCCAAGAAACAACAACTGAAGGAAAGCAAGTTGGAGGAGATTGAAGAATTAAAAACTCTGTTGACTTTGAAGGAGTTTGTTAAAGAAGTTGAAGAGGAACCTGATGTATTTTTGTTGATTGGGCGAGAGAGTAATGAAATGGTTGAAGTTCCTGAAGAAGTAAAGCCAGTGCTGGAAGAATTTGACGATGTATTTCCTGAAGAGCTGCCAACGGAGTTACCACCATTGAGGGATATAAAACACCAAATAGATCTTGTTCCAAGAGCTGTGTTGCCACATCGACCACATTACAGAATGAGTCCAAAGGAACATGAGGAGTTGAGAAGGAAGGTAGAAGAATTGCTTGAACAAGGGCGCATACAAGAGAGCTTAAGTCCTTGTGCTATACCAGCATTGTTAGTGCCCAAGAAGGATGGTTCGTGGAGGATGTGTACCGATAGTCGAGCACTGATTAAGATCACTGTGAGGTACAGATTCCCAATGCCTAGATTGGATGATTTGTTAGATCAGTTGAGCGGGGCTACTATCTTTTCGAAGATTGATTTGAAGAGCGGATATCATCAAATTCGAATTAGACCAGGAGATGAATGGAAAACAGCGTTCAAGACACGAGAGGGGTTGTATGAATGGCTGGTTATGCCGTTTGGTCTTTCGAATGCACCAAGTACGTTCATGCGGGCGATGAATCAGATTTTTAGACCACTTATTGGGAAATTCATGGTGGTGTATTTCGATGATATTCTGATATACAGTGGAAGTCCAGAGGAGCACTTGCAACATTTGAAAGAAGTGTTGATGGTACTGCAACAGGAACAATTTTATGCTGCAACGAAGAAATGCGTGTTCATGACGCATAGTGTTCTATTTTTGGGATATGTTGTTTCAGGAGAAGATATCCAGGTGGATCAGAATAAAGTTGAAGCAGTCAGAAATTGGCCACAGCCGAGGACAATAACGGAAGTAAGAAGTTTTCATGGGCTAGCGACATTCTACAGAAGATTCATTCCACACTTCAGTAGCATGATGACACTAGTTACTGATTGCATAAAGGGAAAGAAGTTTGAATGGTTGGAGGAAGCAGAGGTTGCTTTTAAGCGAATCAAAGAACTTTTGACGACAGCACCAATTCTTGTTTTGCCAGATTTTCAGTTGTTGTTCGAACTACATACTGATGCATCCAAGGTTAGAATTCGAGGGGTGTTGAGTCAGAAGGGGCGTCCTATTTCATATTTCAGTGAGAAGCTTTCAGGGGCAAAATTGAGATATAGTACGTATGATGTGGAATTTTATGCTGTGGTGCAAGTAGTGAAACATTGGAGACACCATCTATTCCATAAGGAGTCTGTTCTATACATTGATCATGAAGCTTTAAAACATCTGCAAGGACAGCAGAAAATTTCAGCTAGGCATGCATCGTGGATTGCATACCTACAACAGTTTACTTTTGTCGTGAAACACAAGTCAGGAGTGACAAATCGAGTAGCAGATGCATTGAGCAGGAGAAGTCATTTATTGACGACAATGAAAGTTGAAGTTACGGGGTTCGATATACTTCCAGAATTATTTGTCGATGATCCTTATTTTTCCAAAGTGGTGAATGAAGTAGAGAAGGGAAAGACGGACGAGTACGTGCTAGTGGATGGTTTTCTGTTTAAAGGAAATCGATTATGTATACCAGATAGCAGTTTGAGAATGAAGATTATCAAAGAATTGCACGAGGAAGGACATGTGGGCCGTGATCGTACAATGCAGTTGATAACGAAATCTTATTTCTGGTCGTCAATGAGGAAAGAGGTTGAAAGGTTTGTGGAGAGATGTCATATCTGTCAAGTTTCGAAGTGAACCGCGACCAACGCAGGATTATATATGCCTTTACCTATACCGACTAAACCTTGGGTTGATGTGAGTATGGATTTTGTTTTGGGTTTTCCTAGAACTCAAAGGGGTAACAATTCCATTTATGTGGTGGTTGACCGGTTTTCGAAAATGGCACATTTTATTGCTTGTAAGAAGACGACGGATGCTGTTTATGTCGCTCAGTTATATTTCAAAGAAATCTATCGACTTCATGGGTTGCCAGAGTCTATTGTTTCGGATAGAGATACTCGTTTTCTGAGTCATTATTGGCTAAGTTTATGGAAGGCGGTGGGAACCAAGCTGAAATTCAGTAGCGCTTATCATCCACAGACAGATGGACAGACAGAGGTTGTGAACAGGTCATTGGGAAACTTATTACGATGTCTTGTGAAAGACAATCTGAAGAGCTGGGATATGAAGTTATGTCAAGCGGAATTTGCACGTAATCATGCTGTTAATCGAAGCACAGGTTTCAGTCCATTTCAAGTTGTATACTCTGCAATTCCAAAAGGACCGTTGGATTTGGCAACAGTGCCATATCAGAAGGGAGTTGTTAAGCGGGCTTGTGATCTCGTAAACGAGTTGCAGGAGTGCCACAGAACTGTTCATGAACGGTTGCTTGCATCTAATGAAAAGTATAAACAACTGGTGGATAAAAAGTGGAGAAGTGTGGATTTCAGGGAAGGTGTTTTGGTTTATGCGGTGTTGACAAAAGATCGTTTTCCAGTGGGAACGCACAATAAATTGAAGGCGTGAAAGATTGGTCCTGTCTAAATTTTGAAGAAAATCAATGAGAATGTGTATCAATTGAAATTACCAGATGATGTTCATACTTCAGATGTTTTCAACGTCAAATACCTAATTCCGTATCATGGAAATGAACTTCTTGTGGAAGAAGATGGTGAAAACTCGAGGTCGAATTTTTGTCAATCGGGGAAGGATGATGCAGCGCGATCTACAAAATCACGGGGCTTAGGTCGCTCACGACCTAAGGGAGAAGTTTTAGGTCGCTCACGACCTAACGAGTCAAGGGACATAGAGTTGCGACCTAACCAAGAACAGAAGAAGGACAGGATAAAAAGTTCGCGACCTACTAAAGCTGACTCGAGTGAAGAATTTGGTCGTTCTGACCAAACTCCAACGACCTACGACCTAGATAGGTCACGTGAAGGGAACCAGAAGCGGGTTTGGTTAGGTCGCGTACCTCCTTAAAGCCGTTAGATCGCGGACGACCTACTTAAGTCGCTCACTTATAGGTCGCTGGGAAGAAAGATCGCCGAGTCGCTCCAGGAAGTTAAGTGTGTTGTACCTATAGGTCGTAACTCGTATGTGTTTTAGGTCGCGTATATTTGTGTTGTAATAAGCTGTTTGTACTATTGTTTCTTAAGCCGTTAACGACCTAACTTAGGTCGTAGGTCGCGGCCATATTAAGTCGTGTATGTTGGTGTTAATAAGCCACTGGTAATAAGCCGTTGGTACTTGGGTTGTGAGTTGTTTGTAACAGTTAGGTCGCTACCGACCAATGATAAGTCGTAGGTCGCAACAATGTTAGGTCAGGTGAAATTGTATGTCGAGTTATAAACTGCCTATAAATATGGGCATTGTGTCATTGTAAAAAGGGGTTGATTTTGAATAAAATTCTTGTTTGTTAGATTTGTGCTTTCATTAAATCGGTAGTTGAGTGTGATCTCCTATCTCCACCTTCGGTATTCGAGTGCGCTCGAATCAATGTTCGTTGAAGCAAATTCGCGGAATCAAGTGTGCTTGATCAACGCTCGAAGAATTGTAGATCTCTCTTCACGGTATCGTGCGCGATCAACGTGTCAGAGATAGCTAGAATTCGGTATCTTCGGATCAATGAATTTGGGCCTTGCAGTATTTTCAATCCACCGATTGCTACTTTCACCGTTTAATCTGTTTTTCCGTATTACCGCTGCGTCACGTATGATAACCAAAAATGTCCTACTACGACAAGTATACATTAGAAAATCAACAAAGGAAAATCATACAAATATCTCAAGAATCTCATAGCATAAAAAGAATGTCATATTCTTTATTTAATTCACCAAGCCACGATAAATGACATACATATAAATGCCAACTGAAAAAGGTGGTGAAACATAAATTCTAGAAATCATCATTAGAAATCCGAAAATCACAATAAAAGGATGGCCAATCCCATAAACTGGACATCGACGCACCTAAAAAGACATGCCCCATGAACAGTCGAACATCGGCGCACCTAGAAAGATACACCGCATGCTCTAGCATTGACGCACCTAGAAAGATACGCCCCATGCATAAATAAACATCGATGCACATAGAAAGATACATCCCATGCATGAATAAACATCGATGCACCTAGAAAGATACACCCGACGTAATGTCTAACATCGATGCACATAGAAAGATACACCCCATGCAAAGTCGAACATCGACGCACCTAGAAAGATACGCCCCATGCATAGACGAACATCGACGCACCTAGAAAGATACGCCCCATGTCTCGACTTATTGAACCGATTGCTCCACGAAGAAAACAAACATCGACGCACCTAAATAGGTACGACCCATGCGTGAAATAAACATCGACGTATCTAGAAAGATACGACCCATGCGATAAATGAGACGAAGCTCAATAAAATGAGGTACAGTCCTCCATACGGACAAAGAGACATCGCGCACTGCTAGTCTAAACCATAAAATGATCATCATTGATCATCAAGAAGTGTCAATTACAATAAGCTAGTAAATATATGAGTTTAGCATCATGTCCCATACCACTAGCTTAACTTAAATATTTGCGAACAAATTGTAGATCTCCACTAGAAAATTGTCACAAGAGATTCAATCGAATAAGTCCAAGAATTAACAGGCGAAGTAAACGCAAGCGTTTCATACCACATGTTTTACTAAGCCATTTAATTAGATTTCTCATATGAGTGAGGTAAAGGTTTGTATATACTAATAGATCGGAAAACGGTTTAAGAAAGGAGCTTTGTAGTAAAATAGTGTTGAAATCGTTTTAATGAAAGGGTTTTGATATTTACTACTAGTATAGAAAACCATTATATTTTTAAAGTGACAAATCATAGAAGTGATTGTAGAAACAATCAATCATAAAAATTCACATTCGAAGACGTGAATAAAATCCAAAGAAATCGATATCAAATCCATCAAAATGGATATTTCCAATAATTCCCGAAGAAAATGTCATCAAATTCGATAATAAATGATAACAATAAAAGGGAAACAACACGAAACGATTAAAGTTGGAAATTCAAACAAATAGACAATATAGGCAATATTGGCAAATAGGAGCAGGTCGGTCAACCGGACTCCCTGAGTCGGTTGACCGAACCAAAAACAGAAGTGCATGGGTAGCAGGTCGGTCGACCGGACCCCGAGCTCGGTCGACCGGACCCTGTAACCTGCACTTCCAAACCAGGGGTAGGAAGTGCTCGGGTAGCAGGTCGGTCGACCGGCAATGGAGTTTGGTCGGCCGAACCTGTATTCTTGCACTTCCTACCCTATTTCAAAAGAGGTGCAAACTCCCTCAATTTTCAAACGGTCGAGCAACGACACTAAGGGTTTACGCTAATCGGCTATCCGGCCATAGAAGCTCTTCGGTTCATCACCATAACATGATCAAAACATCAAAGCTATGATTTTTACAGAATTGAACCCAAAACACCAAAAATTGGAATATTCACCAAATCAATCCAAACCAAAATCAATTGCACAAGAATAAGTGTTAGGAATTCATACCTAACAATCGAAGATAGATATAAGCATAGACGTGAGATAAAAATCTCACATTTGAACCCAAATCAATGAAAGGAGAAGCTTTGAAAACAAGCTAAGATCAATTCCTCTTCAATAACAACTCAAGAAGCTTCAATCTAAGCTTAAAAGTAAAATATTTCCTATGTTATGTTTAGGAATTTCTGAAATGGAATGGAGAAAGAGTTGGAGAAGATGAAGAGGATGCTTACCAATGGGTTCTCTTAGAATTTGGAGCTAGATCTTGGATTTTGCAAATGAACTGGGGTTTTGGATTTCTATTTTCCATTCTCTTCCACCATTTTTTCTTTAGAACTGAAAAGAGGAGGAAGTGAGAGTGAATGGGGAGAAGTGGTTCAGATTTGGGTATTAACTTGGCTAGTGGGCTGAACACAAACCCAAACCCAACGTGAAAAAGGTCAAATTTTTAGCTAGCTCCAAACATATCGAAGTTTATGCTCGAAAAGGTCGCAAACGGCATTTTGAACTCAATGGAAGTGGTCTCGAGTCCTAATTCGGCTGTTTGCAAAAAGTAGCTTTTCGGACTAAACCCGACTAACGATGAAATATTTAAATAAAATATTTAAATATATAATTGATAAATATGCGGGTTGTTACAGATGGTATTGAGAAGATATTCTGTGTATATACATAAATATACATATGTTTGTGATGCCAGTTATATGTATACCTGTTCTGGTTTTAAACTAAGATTTTATTAGGAATCCATTATCATCTGATTAATCTCAACTAGGATTTGAAATGTAAACCAAAATTGTTTGTTCAGTAAGGATTAAGTTTGTAAATTATAATTAAGTTAAGTTCTTAAGCTTTTTTTTAAGCTTAATGAAATATAAACTTAAGTAGTTTATTATAAGGTAAAATGTTTTAAAATTTTTGCGCTAATCGTAACTAAGAAATTGATGCAGATAAATGGGATATCTTAAAGTTAATTAAGTTTTTTGGATAATTAATGATTAATTAAATTACTAAAGTAATTGAAGGAAAATTTATTAATAATGATTAAGGAAATCACTAAGAGAAGGTGATTAAGGTAATTACTTAATGTAATTTAAAAAGTATTATTGGATAATTACTAAATAAGATTAATTGAGATTAATTAATGATGGATTAATTTAAAGATTATGTGTTAAATGTAATTAAATAAAAGAATTAATTACTGGAAATGATTAGGGGATCATTAATAAGAAGATTAATTAAAAAGTTAATTTATATAGATGATTAAGGCTAATTATCTGTGTGGTAATTAATTGAGGACAATTAATCAATGAAATCATTATTTGATAAAGGTAATTAAGGATAAATTACTTAAGGGAAGAAATTAAAGATTAATTACTTAGTGTAATTAATTAAAAGATTGATTAATTAAAGAAATTTATTAAGTAGAAAACTTAACAATTCATTTTGTTTAGCACATTATCTTAAAAAGAAATCTGAAATCAGATTGTAAGAAGAGAAATTCAAAACCAATTCTGCAAAACACAAATCTAAAATCTGTTTAAAAATCTGCAAAAGGAAAATCTGCAATTTTATTTCAAGTATCAACTGCAATGTAAAGTTCAATTCAACTCTAAGCAAAACAAGAAATGGAGTTTAGCTGCATGATCAAAATCAACATCACCAAGCAAACGCAGTTTTAAGATCAACTTCAATAGCAAATAATTCAACTTCAGTAGTCAAAAACTGGAAGTAATCTCAGCAAGCAAACTTAATTTTCAAAGTACCAGATCATCTGCATGCATTTAAGATCGAGTATTACAGATTTTCAGGTAAGGACGTTCTGGAGCTCAGGAGGCAAGCTGGATAGCAGGAACGTATGGAGCGTACCCACTGTATATATTATAGTTGCATATCTGGACATGTTAAATTGTATCTATCCAATGTTATATAGAATTGTTGTAACTCCGATATATCGATGCAAATTGACAGATACAGTATTCTTTGCTATAACTACTATTGATATTATGCTATATCCGCTACGAATGTGAGTTTGTGTGTTTCTTTTCTATTCTTCTTCTATCACTTTCTTCTTTTCTCTAACTATCTGGAAATTTCGGGTTCGAAAATTTTTGGGTCCTTACATTTGGTATCAGAGCCGACCCGACTTTCTACTCCTAGAAAATCGCATCATCTATTAAGAAAGAAAGGGATAGAAGAAGAAAAGAAAGAAGAGAAAGAAGAAACAACACTAGAATCTCAACAGCGGAACGAATAAATTATATTAATGACATGGGTATTACATAATATACAGTATCAATCAGAGATACACAACATGCACATCACATATACTAGACGGTTATAAACACCTGTCTAGTATTTACAACATAATACAAACATAACACTGAGAAAACACAGCGGAAACTATATATCTATATGCAGAAGCCTCCTGCTCCATTGCTCCTCCAATATTCGTCAAAGCCAACCTGAATCCCTTGGCTACTCGTAAAAATTTAAGTGCCCAAGGGTTTAAGAAAAACAAAACATAAACTCCGGGTCAGCCATGGGTCTGGTGTGAGTAACAGGTTAAGGTTGCTTAACTATAAAATCCTTTTGAAAAGAAAGGTATCACGTAAGACTTCCCACACGTAAACATGGAAAATTTTTACCTTACGCTAACCAAAACATTTGATAGAAAATCCGATGATATAATAATAGTGTCTAGGGTTTTCAAGTAAATAAGAAATAGCCGAAATTGTTACATTCATTAAATTCTAGCTACTAGTCACAAAAGTGGGTAATACAATCAAAACCATTGGCATTTATTGGATTTTGGATTCCATATAATGGCAGGGCTATTGGGGTACCTCCCGTCACAGTACGTGGCCTAGATCACCGTACCGAGGAGTACGCCCACTCCCCTGCAACACAAGGCTGGAACCATTCCTTACTGAACAGTTCCGAACAAGACAACCCCGCAGTTGTTTGCAACCAACTGCCCAAACAGCCGAAAATAAAGGGACTTCTAGACGGGGGTAAATCTCACTCTCAAGTGGGGGCTACCCACGAAACCTTGCTGCACCTCCCCTGTTTTAGCCATTCCCGATTGATGAGGCCTGAGGCTACGATTAGCTTTAGAGAACATATATCTTAGAATGCCCATCGTCCACCGGACGATGTTTTGAAAGCATTCAATCCATACAAGTTCGTTCCGGGTTCAAACGAAACCGAAGGCATTATCTCGTTACAGTCATTTTGGAATCACCCTCAGAGTTAACGACGATAACCCTTGTACTCTGAATCTTCATCTTCACTTGAGATTCACGACCTATCGTTAATTTGGATCGATGTGGTTTTCGGATATCTAAATATGGAAAACCGATCCCCGTCTCATCGAAATCCAAAACGTGTCTTTTAGGTCCAAGTTGTTTTAAAGTTTTAAATCAATTCTATAATATCCTGGAATTTTGGACAATATAAATTTAATAATTTGAGTTTAAATTTAAATTGAATTGATAAAGTTTTGTTAATAAATTTGATTTGATTTAATAATCTTCTTTATTTAAACATTTAATTTGTGAATTTACTTTTAATAAACTGATAAATCTATTCTCTATTTAATAATGTATATGTATTTGTATATATTATAAATAGATAAGTTGTTAAATTAGTTATAATGTTTTGAAAATAGGAATTGAGATTTATTTTTAATTTAAGCTTTTCAAGAATATTTAATAAAATACTATATGATTTTAACTATTGAGATAAATGTTTTATTTGTTTAAAATTCATTTTGATTCAAGTTTGAATTTTAAAATAAGTTTCAAAATATTTGTGTTTTTCTTTGTAAAACTATTAATTTATAAAATGAGATTTGTTAATTTAATTTGAAATTTAAAATACAATTTTAAATATGAACATGCATTCATTAAGTTAATTTTCTTTAACACTTAATTAAATAACAAAACCATTTTAAAGACATATGTAAGAAATTTAAGATTTAAGTTGACAAGTGTTAACAACACAACCCATGTGTCATTTGTTTAATTTTGTTTTCTTTAGTTTTAATTTAAATCAAAACATTGTTATATAAAACTTGCACTCTTCCCATTCTCTTTTCCCTTCTTCATTTCCATTTTATAAAAGAGAAAAATTCAATTGCATATCAACTTCAGTGAAAATCTGAATTTCATCTCCTCAAACCTGCAAATTTCAAATGCCTAGCAAACTCTTGCATTTTCTCAAATCTATAAACAACATGCATTCCAACTCCTCAAACTAGAAATTCATCTCAAATCCCTCTTCATAATCTTAACCCTGTAACTTCTCTTTAAAACTGCAAGCAAAACAAACTACAACCTGCATTCTTTCTAAAATCTGCAAAATGCAAACATACATATGAATCTGGAAAGGGGGATGTCTACATGCATAAATTTTTTTGAATCTGGAAGCATCAGGTTGGAAGCAAATGTTAAAATTCATTCAAGCTTAAAGTTTTAAGGGATTCAAGCAAATTTTCAACAGGATTTCAATTAGCAATTTTTCATGGCTGCAATCATCAATTTTTTACAAATCTGGAGCCTGCAATTTGAAAGTTTACTCTGCGTTTTAGTACAGGTGAGTAACACCTAATTTAACTAAATTAAATAGGGTTTCATGCTTGTTATCTGATGAGTTTAATTTTTTTTATATGTTTCTTTTAAACTGCCTGGGTATATATGATAGTGTACCTGAAGAATCTCCGTTTTCTTTGATTTCAAGCTTCAGTAAGATGTAATCCCCTTGCCTTTTAATTTAATCTCCATTTGAGATAAAGACCTAAACAAATATGTTTGATTCATTATAAGACTTCATGTTAAAATTTGTACTTAAGTTAAAAACATAGAAATGGCCCAGAGATTTACAAAGGAAGATAAATCAGTAAATGATGAAATTTCAAATTTAGAAGTTTATGAATTCAGAATTATAAATCAAATCACCATACTAAATCATGATTTTTAAAAGAAAAACTATAAATTTTAATGCTTTATATAATATGCAGTTCTAAAATTACTGTATTTTACATTTTGATTAGGTTCACTTGATTGTTGCATTTGATTCGCTTGAATCTGCTTCTGGAGGTAGTATATTCATCATAGATTATAGAAAAAATATAGAATTGAATTAAAATTCAATCTGGGTGATGCAAATTTGGGTCTCCAGGTCTAGAACCCTAGTTTTCAGGGCTGTAATGATTTGGACTTTTCTGCATTTTTAGTAAATCGAGTTCGATGTTGTTTTGGGAATTGGAAGATGATGGTAAGTTGATGTTATCGCCGGAGTTTCAAGATTTATGGTGGTCGGAGTGGGAAGTTGTTGCCGTTGACAGGTCAACTTGAAAAGGGGAGGCTGTTCCAGGTTTCTGTTTTAAACACTTGAATTCCAATTCAAGTTGTATTATGGAATTTTGAAGGTGGAAAGGTGTTGTGGGGTTGCTGGTCGATGGAGGATGGCCTGAGATGATGGCCAGTGATGGCCGGAGTAGGGGAGTGGGTGCACAGGGGTTTATGCATGTTGGTGATGATGGTGGTGTTCTATTTTGGGTGTAGGGTTTCATGTCTCGGGAATTGTCTCGGGTAAAATGAAGAATGACTCGAAGCTGAGGAACTCGTGACTCGAAGTAAATTATGTGTGGCTCGGGTTTAAACTTAGTTTCAGGTTTTAACAGAAACTGTTTTTTCTTCTTCAGGTTTCTAAGTTTTTAAAATAAAAGTAAATTTCAAACAAAAACCTGAAACTAAAGTTGAATCTAAATTTAAGTATAAATTCAATTAATTAAATTTTGGGTTTTTGAAATTATTTAAAATTTGAAATTTTTAATGAGTTTTAGAGTTTGAACAGCAAATCTGTTTTCCAGGTTTTACAAATTGATGTAAAAAGAAAAATGCAAAACAAAATCTGAAATAAGTTTGAGTTCAGAATTTAATTTTTATTCAATAAGTTTCGAATTTTAGATCTTTGAATTAAATTTGAAATGTCTTAAAATTCAAGTTTGGTTTTAAACTTTAAAACAGAAACTGTTTTTCTGTTTTGAAAGTTTAAAAGAAGAATTTAAACTTAAAGATGAAATTCAAAACTGTAATGTTTAAACCTGAAACTTAAATTTTGAATTCAATGATTTAAATCTGAGATTTGAAATCATTTTTGAATTCAAATTTGGGGAGGTTAAACTACAACATAAAACAGTTTTCTGTTTTATGTTTTAAATTGAAAGTAAATTTTAAATGGCAACTAAAATTTAAACAAATTTAAATCTGGAAAACTGAGCTTTTGAGTTAATGAACCTGAGTTTGAATTTAAAACTGGAAATTTAAATTTAAATTTTAACTTTACAAGTATTAAGGAACCTTGGTTTTGAGTTTGAACTATAAGTTTTAAATTTTTGAAATAAGGTTTAAAATAAGGTTAAATTTAGTTTTAAACCTGGAATTTGATTTTTATGATAGTTTCTTTTTAAAATTCAATAAGTTTTTTAAATTTAAATTTGTTTTAACCATTTTTGGAAAAGGTTAAATAACTTGAATTTAAAAATGAAGATGGAGATGTGAATAAAGTTTTAAATTTTAAGTTTGAATCTAGAATGAAAATTTAAATTGTGTTTCAGTTTGAATTTAAGAAGAAATTTTTAAATTCGAATTTTTTTTTGGAATAAAGTGTTTAAAATACTTTGTTAAAGAAGAATGTTTCTAAATTTTGAATTTAAGAAATTGATTTCATTTAAATTATTAATTTAATTTAAATGGGTATTTAATTATTTAATTAATTAATAATGTGGATGTTTAATTAAGTAATTAATATTTTTTTTAAGTTAATTAATTAAGATTTGAGATTAATTAATTAAGGTTAATTAATCTATAATTAAGTATGATTAATTAAATTTTAATTTATGATTAAGATTTACTTAATCAAGTGATTAATGATAATTTAGATTTTAATTAACACTTAATTAATCAATAATTAGAGATTAATTAAATGATAATTAAAGATTAATTAATTGATAATTAATAATGATTAATTGAAGTTAATTCTTAATTATGTAAATAAGAAATGTTAATGAAGGTCATTAACTTAAGATTATTTTAACAATTAATTAATGTGATTAATTTTTGATAATTAATTAGATTAATTAATTAATAATAATCAAATTGTTTACTTACTTAATGAAGTAATGAATGGATTAATTACTTAGTGTAATTAATATGAATAGTTTAGATTAATTAAGTTTAATTAATTTAAACAATTGTTGATTATTGATAATTACTTTATGTAATTTATGGATTGCAATTACATAGGGAAGTAATTAATTAATAATTACTGAATGTAATTAAGGATATTTATTATAGAAGTAATTTAGATTTAAATTACTTTGAAGATTAATCAAGTGATTAATTTAGTAATTAATTAAGAGGAATTAATTTATGGAATTAGTAATTAAAGTAGTTAATTACTGAATGGTTATTAATCATGGGTGATTAATATATATGGTTTTAAATTGTAGATTAATTACTTATGTAATTAATTTATATTTAAAGATTGATTAATTGTGGTTAGAAATCATTAATTAATTAATTAATGATGTAATTTGGAATTGATTAATTAAGGTATAATTAATATTAAATGCTAATTACTTATTATAATTAGAAATGGTTAATCAGTAAGGATTAAGTGAAATAAATTATGAGATGATGATTTATAAATTGATTTGTAATCAATTGAAGATTAAAGTTAAGCAGGATTTTGATGATAAAGTAATTAATTTAATTCATTTTAAATTAATTAGAGTTTAGGTAATTAATTTAATTCATTATAAATGGTGTGATCTTTAGATAGTTGCTTATGATTGATGAATGGTATTGGTTGTCTTGTATGGTTTGTAATCTCAGCTATGAGATGAATAATGTTGTGCTATGGATGCATGGGTTGCTTTTGGATGATGATAGTGATTATCTGATATGGATTATCTGATTATGATATGAATTATCTGTTGATAATGATAAGGTTGATTAACTATTGTGTGGTGAATTATCTATCTGTGTATATTTAGATAATAAATTGAATTGTTTTAAACTTTAAAACAACTTGGACCTTAAAAGACACGCTTTGGTTTTCGATGAGACCGGGATTGGGTTTTCATATTTGGATATCCGAAAACCACATCGATTCCAAATAACGTTGGGTCGTTAATCCAAGTGGAGCGAGTGAAGACTCGAGGTGTAAGGGCTATACGTCAGTATAACTCTGTGGGTGATTCCGTAATGAGTTTGACGGAATAGTACTTATAGATTCGAGATGATGAATCAGAGTGCAAGGTTTATTGTCGTTAACTTTGAGGGTGATTCCAAAACAAGTGTAACGAGATAATGCCTTCGGTTTCGTTCGAACCCGGAACGAACTTGTATGGATTGAATGCTTTCAGAACATCGTCAGGTGGACGATGAGCATTCTAAGTGATATGTCCTATAAAGGTAATCGTAGCCTCAAGCCTCATCAATCGGGAGTGGCTAAAACAGGGGAGGTGCAGCAAAGCTTCGTGGGTAGCACCCACTTGAGAGCAAGATTTATCCCTGTCTAGAGGTCCCTTTATATTTTCGGCTTAGTGGTGCGGTTGCTGATCACAACTGCGGGGTTGTCTTGTTTGGAACTGTTCAGTAAGGAACGGGTCCGGCTTTGTGTTGCAGGGGATGAAGGGAGTAATCCTCGGTACGGTGATCTAAGCCACATACTGTGGCGGGCGGTACCCCAGTAGCCCAGCCATTGATGGAATCCAAAATCCAATAAGTGCCAACGGTTTTGATTGTATTACCCACTTTTGTGGCTAGTAGCTGGAATTTAATAGATGTAATAATTTCGGCTATTTTCTATTTACTTGAAAACCCTAGACATTATTATAATATCATCGGATTTCCTATCAAATGTTTTGGTTAGCGTAAGATAAAAACTTTTCCATATTTATGTGTGGGAAGTCTTACGTGATACCTTTTCTTTTCAAAGGTTTTTCAAAGTTAAGCAACTTTAACCGGTTACTCACACCAGACCCATGTCTGACCCGAAGTTATTTTTGTTTTTCTATAACTCTTGGGTACTCAAATTTTTACGAGTAGCCAAGGGAATTCAGGTTAGGATTCAGGATAGCTTTGACGTATTGTGGAGGAGCAAATGGAGCAGGAGGCTTCTGCGAATAGTTATATAGTTTTCCGCTGTGTTGGTATCTCTAAGTTGTGTATGTATTGAATTGTAATAACTAGACAGGTGTTTATAACTGTCTAGTATGTGTTGTATTGTTTGTGTACTCTGATATTTGATGTATACTATGTAATACTTATGTTATTAATATAATTTATTCGTTCCGCTGTTGAGATTCTTGTGTTGGTTCTTCTTTCTCTTCTTTCTTTCTCTTTTCTATCCCTTTCTTTCTTAAAGATGGTGCGATTTTCCGGGAGTGGAAAGTCGGGTCGTCACAAATTCAATTCAATATTATCTATATACACACAGATAGATAAGTCTCAACATCATAATAGGTAATCCATATTATCATTCCAAATAGATAATTCATAACGTCAACTCAATGCAACCATAGCATCCAAATCACACAACATCATTTATCTCATATCTGAGATCTCAATCATTCAGGGTAATCAGTAACAATCAACATTCATAAGCAATGACTTATAAATCACCATTCTATAATTAATTTAAAATGAATTAAATTAATTACTTCTTCCTTAATTAATTTAAAATGAATTAAATTAATTACTAATCCATATAAATCTTGTTTACATATCCCTTAATTAATTATAAATCAATCAATTAATTATTCTCAACAAATTACCCTAATTAATCATCTTGACTAATTATCCTTTAATTGCCTTCAAGTAATTAACCTCTAATTACTTTCACAAATTAATTATCTCAAACCAAATTCAGTATTTAACCTTTTAAGTATTTCATTAATTAATTAATCATAATTAATTACATTAATCCTTAATTAATTACATTAATTAATTTCTTCATTGATAAATGGTTCTTATTAATCAATCCTTAATTATATCATTAATTATTTAAATTAATGATCCTAAATTATTTTATTTATAATTACCTTATTAAATTAATTTTCCATTATCCATATTGATTAATCATTCTTAATCAATCACATTAAGTAATTAATTAAATTAATTACATCTATTTATTTTCTTCAAATAACTCAATTATCAAAACTCTAAATTAATTACACTAAGTAATTAATTATTAATTACTTCCTTAAGTAATTAATCAACATACTAATTACATATTAATTACACAAAGTAATTAATTTCCAAAACTTCTTCATTACCCAAATTATCCTTCAATTTAATTACATCCAATAATTTATCTTCTTAATTACTTCACTAAGTAATTATTCACTTTTAATTACATTGGTAATTACTTTCCAAATCAACCAATAATTAATTTAAATTAATTAAACTTAATTAATTAACTTAATTAATCAAAAATAACTTTATTAATTACAATCAGTAATTAATTTTTTTAATCACTTTCATTAAGTAATTATACTTAAACAATTATCAAATGATTATCTTTAAATTAATTAATCTAATTAATCATTTAAATTAACTACATTAATTATTATAAAATAATATTAAGTTTATGACCTTCATTAAACAATAACAAAACTTTAATTGCTTTTCTAAAGTAATTAACTGAGATTAATCAATATTTTAATCATCTATAAAATTCATTAATTAACCTCTAATTATTCAGTTAATCAAGTGGTAATTATATCTTAATTCATTTTTAATTACTTGATTAATCAATTCAAATCATTAATTAAATTAAATCAAATCTTATTTAATTAACTGATTTCTTAATTACAATTTAATCAAGTTTACTTAACTTACTAATCCTTTTATTTAATTAAATAAAACCCTTAATTATTTAATTAATTAACCTAATTATTAATTAATTAAATTAATTAATTATAAACTTAATTACCTTGATCAATTAATAAATTATTAAGTTCAAATCAACTTGATGATAATCATTAATCTCATTAATGATTTATTTATCATTATCAAAGTAATTTAAAAATGATTTGCTTCTAAATTTTCTCTAAATTCCATTTTAAATTAAAATTAAAATGAAATCAAACTTAAACTTAAACAAGGTTTAATTATTTAAAACCCTTTTATTTCATATTAAAGAATTACTTAAGGTATTTAAAAAAAATAGTTGAACCCAAAATCAATTTAAATAAATCTAAATTATACTTTAAATATATTCAAGTGATTTTGAAACATTTAAATTCAAAATCTTATTTCATTTCAAACTAGAATTCAAATCATGTTCCAGATTCAGATTCAAAATTTTAAATTTAAAATCCTTTTTTAAATTTCATTTCAGATTTATAAAACATATGTTATAAAATACTAAAATGTTCAAACTTAATTATAACACTAGAATTTATCAACTTATTTTCTTTGAAAACTTTCAGGTTCAAATTTCAAATTTGAATTCAGGATTTCAAACCTAGATTTTAATTTAAATTTTAAATCTTGTTTTAAAATCTTATTTCCAGATTTATAAATCACTTTATAAAATACTGTACAGGTTTTATATTCTCTTTAAATATTTTATTTCTGCAAATTATTTATTTGATGTTTGGAATCTCAATTTCATTTAAATTCATAATTTAAAACTTTCTTTGCTTCCCATTTATTTAAAATTTAGTTTTAAAATTTAAAAACCTGAAACAGACAGGTTACAGAAACAAAACCTGAAATAATGAAAATAACTCGAGCTTAACTTATTTTACTTCGAGTCATGAACCACCTAACTTCGGGAAAACCCACAATTGACTTGAGTACTTACTTGAGTAAAATCTGCACTTTCCCAAACTTAACAAACGCCCAAAATCTCTGGTCATTAGCATCTATGAGAACCGTGCACATGCACGATGGCTCTGACCTCCTCCAGCCAACCCCGGCAACGTCAACACACCAGAAAACACCCCCTTGCAACATCACGATCCTCAAACATCTCCATTCACCCAAAAATCAGAAAACAACTTCACTTCTTAAACCTGGAAACACAGTACACCCAGAACCCCAAAACCCTGTCAACGGCGAGTTCTCCTTCCTCCGACCATCGTTTAAGCTACAACTCCGGCTACTTCCTCCTCTATGGCCCAGCAACCATTCCCCAGAGTTGCTAAACACTCGCTCAAAAGTTGAGAGAGAACGATCCTATTTTCTAACAGATTCAAATACTAGGGTTACAGAACTATTTCTCATACCTTTGCTAATCTAGAAATTTATCAATCAAGTTGATAATTTTTCTGGAATGCCTAATCACTCAGCTACAAATAGAAGAAATTTCAAACCCTCAAATTTCCAAAATAAACAGAATTTCCCGAATTCACATTTTCCAGATAAAAGCGAACCGCCCCTATAATCTTAAACTATAAATTGTGTTTTCTGACTTAAAAATCATGTTTTCTTGAATGGTTTCAGACCACAATCTTAATTCAATAAATTAAGGAATTTATGTTTTTAAACAAGTTCATGTTTACTGAACATTTTGGTTTCCAGAGAAGGTTTGAATTTAGTTTACCTTATTTAAATTTTTATGCTTCAGATTTATGTTTAACAAACAAATTTGTTTGTAACTCATATTCACAATAATGGTTAAGTCATGAGACTATTAAAATTTGAATTTAAAAGCTCAAGTCAAGAACAACAACAACCATGATGCTTAACAGTAATACATACTAAAATAAATTCATAGCAATTTCCAGTAAACTCTTATACACACAACAATTTACTTCAGTATCATCATGCACCTATGTTTAAGATTAGGAAGATGTTGATGTTATTTACAAGCAATATTTTTCAGAGACAAATCAGACAACCACATTTACTTAATTATATATAAAAAAATGGTTACTCACCTTAAATCTGAAGAACAGAGCAGTTTACAAATCTTGAAAAGCTTTGAATCCTGTCTGATTTAATGTTGCAGTGTCATGCTAATTGAACTGAAGTGCTTCTGATTTTAAATTCATGCATACAGGCTTGTTCTTTTAAAATTTGAAAAGATGCAGACTTCAACTCCAGGTTGCTTGCAATTTAAAACTCTGAACAAATTAGATGCATGCAGGCCTTTATGATTTGCTACTGATGGTTATTTTCCAGAGGAACAAAAATGCAGGCTTTCATGCTTGATTTCCAGATTTCATAAGAATGCAGTTTGCAATTGATTAAGAATGTGCAGGAAACAATTTCAGGTTGTTCGTATGTGCTTTCAGATTGAATACAATATAACTTGCATGCTAATGATACAGGGATTTTGCCATGCATTTTTGAGGATGAGTTACAGGAGTTAAATTTCAATTTGGAAATGGTTTCAGAGATTTGATTTTGCAGGTTTGCTATGCATTTTGAAAATGAGGAGTTTGATTCTGAAAAGTAATTTGTATTTTTGAAGAGATGCAAATGGTTTTGCAGATTTCTTTAGAATGAAGATCATTTTGGAGTGAAAATGTTTCTTTGATTCACTAGCTTAGGTTTTGCAAAGAGAATGAGGGAAATGAAAAATGCTTTAAAAGGGATGAAATAAATTTTAATTAAAATAAAGAAAAGATTAAAATACAAATGACACCTGTCATGTTTCCTTATTTTTAAATAAACACATATAGCTTAGATTACTAAATAGGTTACACTTGTCTTTTATTTAATTTAGTTATATTTTTAAATGTTTATAGAGGGTTTTTCTTTAATTCATTTTATACTTACGTAAATTTCTTATTTGAAGAAAATGTAAATAAAAAAAATTATAAATTAAAACTTATACAAATATTTTAAAGAATCAATTAATTTGAATTTCAAATAAAACTCCAAATTCAAATTAATCCTTTGAATTCCAAATTAAAATCAATTTATTCAATTTAAAATGAAGATTCTATTTTCCTATTTTAATTCCTTTTATATTTATTGGAAAAAAAATACATTTATTAATATGGCTTAAAAATAACAATTTAACATTTATTTTACATATTTTCAAACCATATAGTTATTAATTTAAATAACTTTGAGAAACTTAAAATTAATTTAAAACATAATTCCCAATTACTAAATATATTATTAGAATTTGAAAACAAAACTTTATTTATTTATTAAATTCCAAAACAAAGATTATCTATAATATATATACAAATATATATACATTATAATTAAAACATTTATTTAGCTTTTAAAAGATAAAATAACAAATTAAATATTTTTATTTAATCAGATTATTAAACCAAATCATATTTTATTGATCAATATTGTCAAATCAATTTAATTTTAAATAAAGATTATTAAATTGATATTTCCAAAAATTTCGTGATATCACATTCCTGTGATATCCCGAAAATTTTGACAATATCAATTTAATAATCTTTATATAAAATTAAATTGATTTGATAATACTGATCAATAAAATATATGAATTGGTTTAATAATATGATTGAAATAAATATTTAATTTGTAATTTTATCTTTTAAAAGCTAAAATAAACGTTTTTAATTATAATATATATATATATATATATATATATATATATATATATATATTTGAATATATATTATAGATAATCTTTGTTTTGGAATTTAATAAATAAATAAAGTTTTGTTTTTAAATTCTAATAATATGTTTAGTAATTGGGAATTATGTTTTGAAATTTAATTTTAAGTTTCTTAATGTTATTTAAATTAATAATTATATGGTTTGAAATATTTAAAATAAATGTTATATTTTTTATGTATCTTAGTTTAATTTTTAAATTTAAACAAAAAGTTTGTTTTATTTCTTATTAAATATTATTTGATAAATATGAACTGGAAATATTTTATATAAGTTTAAAATATAAAATAGCATATGGTTTAAATTCATTTAAAAGTGATTTATAATCTTTTTATAAATCATATAAAATTTGTTAAATTGTTATTTTCAAGCCATATATATAATGTATTATTTTCCCATAAATATAAAAAGAATTAAAATAGGAAAATAGAATCTTCATTTTAAATTGAATAAATTGATTTTAAATTCAAAGGATTACTTTGAATTCGGAATTTTATTTTCAAATTCAAATAAATAGATTCTTTAAAATATTTGTATAAGATTTAGTTTATAATTTGTTTTATTTACATTTTTCTTTAAATAAGAAATTCATATATATTCATATAAACATAAAATAAATTAAGAAAAATCTTCATTAACATTTAAATATATAACTAAATTATATAAAAGACAAGTGTAACCTATTTAGTAATCTAAGCTACATGTGTTTATTTATAAATAAGGAAACATGACAAGTGTCATTTGTATTTTAATCTTTTCTTTATTTTAATTAAAATTTATTTCATCCCTTTTAAAACATTTTTCATTTCCCTCATTCTCTTTGCAAAACCTATGCTAGTGAATCAAAGAAACATTTTCACTCCAAAATGATCTTCATTCTAAAGAAATCTACAAAACCATTTGCATCTCTTCAAAAATACAAATCACTTTTCATAATCAATCTCCTCATTTTCAAAATGCATAGCAAACCTACAAAATCAAATCTCTGAAACCATTTCCAAATTGAAATTTAACTCCTGTAACTCATCCTCCAAAATGCATGGAAAAATCCCTGTATCATTAGCATGCAAGTTGTATTGTATTCAATCTGAAAGTGCATGCAAACAATCTGAAATTGTTTCCTGCACATTTTTAATCAAATGCAAACTGCATTCTTACAAAATCTGGAAATCAAGCATGAAAACCTGCTTTTTGTTCCTCTGGAAAATAACCATCAGTAGCAAATCATAAAGGCCTGCATGCATCTAATTTGGTCAGAGTTTTAAATTGCAAGCAACCTAGAGTTGAAGTCTGCATCTTTTCAAATTTTAAAAGAACGAGCCTGCTTGCATGGGTGTTGATAGGAATCAAAAGCTTTTCAAGATTTGTAAACAGCTCTGATACCAAATTAGACGACCCGACTTTCTACTCCCAGAAAATCGCATCATCTATTAAGAAAGAAAGGGATAGAAGAAGAAAAGAAAGAAGAAACAACACTAGAATCTCAACAGCGGAACGAATAAATTATATTAATAACATAAGTATTACATAATATACAATATCAATCAGAGATACATAGCATACACATCACATATACTAGAAATTATAAACACTTGTCTAGTATTTACAACTTAATACAAACACAACACTGAGAAAACACAACGGAAACTATATATCTATACGCAGAAGCCTCCTGCTCCATTGCTCCTCCAATAATTCGTCAAAGCTAACCTGAATCCCTTGAATACTCATAAAAATTTGAGTACCCAAGAGTTTAAGAAAAACAAAAGATAAACTCCGGGTCAGACATGGGTCTGGTGTGAGTAATAGGTCAAGGTTGCTTAACTTTAAAATCCTTTGAAAAAAAAGGTATCACGTAAGACTTCCCACACATAACATGGAAAGGTTTTTACCTTACGCTAACCAAAACATTTGATAGGAAATCTGATGATATTATAATAGTGTCTAGGGTTTTCAAGTAAATAAGAAATAGCCGAAATTGTTACATTCATTAAATTCCAACTACTAGCCACAAAAGTGGGTAATACAATCAAAACCGTTGGAACTTATTGGCTTTTGGATTCCATACAATGGCAGGGCTACTGGGATACCGCCCGTCACAGTACGTGGCCTAGATCACCGTATAGAGGAGTACGCCCGCTCCCCTCAACAGAAGGCCGGAACCATTCCTTACTGAACAGTTCCGAACAAGACAACCCCGCAGTTGTTTGCAACCAACTTCCCACAGAGCCGAATATAAAGGGACCTCTAGACAGGGGTAAATCTCACTCTCAAGTGGGGGCTACCCACGAAGCCTTGTTGCACCTCGCCTGTATTAGCCATTCCCGGTTGATGAGGCTTGAGGCTACGATTACCTTTAGAGAACACATATCTTAGAATGCTCATCGTCCACTTGACGATGTTCTGAAAGCATTCAATCCAAACAAGTTCGTTCCGGGTTCAAACGAAACCGAAGGCATTATCTCGTTACACTCATTTTGGAATCACCCTCAGAGTTAACGACGATAACCCTTGCACTTTGAATCTTCATCTTCACTTGAGATTCACGACCTATCGTAATTTGGATCGATGTGGTTTTCGGATATCCAAATATGGAAACCCGATCCCGGTCTCATCGAAATCGAAAACGTGTCTTTTAGGTCCAAGTTGTTTTAAAGTTTTAAAACAATCCAATTCAATATTATCTATATACACACAGATAGATAATTCACAACATCACAATAGATAATCAACATTATCATCATACACAGATAATTCATATTATCATCCAAACAGATAATTCATAACATCAACTCAATGCAACCATATCATCCAAATCACACAACAACCCTTATCTCATATCTAAGATCTCGACCATTCAAGGTAATCAATATCAATCAACATTCATAAGCAATGACTTATTAATCATCATTCTATAATTAATTTAAAATGAATTAAATTAATTACTTTTTCCTAATTAATTTAAAGTAAATTAAATTAATTACTTATCCATAAAAATCTTGCTTACAACTCTTAATTAATTGTCGGGTCAGACCGAGTATTACAGATTTTCAGGTAAGGACGTTTTGGAGCTCAGGAGGCGAGCTGGATGGCTGGAACGTATGGAGTATTTAACAATGTGATATATTATTGTATAATTAGTACATGTTGTTTAAAACTGTCCAGTGAATAGTGATGGTTGTAACTCTGATGTAAAAATATAAGTGTATTGATACAGTTTTTCTTTGTAAACTGTTATTATGTGATATTATATTTTGATCTGCTGCGAATGTGAGGTTTTCTGTGTCTTGTTCCTGTTTCTTATTCTTTCTCTTTCTTCTTTTCACTAACTATCTGGATTTTTCGGGATCGAAGTTTCCGGGTCGTTACATTAATGATTAATTGTATTAATTAATTTAAAGATAATCATTTGAGAATTATTTAAGTATAACTACTTAATGAAAGTAATTAAGAAATTAATTACTGATTTTAATTAATTAAGTTTATTTTGATTAATTAAGTTAATTAATTAAGTTTAATTAATTTAAATTAATCACTGGTTGATTTGGAAAGTAATTACCAATGTAATTAAAAATGAATAATTACTTAGTGAAGTAATTAAAAAGATAAATTACTTGATGTAATTTTAATTGAAGGATACTTGGATGATGGAGTCTTGGAATTCAATTACTTTGCGTAATTAATATGTAATTAGTATGTTGATTAATTACTTAAGGAGGTAATTAATAATTAATTACTTAGTGTAATTAATTTAGGGTTTTGATGATTGAGTTATTTGAAGAAAATAAATAGATGTAATTAATTTAATTAATTACTTAACGTGATTGATTAAGAGTGATTAATCAATATGGATAATTGAAAATTAATTTAATAAGGTAATTATAAATAAAATAATTTGGGATCATTAATTTAAATGATTAATGATATAATTAAGGATTGATTAATAAGAACATTAATCAATGAAGGAATTAATTAATGTAATTAATTAAGGATTAATGTAATTAATTATAGTTAATTAATTAATGAAGTAATTAAAAGGTTAATTACTGAATTTGGTTTAGAATAATTAATTTGTGAAATTAATGAGAGGTTAATTACTTGAAGGTAATTAAAGGATAATTAATCAAGATGATTAATTAGGGTAATTTGTTGAGAATAATTAATTGATTGATTTATAATTAATTAAGGGATATGTAATGAAGATTTATATGGATGAGTAATTAATTTAATTCATTTTAAATTAATTAAGGAAGAAGTAATTCATTTAATTCACTTTAAATTAATTATAGAATGGTGATTTATAAGTCATTGCTTATGAATGTTGATTATTACTGATTACCCTGAATGATTGAGATCTCAGATATGAGATAAATTATGTTGTGTGATTTGGATTGTAACGACCCATATTTTTACGGATCGAAGGATCGTAGAACTGTTGTCATTAGGTTGTTAGTGTTGTTAAGTCGTTTGGAGCTTAAGTCGTCCAGAGACGAGTCATCCTGGGTTAGGTCGTGTCGTAGCATAAGTCGGTGGAGCGACTTAGGGGATGGAGCGACCTAAGGGAAGTGAACGGCTTAAGGAGGTGAGCAACTTAAGAGATTAGACGACTTAGGGAAGTTAGTGGTAGTGGTTGCCGACTTAAGGGATAACGGTTCAAGCGATAGCGACTTAAGGATTGGGACGGCTTAAGGATAGTAGCGGCATAGGTGAGCGACTTAGGAGTTAACGACCTAAGGAGGGTAAGTCGTTCGAGCGACTTAAGGGTGATAGCTTAGGACGTTGAAGTTAGGTCGTAAGCGACTTATGTTAGGTCGCGTAACGGTTTAAGTCGTAAGTCGCGCATTAGTGTTAAGGCTTGGGTCGCTAGGTCGTTGAGTCGTTGTGTGTGTTAAGTCGCTATAGTAGTTAGGTCGCGACTTTTGTTAAGTCGTTAAGTCGTCCAAACGGCTTAGGTAGGAACGTGCGTATGTGTTGGGTCGGCTTCATGGTTAGGTCGTAGGTCGTGGGGAGTTTTAGGTCGTTGAGTCGGCAATGTTGTTAAGTCGTGAGTCGCATGATGGCTTGAGTCGGTAGGCCGTGGGGTTGATGAGTCGTAAGTCGTGGGGCCTTGTTAAGTCGTGACCGACTTAAGGGTGGGCGAACGACTTAAGGATTCGGCCTATAAATATACGGCCTTATCTCACTTTTTGGGATCCAGATTTTAAAGCGACGAAGTTCTGCCATTTCGAGAACTCGAGTGCTACACTTCTTCACTTCTTTTCTCTACTCTAATCTAGTGCTTACATCCATCCAAGAGTGAATATCAAGTCGAAGATCCAAGAGCTTAGATTGAAGATCTCCATCCATTGAAGGGAGATTTCATCATTTGAAGCGGAACTTTAGAGGATCAAGCTAGATCCTTTGCTGTCCAGATCTAAAGTTAGTTGCTTTTGAAGTGTTTAGGTGATTCGGTGAGTGGTGGTTATCTCTCATACGGACCCAAAGGAGTATATTGGATCGGTGGCTTGTTTGTCTGTTAATGATAGTGATTTCATGCATTTTCCTTAAGTCTGCATGTAGATCCATCGTTTTGATATCCACTTTACGACGTGTTAACCTATGCTAGTTCATTCATCAAGATATTACTTAGAAATGCTTGTTAGATTTGGACTCTTTATTTACGAAATTGCCATTATTGTTATAACTGTTTATTTAGATCTTGTTTGAACGATTGATTACTTGGATTAATGATTGATCTAATTGATTGTTATAAATTAGTTGATTGATGATTTGATTTGGACAAGTTGGTCGAAGATGATTCAAAAGCTAAGTGTAAGGCTCTTGAATAAGGAAAGCTGCTCGTGGCATATGAAGCGGATGATAAAGCTCATATGGATAGATTTGATAATGATGTTGAGACGGGACTTTGCTATGATGCGATGAGGCAATGTATGATGCTGAGATGGGACTTTGCTATGATGCGATGAAGCAAAGCATGATGTGAGATAGCCTTGGTATAATCCAAACGGGATCATCCCAAGCATGTTGGTAACTCGGTGATATGGTTCGAGTTTGTGGATAATGGTTGGCTCGAGAGGCGCTTGAGCTAGTATGAGAATAGTCGTCGAGGAGGATGACTAGGAGGTTGATATTTCATCGTTGTTGAAGGTTCTAGCATGCTCAAAGCAAGAGTACGCTGGGCAGATTTGATAGTCCCAAGACTAATAGTTGATGGTCTAGTACTCTGGGCAGATTCGATAGTCCTAGGCACAGGTCACGATGACGTGCAGAGTTATGTCTAAAACCGGGGTTACCATTAGCCCATGACGGACGGATGAAAGAATAACCGGTCATTCAATTAACGGTGATATCGAGGCAATGGTAACAATGATAGCCAGAGTCATGGATGTTTGGATGCTTTGGCTGTATCGTCACTCGGTCTCAAGAGCAATGTTTTGTGGGTGCTTATCTGATCTTGGTTTAGGCCTTGGGGTTTTGTGCTTGGAAAACATCGACCTTGACTCGAGTGATAATTATTTTACTTTAAATGTCTGCTTTGCTATGTTTATTTCTGCTTAGTGGGTCTGGGGGCTATCACTATAGAAAGAGGTGGAGTGGGATTGTTGGGTTCCTATTCCTTTTTACCCTTTATGCTCTTTTGGTATGTTTGATAGTTGATTTACCGCTCACTAGGACTTTTGTCTGACTCAAGTTTTATGATCAACTCTTATTACCTTGGGCTGTTCATCCGTTTTGGGATGGGCAGACTAGGTAGCAGGTGACAGGTGCTGTTCTTAGTGACCGACGCTGTTAATGGCGAAGATGACTGGAGGCTTTTGCATATTTTTTTCTTACTATATGTACTGGATGTTCCGCTGCTTATATGATTCTCTGAGTGTTATGTAGTGAGGCTTGATGTATTGACTTTTTAGATTGTTGTACCAAACTATTATGGGTTTATATGATGAGATTCTGTTCTATGGAGCTTCACTATATATACTTTTCTATTTATCCATGCGCTGTGAGTAATACGATAGAGTTTATTGTTTTACCTTACCCTGACGATCATCCATGGCTGCCTGGCTCTCTTTACAGCGCACTATTTCCTTGTTTCGTGCAAGAGTCATGGGCGGTCGTCACATTTGGTATCAGAGCCTTGGTTAATCGATTTTAGCCAATGCTCACCGACGTAACTACGTATGAGAGACGTAATTGTATTTTGATGGATGATTACTATATATAATATAGTAGTTTAGAAGGATTAGAACCTCTTATGCAGTTGTTTCTGAAGGTGTACTAATCATTCTTTTATAGATATTAAGAATGAGTTGAAGAGGGAGACCGGCTGCTAGGGAAGGCCGTGATTCTAAGCGGGCAGTAGATTATGCTTCTATGTTCGAGGCTATGATGACTTCGATCATGAGAAGAATACCAGCTCCGGGGCCATCAGTAGATGTTACAGTTCAAGTTCAGGCTCCAAAACCAGTGGATTTTGCTAAGTTGTGCAAAGACTATACTGCTCTTGGAGGAAAGGTTTTCTTGGGGACAGAATCAACCATTGAAGTCCAGAGATGGATAGATGCTTGTAGAATGATTTTTGGTGATTTGGGAATTAAGGATGCAACTAAGAGGAAGCTTGCATCAAGACAGCTTCAAGGAAGAGCTTCTGATTGGTGGAATTCTATCACCATTGATACTCCGAAGGAAGAGATCACTTGGGTGCAATTCCAAGCTAGATTTGAGGCTAAGTTCATTTCTACAGCTCAGAAATCCGTTCCGTTCAAGAAGTTTGTGGAGCTCAAGCAAGAAGGAAGACCAGTTCTTGAGTATGTTTCTAAGTTTGAAGCTTTGTCCAAGTATGCTCGGTCATATATTGAATCTCCTCATCAGAAGAATGAGAAGTTTGTGACAGGTTTGGACACTTACCTTGGGAGGCAGTTGGTGGATCATCTGGACGATCCATTTGAGAAGCTTGTGGAGAAAGCTCTCAGGCACGAGAATCTGTTTCTTAAGGAAGGATCTGTTATTGCTGTGACTATGGAGGAATCTAAACCACAACAGGGTGGATACAAGAAGAGAAAGCAGCAGCAACAGAAGGGTAAGGATGGCCAGAAGAAGTTGAAGGGTGAAGTGACCTGCTACAACTGTCAGCAGAAGGATCATCTCTCCAGAGATTGTAAGAATCCGAGGGTGCCAGTGAAGTGCCACAACTGTGACAAGCTGGGGCATATCAGGAAGAATTGTCCGGAACCGCGGAAGGACAAGAAGATTGTGCAAGCTTATGCTTTAGGGGCTGTGCCATCGTCTTCAAAAGCTCCTATGGCGGAAGAGAAAGGAAAGAGTGTGGTGGTACAAGGTACTCTTTCCATTGGTGGTGTTCCAGTTAGAGTGTTATTTGATACCGGGGCGTCACACTCCTTTGTTTGTAGTGAACTTGTAGGCCGGTTGGGTTTTGAACCGGATATTGTTGATAGACCATTGGTTGTGACTAATCCAATTGGAGGTTCGTCCTGTTTGTGTATGATATGCCGTGGTCTGGTTGTATCGAGTCATGATTGCTGTTTTGTTTGTGATTGTTTTGTTGTGAACTTTGCGGGGTTCGGAATTATTTTGGGTATGGACTGGCTTAGAAAGTATGCGGCAAGGGTTGATTGTAAGAGGCTGGAGGTGACAGTCGAAAATGTGGAGGAGCGAAGGGTTGTGATACGATGTAAGCATGAAGAAGGAGTCTTCATGAGCTTCATGTATTCGCTGGTTGTTCCACGGGATGGACTGTCATCGGTGCCTATTGTGAATGGATTTGAGGATGTCTTTGACGAGGTCAAAGGGTTACCGCCGCATAGAGAGATCGAGTTTCGTATCGATCTAGTTGAAGGAGCCAGACCTGTTGTGATGCCTCTTAGGCGAATGGCGCCTAGGGAACAGCAAGAGTAGAAGGTGCAAGTTGATGACCTTTTACAGAAAGGATTCATTCGACGTAGTGTGTTCGAATGGGGTGCACCAGTTGTGTTTGCAACCAAAGCAGATGGATCGTTGAGGTTGTGTGTGGATTATCGTGAGCTGAATAAAGTGACTAAGAAGAACAAGTATCCATTGCCGAGAATAGATGACTTGTTTGATCAGCTTCACGAAGCTAAGGTGTTTTCTCAGATGGATTTGGCAACGGGATTTCACCAATTAAGAGTGGCAAAGGATAGTGTGCCGAAGACTGCTTTTAGGACACCATCAGGTTTCTATGAGTGGTTTGTGATGCCGTTTGGATTGACCAATGCACCAGCATATTTTGTGGATCTTATGAATAGAGTGTTCAGGGATCAGTTGAACAAGTTTGTACTTGTGTTCGTGGATGATATTTTGATTTATTCCAGAACTGAAGAAGAGCATAAGACGCACTTGCGGATTGTTTTGGAAATCCTGCGGAAACAATAGCTAAGGGCTAAGTTTTCGAAGTGTCACTTCTGGAAGAGCGAAGTGAGGTTCTTAGGCCATGTTATCCCTGGAAGTGAAATAGCGGTTGATCCCGCCAAGGTGGCAGCGATCCAGGATTGGGTTAGACCTAAGAATGCATCTGATGTGAGAAGTTTTCTTGGATTAGCAGGATACTATCGTCGATTTATCAAAGACTTTTCCAAGATAGCTGCACCATTAACAGGATTGACGAAAAAGAACCAAGTGTTCAGATGGGATGCTAAGTGTGAACAAGCTTTCGGAATCCTGAAAGAGCGACTAACAAGTGCTCCTGTTTTGACTATTCCAAGTGGAAATGATGAGATGGTGGTTTACACCGATGCATGTCGTACTGGACTTGGAGCAGTGCTAATGCAGAAGGATAAAGTTGTTGCGTATGCAAGCCGACAACTGAAGCCGCATGAGAGGAATTATCCAACTCATGATTTGGAGTTAGCGGCGGTTGTATTTGCTTTGAAGATGTGGAGACATTACCTATTGGGAGTCCGATTTGAGTTGTTTACAGATCATAAGTCGTTGAAGTATCTTTTCTCCCAAAAGGATTTGAATCTTCGACAGCAACGATGGCTAGAGTTTTTAGCATCATATGATTTTGGTGTAGCCTATACTCCGGGAAAAGGTAACGCAGTGGCAGATGCGTTAAGTCGAAGACATGCAGGATTGGGAGCCATGTTTTCAGAATGGAAGAGTCTCGAGTTTTTGGCTGGATTTGACTTCAGGCCCAGATATGAATTGGAACCTGAAATGTTGGCAAACTTATCGATAAGACCTACCCCGGTGGAAAGAATTGGCGAGAGCCAAAAGCGAGACGATAAGCTTGTCAAGATTATCCGTGATTTGAAATCTGGATTGGATTCAGAGAGGGATAAAGGATTCGAGGTCGATCGAGAGGGTTGGCTTCGAAAGCAAGGACGACTGGTTGTTCCCGATAGAGATGAATTGAGGAATGAAGTTCTGAAGGAGAGTCATCACTCGAAGTTAACAATTCATCCAGGTGGAAATAAGATGTACCAGGATATGAAGAGAACCTATTACTGGGAAGGTATGAAGAAGGATCTTGGAAATTTTATTTCCAAATGCATGAACTGCCAGTTGGTAAAAGCCGAGCAGAAGAAGCCCAGTGGATTGCTTCAGCCATTGGAAGTTCCTACATGGAAGTGGGAGCAAATATCGATGGATTTTATCGATGGGCTACCTAGAACCAGAGCAGAAAATGAAGGGATTTGGGTCATCGTAGATCGATTGACTAAGAGTGCAAGATTTATTCCTGTTCGATCAACCAGGATTGCATCGAAATTGGTTGAGCTATATGTTAAGTGGATAGTTCGATTCCATGGTATTCCGAAAAGCATAGTGAGCGATCGAAACCCATTGTTCACTAGTGGATTTTGGAAGAGCTTCCAGGAAGTTTTGGGAACCGAGTTATGTTTGAGTACAGCTTATCACCCTCAAACAGATGGTCAGACCGAGAGAGTCAACCGAGGTTTGGAAAATCTCCTCAGAGCATGTGTTTTAGACTTCGGAGGATCATGGGAAGATCATCTTCATTTGGTGGAATTTGCGTATAATAACAGTTACCAGTCAAGCATTGGTATGGCACCGTATGAAGCATTGTATGGAAGACCGTGTAACTCTCCGACATGTTGGTTGGAAACAGGAGAAAAGTTAATACTTGGGCCAGAAATGATTCAACAGACTTTGAATTGTATAAAGATCATTCGGCGCCGAATGAAGGCAGCCCAAGACCGTCAGAAAAGTTATGCCGATAAGCGTCGTAAGGATTTGGAATTCGACATAGGAGATATGGTTTTTGTGAAGATTTCTCCACTGAAGAATGTTATTCGATTCGGGAAGAAAGGAAAAATGACTCCGAGATTCGTAGGACCATTCCCGATCATCGATCGAATTGGAAAGCTCGCGTATAAATTGGAGTTACTGGAAAAGATGGCGAGTGTGCACAATGTTTTTCATGTATCGTATCTACGGAAGTATGTGCACGACTCGAATACAGTGGATTCTGCTGATAGTTGTGAAGACTTAGAAGTTGATTCAGTTGGTAAGAGACCTCGTAAGCCGCTTCGTGTTGTGGAAACTGACATGAAACAGCTTAGGAGGAAGGTAGTCAAGTTGCTCAAGGTACAATGGAGTGATGATGTTAACGACTGTACATGGGAGGAGGAAGAGAGGATGAAGGCAGCTCATCTTGAACTCTTCGAGGTATGGCCCTAAGGTGTCGTTACATCTCATGAATTTGTAACTTGTTCTAGTCTTAGAATTCTGCATGCTAGGCTAGTAATTGGATGCATGGTTTGTTGATTGCTATGGATGGTAGGCATGCAGAATAGTTTTGGTTGCTCTTGTTTGTTTGGAATTTCAGGGGAGAAATTCCTAAGGGGGAGAGAATGTAACAACCCGTATTTTTACGGATCGAAGGATCGTAGAACTGTTGTCATTAGGTTGTTAGTGTTGTTAAGTCGTTTGGAGCTTAAGTCGTCTAGAGATGAGTCGTCCAGGGTTAGGTCGTGTGGTAGCATAAGTCGGTGGAGCGACTTAGGGGATGGAGTGACCTAAGGGAAGTGAACGGCTTAAGAAGGTGAGCGACTTAAGAGATTAGACGACTTAGGGTAGTTAGTGGTAGTGGTTGCCGACTTAAGGGATAACGGTTTAAGGGATAGCGACTTAAGGATTGGGACGGCTTAAGGATAGTACCGGCATAGGTGAGCGACTTAGGAGTTAACGACCTAAGGAGGGTAAGTTGTTCGAGCGACTTAAGGGTGATAGCTTAGGACGTTGAAGTTAGGTCGTAAGCGACTTATGTTAGGTCGCGTAACGGTTTAAGTCGTAAGTCGCGCATTAGTGTTAGGGCTTGGGTCGCTGGGTCGTTGAGTCGTTGTGTGTGTTAAGTCGCTATAGTAGTTAGGTCGCGACTTTTGTTAAGTCGTTAAGTCGTCCAAACGGCTTAGGTAGGAACGTGCGTATGTGTTGGGTCGGCTTCATGGTTAGGTCGTAGGTCGTGGGGAGTTTTAGGTCGTTGAGTCGGCAATGTTGTTAAGTCGTGAGTCGCATGATGGCTTGAGTCGGTAGGCCGTGGGGTTGATGAGTCGTATGTCGTGGGGCCTTGTTAAGTCGTGACCGACTTAAGGGTGGGCGAACGACTTAAGGATTCGGCCTATAAATATACGGCCTTATCTCACTTTTTGGGATCCAGATTTTAAAGCGACGAAGTTCTGCCATTTCGAGAACTCGAGTGCTACACTTCTTCACTTCTTTTCTCTACTCTAATCTAGTGCTTACATCCATCCAAGAGTGAATATCAAGTCGAAGATCCAAGAGCTTAGATTGAAGATCTCCATCCATTGAAGGGAGATTTCATCATTTGAAGCGGAACTTTAGAGGATCAAGCTAGATCCTTTGCTGTCCAGATCTAAAGTTAGTTGCTTTTGAAGTGTTTAGGTGATTCGGTGAGTGGTGGTTATCTCTCACACGGACCCAAAGGAGTATATTGGATCGGTGGCTTGTTTGTGTGTTAAAGATAGTGATTTCATGCATTTTCCTTAAGTCTGCATGTAGATCCATTGTTTTGATATCCACTTTACTACGTGTTAACCTATGCTAGTTCATTCATCAAGATATTACTTAGAATTCATGCTTGTTAGATTAGGACTCTTTATTTACGAAATTGCCATTATTGTTATAACTGTTTATTTAGATCTTGTTTGAATGATTGATTACTTGGATTAATGATTGATCTGATTGATTGTTGTAATTAGTTGATTGATGATTTGATTTGGACAAGTTGGTCGAAGATGATTCAAAAGCTAAGTGGTAAGGCTCTTGAATAAGGAAAGCTGCTCGTGGCATATGAAGCGGATGATAAAGCTCATATGGATAGATTTGATAATGATGTTGAGATGGGACTTTGCTATGATGCGATGAGGCAAAGCATGGTGTTGAGATGGGACTTTTCTATGATGCGATGAAGCAAAGCATGATGTGAGATAGCCTTGGTATAATCCAAACGGGATCATCCCAAGCATGTTGATAACTCGGTGATATGGTTCGAGTTTGTGGATAATGGTTGGCTCGAGAGGCGCTTGAGCTAGTATGAGAATAGTCGTCGAGGAGGATGACTAGGAGGCTGAGATTTCATCGTTGTTGAAGGTTCTAGCATGCTCAATGCAAGAGTACGCTGGGCAGATTCGATAGTCCCAAGACTAATAGTTGATGGTCTAGTACTCTGGGCAGATTCGATAGTCCTAGGCACGGGTCACGATGACGTGCAGAGTTATGTCTAGAACCGGGGTTACCATTAGCCCATGACGGACGGATGAAAGAATGAGCCGGTCATTCAATTAACGGTGATCTCGAGGCAATGATAAACTGTGATAGCCAGAGTCATGGATGTTTGGATGCTTTGGCTGTATCGTCACTCGGTCTCAAGAGCGATGTTTTGTGGGTGCTTATCTGATCTTGGTTTAGGCCTTGGGGGTTTGTGCTTGGAAAACATCGACCTTGACTCGAGTGATAATTGTTTTACTTTAAATGTCTGCTTTGCTATGTTTATTTCTGCTTAGTGGGTCTGGGGGCTATCACTGTAGAAAGAGGTGGAGTGGGATGGTTGGGTTCCTATTACTTTTTACCCTTTATGCTCTTTTGGTATGTTTGATAGTTGATTTACCGCTCACTAGGACTTTTGTATGAGTCAAGGTTTTATGTTCAACTATTATTACCTTGGGCTGTTCATCCGTTTTGGGATGGGCAGACTAGGTAGCAGGTGACAGGTGCTGTTCTTAGTGACCGACGCTATTAATGGCGAAGATGAGCTGGAGGCTTTTGCATATTGTTTTTCTTACTATATGTACTGGATGTTCCGCTGCTTGTATGATTCTCTGAGTGTTATGTAGTGAGGCTTGATGTATTGACTTTTCAGATTGTTGTACCAAACTATTATGAGTTTATATGATGAGATTCTGTTCTATGGAGCTTCACTATGTATACTTTTCTATTGTATTTTATCCATGCGCTGTGAGTAATACGATAGAGTTTATTGTTTTACCTTACCCTGACGATCATCCATGGCTGCCTGGCACTCTTTACAGCGCACTATATCCTTGTTTAGTGCAGGAGTCATGGGCGGTCGTCACATGGATGCTATGGTTGCATTGAGTTGATGTTATGAATTATCTATTTGGAATGATAATATGGATTTCCTATTATGATGTTGAGAATTATCTATTGTGTGTATATAGATAATATTGAATTAAATTGTTTTAAAACTTTAAAACAACTTAGACCTAAAAGACACGTTTTTGATTTCGATGGGACCGAGATCGGGTTTCCATATTTGGATATCCGAAAACCACATCGATTCAAATTAACGATAGGTCGTGACAGTTGGATAAAATTTAAAAACTGAGTTTAAATTGAAAGGTAAGTTTTAAAAGAAGATTTAAATCTAGTACTTAAATCTGAAGTAAGTTTAAGATCTCAGTTTTTAAATAATGTTAAGTTTTTTTTAAATTTAAATTGAATTAACTACTTTCAAAAAAAAAGTAGTTAATTCAATTTAAATTTAAAAAAACTTAATATTATCTAAAAACTGAGATCTTAAACTTACTTCAGTAAGTACTAGATTTAAATCTTCTTTTAAAACTTACCTTTCAATTTAAACTCAGCTTTTAAATTTTATCATAAAATTTTAAAACTGAATAACAGGTTTCTGTGAATCCTGTTAAAGTTACTGACCCGAGACACACCCCCCGCATGCTTCGAGTCTACAACCCCTCTTCCCCGAGCAATCTACCCAATGACTTCGAGTCCAACCCAAAATTTACTCGAGTCACTTCAATACCAAATGACTTCATCAATTAACTGTGCACCGTATATATGCACTGTGCCGATGATCATCCTCGATCATCAACGATGATCTTCTCCATCCCAAACATCATCCAAACCCCTAACCTGACCACCAGATTATCTTAGCTGACCCTAAATTTGAATACGAGTACAAATAAAAACCTGGAACCCATCAACATGAACTCTCCTAAAACCCGTCAACACACCGCTGACAAAATTCCGACCACTAGACGATCTGAAACTTCGACATCGTCTACGACTACGGCCCAGCTACCCTTCCCCACGAACTTGCTACACTCGATCCATTGTAGAAGACGGGGTGCTCGATTTCTTAAGCTAAATTAAAACTAGGGTTCTAGAAAGGATTCCACTGCCGCAACTTACACCATGAATTCCACCGTCAACTATGATTTTTCCTAGCTTCTCCTATCACATAGCATCACAAACCACATATTAGGAATAACTATTAATCAAAGGCTTAACTTTAAGTAATTAACCCTTAATTAATTTCACAAATTAATTATCCTTAACCCAATAATTAATTTTAATTATTTCATTAATTAATTACTAACCATAATTATTAATCACCTTTGATTAATAACATTAGTAATTAACTACCCTTAATTACTTCACCAAATAAATAAATTACTCCTTAATTACCTCTAATTAATCCCTTGATTAATTGTGAAAATAATTTGAATTAAATTATTTTGTATAATTAATCAAGGGATTAATTAGAGGTAATTAAGGATTAATTTATTTATTTGATGAAGTAATTAAGGGTAGTTAATTACAAATGTTACTAATCAAAGGTGATTAATAATTATGGTTAGTAATTAATTAATGAAATAATTAATATTAATTATTGGGTTAAGGATAATTAATTTATGAAATTAATTAAGGGTTAATTACTTAAAGTTAATTAAAGGATAAATAGAATGATATTGGAAGCCTTTGATTAATAGTTATTCCTAATATGTGGTTTGTGATGCTATGTGATAGGAGAAGCTAGGAAAAATCATAGTTGATGATGGAATTCATGGTGTAAGTTGCGGCAGTAGAATCCTTTCTAGAACCCTAGTTTTAATTTAGCTTAAGAAATCAAGCACCCCGTCTTCTACAATGGATCGAGTGTAGCAAGTTCGTAGGGGAGGGTAGCTGGGCCATAGTTTCATCAATTACATTAAGTCACTATTATCAAATCATCAAGTGATTAAAATTAATTAAACTTAATTTAAATTAATCGCAATAAAACTCCATTAATTACATTAAGTAATTAATTTCTTAATTACTTCCATAATCAAATAATCTTAAATAAATTCACAATTGATTATCATAAATTAATTAATCTATTAATTATTAAAAATTAATCATATTAATTAATTACTAAATAATCCCTAGTTAATGACCTTCATTAACTAATAAAATTCTTTAATTACTTTTCTTAAGTAGATAACTTTTATTAATCATTATTAATTTCAAATTAATTAATCTCAACCATTAATAAATTAATTTAATCCTTTAATTACTTATTTAATCAATCCAAATCATTAATTAATTGATTCCTTTAATAAATTTTCTTTAAATAATTATTCTTAAGTTAATTGATTAACCCTTAATTACTTTAGCCCTTATTAAATCTAAGTTAAACCATTATCTTAATCAATTACTTAGATCCTATTCAATTAAAAGCTTAAAATTAATTTATACAAAATGACTAGAGATTTTTTTTTAAAGCTCTTAATACACTTAACTAAATACTTACTTAATTCAATTATAATCAAATTCCATTGAAACCACTTAAAGATTTAAATTACATAATTAATCCAATAAGATTTATTTAAATCCAACATATCAAATTTGATGTTATTATTTAAATAGAAACTTGCTTTGAAAACTTGTTTATTTTATTTAGCTCTGAATAGTTACCACATTCACAAAATTAAGAAAACCGGGCCAAAACTACAAATACTTATTAACTAAGTTAAAAACCTATTTACAATTTTAAACCCCATTTTTTTAATACAAACTACTTATTTATATAAAAAAGTATACTAGCATGCAACCTAATTAATAATTTGAGATTTTAAAGTTACCCGCAGACATTTTTTTTAAAGAAACAGGGCAGATCACTCACCTGTGTTGAAAACAAAGAAGCTTCTGCCTAAAAATAATAATCCGGAATTGCTTTATTTTGAACTCTAAAAATAAGAAGTTGTTTGATCTCTGGAAGCTTGCTATTTTGAACTGGAAATCCTTTATTTATAACAAATGAAAGCTATGATTTCTTTGAAAACTTGAAGATGATACAAGTGGAGAAGATTACAAGCTTGCATTTAGAAAATCTGCAACAGGCTTCCAGATTTTCATTCTTGAGTTTGAGGAATTTGTTTTCAAGTTTTGCTTCTTGCTCCTTTTCTGATTTCATTTGTGTGCACGCTTCCAGGTGAAAGGAAAAAAAACATGCAGGCATGGGTTGCTGTTGCATGCAGTTTATGAATTTCAAAATGCTTTCAGGTTAATACTTGAATTCTGGTTTAGGAGATGAATTTCAGATAATTGTAGTTTGATTTGGGTAGAGGAAACATTGTTTTCAGTTTTGGTTTCTTTGGGAAATTTACAGATTTGCTTTTAACAATAATTTCTGTTTTGAAAAATTGATCAAAGAATTTAGAATTTGGTTTAAATGTTGATTTCAGATTTGGGCTGAAGATTATTCTTGCCACTTGTTAACCTAAGCTACACATTTGTTTAATGCACATAAACTTTAACTTACAAATGTTAAATTACATTTCTCAAAATTCTTACACTTGTATTTTTATAGGTATATGAATGTTTCTATATTACTTCATATTTATATTTTGCATTGACTAATTTCATGTATCATATTTTAAATGTTGTTTATATATACAAATTAAATTTTATATTTCCAATTTTAGATAAACACATTTTTTTTAATCAATTTATGTTTAACAATTTATATTCATATAATTTCTAGTATTTATACATATATAACTTTAAAAGAGAATGATTTTTAAAATCTTAGTTATTCACTATAGATAATCGTATATATTTATTCTTTTGGATTTTAAATAAAAAATTCAAATTCAATTTAAATCAACTCATAAATATATTAAACAAACACAAATTAAATCTTGGTTGAAGATAATAAGTTTTTTTTCCTAGTTCTAAAAATCCCAATTCTTGATTTAAAAATCAAGCTTTAGTTGATGCTTTTGATTTATGATACTAAATTGTAAAATCAATATGTTTGGATTTTAGTTAAAATCATCATGCACTGATGTTTTCTATGTTTCCAGAGACCACAACTCATATCTTAACTTAGATATTCAAGTGCAATACAATTCTACTTTTAATACAGGATGTCACAGTAATTCATCATCAATAGACAACCACATCTTCATAGTTTAAATCAAATATGTGTAAATGGATTAGGCTTAATTATTTACATAAATTAATTGATTATCCTTATCCTGAAACCTTTCCCAAAATCAAGATTTAAATTCAGTTGGTTGTATTACTATTACTTTAATTCAATAATTTAACAACCAATTCCCTTACTATTTATTAGAAAGAAATATTGCTTTATATATCAAAATATGTTTTATATAAAATCATTTAAAATCTTTAGCACGCTCTCTCATATATATATACACTCAACTCATTCTAGGGTACCACTTACCCTATCCTTAATGAGTAATCCCACCAGAGCCAAGGTTCTCGCTTAACCTTCAGCTCTGATACCAAATGTAACGACCCGGAATTTTCGATCCCGAAAATTCCAGATAGTTAGAGAAAAGAAGAAAAGAGATAGAAGAAGAACAGAAAAGAAACACACAATCTCACATTCGCATCGGATAAAATATAATATCAATAATAATTATACCCAAAAAAAACTGTATCTATCAATTTTACATCGATATATCAGAGTTACAACAATTTTATACAACATTGGACATATAAAATTTAACATGTCTCATATATATAAAATATCATAATGGGATCATAATGGGAACTTTCCATACGTCCCTGCCATCTAGCTCGCCTTCTGAACTCCAGAACATCCTTACCTGAAAATCTGTAATACTCGGTCTGACCCGAGCAATACATCAAAGTAACACCCGGGTCAGGCTAGAAACCAGCGTGAGTAAACCCATCTAATATGAAATACACCAAACAATAACCGAAGTTCAACCCGGGTAACTCATAATAATTTTACAAATCCATAGGTTTGGTACAGACAACACTTATTATACTCATCAATTTCTAAGTGTCAGATCTTAGATTTTATGATCCAAATCACTTAAATCATTCCATATCAGTTTATTTATTTCACAAATCAGTTTATAAAGAATCGAAGTCGGTTTGGGTATTTTCTAATATCCGACTCCGGTCTCTTCGAATACAATGACATCTTAACCCAAGTTATTTCATTAAATACAATTCAACTTTAAATACAGGATGTCACTTATACACAGCAATTCATCGTTGATAGATAACCACGTTTTCATTATTCAACCCAAACATTTTGTATCACAAAACATTTCATATCAAGGATATCAATCAGTTCAAGGTATTCATTATAATTAATCATTCATAAGCATGATTAATTGGTTCTTCAATTCTGAATTAATTTAATTTAATCTCCAATTAAATTAATTATCTTTTTATCTAGCTTACCTACATTAACAAATTATTTTAATTAATAAATGAAATTACTAATCAATCTTAAATTTAACATTAATTAATCATACTACTAATAGTTAACCTTTAATTGCTATCATTACTTAATTATTCCATAATTAATCATATTTAAGCAATTACCTTATTATTTACTTAAGAAATTAACTATCCTTTAATCAATTATCGAAATTAATTCTTTAATGAGTAACGGGAAAATGCCTTCGGTTTCGTTCGAACCCGGAACGAACTTGTATGGATTGAATGCTTTCAGAACATCGTCAGGTAGACGATGAGCATTCTAAGTGATATGTCCTATAAAGGTAATCGTATCCTCAAGCCTCATCAACCGGGAATGGCTAAAATAGGGGAGGTGCAGCAAGGCTTCGTGGGTAGCCCCCACTTGAGTGCGAGATTTACCCCTGTTTAGATGTCCCTTTATTTCGGCTTAGTGGTGCGGTTGCTGTTCACAACTACGGGGTGGTCTTTTTCGAACTGTTCAGTAAGGAATGGTTCCGGCTTGTGTTGCAGGGGAGCGGGCGTACTCCTTGGTATGGTGATCTAGGCCACGTACTGTGACGGGCGGTACCCCAGTAGCCCAGCCATTGTATGGAATCCAAAATCCAATAAGTGCCAACGGTTTTGATTGTATTACCCACTTTTGTGGCTAGTAGCTGGAATTCAATAATGTAACAATTTCGGCTATTTCATATTTACTTGAAAACCCTACACACTATTATAATATCATCGGATTTCCTCTCAAATGTTTTGGTTAGCGTAAGGTAAAAACTTTTCCACGTTTATGTGTGGGAAGTCTTACGTGATACCTTTTTTTCAAAGGTTTTTGAAAGTTACGCAACTTTAACCTGTTACTCACACAAGACCCATGTCTGACCCGGAGTTTATTTTTGTTTTTCATAAACTCTTGGGTACTCAAATTTTTATGAGTAGCCAAGGGATTCAGGTTAGCTTTGACGAATTATGAAGGAGCAAATGGAGAAGGAGGCTTCTGCATTATAGTTATATAGTGTGTTCCACTGTGTTGGTTGTTGAATATGCGCTTATATGTATTTGTTTGATGATAATAAACATATATATTCATTTAAATGTATTTGTTAATGTACTATTCTATTTTTCATAGATTAAATAAATATTTGTTGAATAAAATAAATTACACAGAATTTGAATTCAAACAGAAATTTTATTCAAACAGAAATTTTATTCAAACAAATATTTATTACAATATTGAATAAGTACAAATTCAAGCTCTCACTATACATATACATTTCTGATTACATCACAATTACATCACAATTCAGTTTACATAAATAACCTCACTACATATCACTCACATTCGTAGTTTTATATTCAACTTCATTCCAGTTTGAATCCAGCATCTGAGCAATCTGCAAAAATATTCACTAACGCTGTAAAATTGAAAAAGAAATATTTTTGCAATATAAAATGAAATATGAATTTTGACAATATTATTTGCCTCAGTTATTTGGGTTGTTCGTCATCATTCACTTTTGAATTCATTATACACGAACAATGTGACATGTACAGTGTATCACTGTACATGCCACAAGGCCGTGCACAACGATGTACACTTGATAATGCTACATGGATAGTTGAGCACAGGTCAAACCCAAATGAAAAGCCGGGTTCAACTCACGTGCAATGTATTCATATTACACAAGAAAAGTCGAACTGTTCTTAATAGTTCTAAGTATCTGACAACAATATGACAATGCAAACATGAAATGAGTGCAACATACTTCAATAATCAAGTTCAGGTCAGACCAACCACTGCAATGATGCAAACTAACTCGAAGAAATGCCACCAAGCAAACAAAGACCAGAAAGTAGCAAGCTGAATCAACACAGCAACTCAAAGACCACAAGTGTGCAACATGGATGTCACAAGCAATGACCAGATCAAAGAGCAAAATGATACAAGGCAAACTGGCAACAACAAGTATGGTGAAGCACTGACTCAAATACACAACTACAAGGCATAGCAACTGCATAGCAACTGCAACAAGACACAACAATAAAGACTACATCCCAATGAACCAGAGACAACAACAGAGACCAAGCAATGGACAACTCAAAGCAACATGTCCAGTTACAACAATGCTCAAGTGACAAGTTGAAGCAGTAGTTAACAAGCAGTGTGCAACTCGAGAGTGTACACAAGTGAAACCATAATGATGAAAATGTTGTGGTCAATGCAACACAGTGAAGAAATCAAGTGCATGAAGACTGAATGAAGTACACACATGTCAACAGCAGTTCAAGCAGGTGAACAGAGACCAGTAGTGAATTTAACTAACCAACATACATGAAGACTACAATACATGAGTCAATCAAATGATACATGGAAGTGTTAATGACAGCAAACAACTCTGTGCACATGTGAAGCTAGAAGAACTACAAGTACAGGGATGAATACAAAATGATGAAACAGTGCAAATGAGCAAGTGCAACAGAGAACAGCAACATGCAAATAAAATCAACAAAATACACAAACAAGACCAGAACAATCATGCCAAAAGTATGGTTACAGCATCAAGGTGGTCAGAACTAAATGTAACAAGGATCATAGACGAAGCTTCAAGTGGATGAACACAAAGAAATGGTGATGGCCGAAAATAATGCAGATTCGTGAATGTATACAGTCAAGAAATTCAAGTGCGTACTTTTTGAAAAAGTCACAAATTAAAAGAGGAAAGTCAAAGTTAAATCAAACACTGCACAAACAAAACCGTGGGTATCAAGTAGAAAATATATCAGGAAAGCCATGCGCTTCAGGAAATTAACAATTTAGGAAAGTATCAAATTGATACGAACAGATTCAAGGAATTCAATTCATATAAATATCAAACCCAATTATCATCATAGGCATCGAGTTAAAAGCAAGCAATTTAACCAGCAACGAAAAAAAATTACATATCGAAGTAACAACGAACTCGATCAACAGAGGAGAAACGCAATCTCGAAGTCAACCAAGCAGTCTATCTTCAGAGAATTGATGATAAGGGAACGAGCGTGAGCAAGTGCAACACAAATCAGATCGAACGAAGAATCAAAAAAGCCCTAATTTGGGTCAAAGACTCAAGCCCTATTTTCAGAGCAAGGCCGCAATTTTTTTTCACAAGCAAAAGAAAAGGGAACGTGGAGAAGAGAAGAATTGGGCCGGCCTTTATTTTTAAAGGGGCTTTAGTTTTATTTTATTTAGGGTTTATTTTTTAAAGGGGGTGTTTTTTTAATTTCTGTTTTTAAGTTTGTTTTATTTTCTTTACGAATCAAAGTATTGGTAAATCACCACCTAGGTTGTTGGTAATGTCAGATTGTCTAGTTAGAATTAGTTCAGTGAGCAGGGTGTGCGAGTTTGCAGAACTCTATAGGCGGGAGCAGAGTTTGCGAGTTTGCAAAACTCTATAAGGGGGAGCAGGGGGTGCGAGTCTATTAGAGTGTTTGTAAGCGGGAGTAAGGGTTTGCGAGTCTGTTAGAGTGTTTGTAAGCGGGAGACTGTTTAATTCTAATAGAAATCTGGGAATGCAGGAGTAGGCAGGGGTTGCCGAAGCTGGGTAAATTTTGTGTGTGATTTACTTTTCAGCATATTTATTTCTGCAGTTTGTTTCTGTGTTTAAATCGAGAAAATTTGCTATAACCCTATTCACCCTCCCTCTAGGGTTAATCTAGATCCTACAAGTGGTATTAGAGCACAGTATTTTTCTTTAACTCTAGGGTCATGAATTCATCAAATAATGCTTTTTCTGAGGGGCAATCTATTGTTAGGCCACCCATGTTTAATATGAATGATTATGCTTATTGGAAAGTTAGGATGGGCATTTATCTTAGTTCTGCTGATTATGATGTTTGGGACATTATTGAAACTGGCTATAAATCTCCCACTATAACCGTTGGTGATACTGAGATTCCTAAACCTAAGGATAGGTGGGATGCTAACGATAAGAGATTAAAAACTACAAATGCTAAAGCCATGAATGCTTTGATCTGTGCTCTTGATAAGAATGAATTTAATAGAATTTCTCATTGTAAAACTGCACATGAAATTTGGCATACCTTGGAGGTGACACATGAAGGAACTTCTCAAGTCAAGGAGTCTCGTCTAGCCTTATTCAGCAATGAATACGAGAACTTTGTGGTGGACAAAGGCGAGAGCATAAAAGACATGTTTGGACGCTTTTCAACTTTGGTGTACAATGCTAGAGCACTTGAGAAGGTATTCACTGAGGTAGAGCTTGTAAGGAAGGTGCTACGAGTCTTACCGATAAACTTTGAGGCAAAAGTCACGACAATCCAAGAATCGAAAGATTTGAGTAAACTAAGCATGGAGGAGTTGATCGGTAACTTGATGACATATGAGCTTGAGCTAAAAGCAAAGGAGGAACGCAACAACTCCGAACCAAAGAAGAAGACGATTGCCTTAAAGAGCAAAGAAGAGAGCGATGAAGAAGAAGAAGATCCAATTGAAGAGCTTGCAATGGCTGTCAATAATCTTAGAAAATGGTCAAGATTCAAGCCACGCAAGAAGAAAACAAATGGTAATAGGTCAAAAGATTCTGACAATTCTGATAATGAACCGACGTGCTTTAACTGCAATAAGCCTGGCCACTTCAAACAACAATGCCCACCTCTCAAAAACAACAAAGGAAAGAAAAAGAAAAGGAAGTCCTTTGCAGCGACTTGGGATGATGAAGAAGGAGAGGAAGTTTCGAATAGTAGCTCAGAGGAGGCTAACTAGTGTTTTATGGCAAAATCTGATTCAGAAGCAAGCTTAGGGGAATCAAGTGAGGTAGGTGACTATTCTTATAAAGAACTTGTTTTTATGTGTCTTGATCTTACTAAAGAAGTTGATGCTCTTGAATCTAAAATTGAAAAACTGAAATCTGATAGGAGAGAACTTGCTCGTGAAAATTTTAGGTTAGAAACTGAACTTGAAAATATTCAAAACCTAGATTGTAAAAAATGTAAAATTTTAGATTCAGAATTATCAAGACTTAAGAATAGCTTTGAGAATCTTGAAAAAGAAAACTTGAGTCTTAAGGAAATCATTGACACTAGAAAAAAGGATTTTATAAATAGTGCACCTCACTTGTAACTGAAAACACAACACTAAAAACCAAAGTCCAAAATCTTGAGAAATATCTGAAAAACTTTTCAAGAGGCGAAAAATCTTTCAACATGCTATTGGGAAATCAAATTTTTGCTAACAAAAGAAAAGGACTAGGTTTTGGGAAAACACAAGCACATGATGATGCAATAAGTAAGAGTGTCTTTGCTAGATCTGAAATAATTGGGTATCGTGTTGAAAATTGTAGACATAGGACCAATAACACAAAATTTATACTAGTTTGGGTTCCTAAGAATTCTACAAACAAATTTCATGTCTGTTGGAACAAGAATGAAATGACAAAACAAGTTTGGGTTCCAAAGGGTTTGTTTATTCACAATGCTTTTGCCACTAACAACCATGGACCTATAAAAACAAATAGGTCACAAAAATCTTTCATCGTGTAGGTATGGTGGCGGGCTAAGGAACAACAACAATGTTCTCTGGATTTTGGCTGTTCCAGAAACACTACGAGCAACAAAGCAAAGTTCCTTAGCCTAGTACAAAGGTGACAGAATCACAATGGGAAATCACGAAAAATTATCGTAAAGGTAAAACAGGTGAAGGTATATTTGATCGATAATCTGCACCGTATTCTGAATGAAATCAGCCAATATTGAGATGTTGTAAAGATGATGATTTTTTTCTGACTTGTTCAACATAGTTGGCCAATTATATTTATGCCAAAAACACGATTCTTTGAATTACTTCATACATATGTGTTTGGATTAAACATTGTGTTTTGTTGGATGATAATGCATTTGGTTATAATTCGGCTAACTCTATATTCACAGTTTCTAATTTTTTTTCACGACTTCAATTCTAATTTAAAATGCTGTTTGAGTTTTCATGCACACTTCATGGTCTGGTTTATCAAATTTAGTTAGTGATATTTTGGAGTGAAAAAAGAAATTCAGATGCAGATAACACTGGTAATATAGTTGATAGAAAAATTACTAGTGGAACGTGATTAATTTTTGAAACATTCATTTGCTGCATCGTTTTTCAAAGAAAATATCCGCATACTTTTCACTTAAAATAATTTTCAAATAGCAGAAATTTTTTCTCATATAACCCCTTCGAGAAAATCATTGTTGACCATATTTTCAGATTAATCATTTTTATTTGATTTTAAATGACAAATTTTGACTAATCCGACTCCCTGCTAATTATCAAAAAGATAAATAGTGATCGGAAAGGTGATAGGTGTTGATATTTAACATACATTACTCAAGAGATTATATTTGGAAAATTTCTTTAGGAATTCAAACAAGAGTTATAAAACTTTTTGTTGGGTAAAGATTCCATGACCATTTCTATATCTATCATATTTCTATCGACCATTGTTTTTCAAAAATTCAATATAATTTGTCGATATGTGGTACTATAATCAGGGATCATTTGTTTTTCATTTTAACATTTTTTGAAAAAATAAATAAATATCCAAAGTATTCACTCTCATTTAAAGGTCCTCACGGTTATGCATAGGTGAATTACTTGGATTTTTGATTATGTGCTTCCATGCTCATTTAAAAGTCCTTACGGTTATGCATGTATGGAACGCATATCAAAATTAATTGATTAAATAGACAAGTTGATTCTAATCTCATTTAAAGTCCTCACGGTCATGCGTGGTTAGAAGATACTTGATTTCATTTTTTTAAAATTAAATTGGAATACTAATAATCTCATTTAAAAGTCCTAACGGTTATGCATGATTAGTAGATATTCAAATTCCTGATATAAATGTACCACAAGTTGATACAATTGTATGATTTTATATGAGAACATCATTTCCATCATTCTAAAAGTGGAATATGCGCCTAACAAGAGTAGTTATGATTTTTGTTTGATTTTTATTGAAGTTTAATATTTATATTCAAATTGAGTTTTAATGTTGGATAAATATTAATCACTTTATCTCTATTTTTCTCTAATACTGTTATTCTTTTGCTGATAACAAAAGGGGGAGAGAAAAGTTAAGATTTTGTCAAATAGAATCAAGCAAAGGTCAAATAATTTTTCCATTTGCATCTAGGCTCATTTATATATTTCTATTTGTATGCATATATATAGGGGGAGCATCATGTAGAGAGGAAGCATTTAAATAGGGAGAGCAATTAGTGTATATCATTGATCAAATACATTTAACACATGTACAAAATCTTAAATATATGTTAGTTATCATCAAAAGGGGGAGATTGTTGAATATGCGCTTATATGTTTTTGTTTGATGATAATAAACATATATATTCATTTAAATGTATTTGTTAATGTACTATTCTATTTTTCATAGATTAAATAAATATTTGTTGAATAAAATAAATTACACAGAATTTTAATTCAAATAGAAATTTTATTCAAACAAATATTTATTACAATCTTGAATAAGTACAAATTCAAGCTCTCACTATACATATACATTTCTGATTACATCACAAATACATCACAATTTAGTTTACATAAATAACCTCACTATATATCACTGACACTCGTAGTTTTATATTCAACTTCATTCCAGTTTGAATCCAGCATCTGAGCAATCTGCAAAAATATTCACTAACGCTGTAAAATTGAAAAAGAAATATTTTTGCAATATAAAATGAAATATGATTTTTGAAAATATTATTTGTCTCAGTTATTTGGGTTGTTCGTCATCATTCACATTTGAATTCATTACACACGAACAATGTGACAAGCACAGTGTATCACTGTACAGGCCACAAGGCCGTGCACATCGATATACACTTGATAATGCTACAGGGACAGGTGAACACAGGTCAAACCCAAATGAAAAGCCGAGTTCAACTCACGTGCAATATATTCAATATTACACAAGAAAAGTCGAACAGTTTTTAATAGTTCTAAGTATCTGACAACAATATGACAATGCAAACATGAAATGAGTGCAACATACTTCAATAATCAAGTTCAGGTCAGACCAAGCACTGCAATGATGCAAACTAACTCAAAGAAATGCCACCAAGCAAACAAAGACCAAAAAGTAGCAAGCTGAATCAAAACAGCAACTCAAAGACTACAAGTGTGCAACATGGATATCACAAGCAATGACCAGATCAAAGAGCAAAATGATACAAGGCAAACTGGCAACAACAAGTATGGTGAAGCACTGACTCAAATACACAACTACAAGGCATAGCAACAGCATAGCAACTGCAACAAGACACAACAATGAAGACTACAGCCCAATGAACCAGAGACAACAACAGAGACCAAGCAATGTACAACTCAAAGCAACATGTCCAGTTACAACAATGCTCAAGTGACAAGTTGAAGCAGTAGTTAACAAGCAGTATGCAACTCGAGAGTGTACACAAGTGAAACCATAATGATGAAAATGTTATGATCAATGCAACACAGTGAAGAAACCAAGTTCATGAAGACTGAATGAAGTACACACATGTCAACAGCAGTTCAAGCAGGTGAACAGAGACCAGTAGTGAATTCAACAAACCAACATACATGAAGACTACAATACATGAGTCAATCAAGTGATACATGGAAGTGTTAATGACAGCAAACAACTTTGTGCACATGTGAAGCCAGAAGAACTACAAGTACAGGGATGAATACAACATGATGAAACAGTGCAAATGAGCAAGTGCAACAGAGAACAGCAACATGCAAATAAAATCAACAAAATACACAAACAAGACCAGAACCATCATGCCAAAAGTATGGTTACAGCATCAAGGTGGTCATAACTAAATGTAACAAGGATCAGAAATGAAGCTTCAAGTGGATGAACATAAAGAAACGGTGATGGCCGAAAATAATGCAGATTCGTGAATGTATACAGTCAAGAAATTCAAGTGCGTACTGTTTGAAAAAGTCACAAATTAAAAGAGGAAAGTCACTGCCGTATCAAACAAGTTAAATCGAACACTGCACAAACAAAACCATGGGTATCAAGTAGAAAATATATTAGGAAAGCCGTGCGCTTCAGGAAATTAACAATTTAGGAAAGTATCAAATTGATACAAACAGATTCAAGGAATTCAATTCATATAAATATCAAACCCAATTATCATCATAGGCATCGAGTTAAAAGCAAGCAATTTAACCAGCAATGGAAAAAAATTACATACCGTAGTAACAAAGAACTCGATCAACAGAGGAGCAACGCAATCTCGAAGTCAACCAAGCAGCCTATCTTCGGAGAATTGATCATCAGGGAACGAGCGCGAGCAAGTGCAACACAAATCAGATCGAACGAAGAATCAAAAAAGCCCTAATTTGGATCAAAGACTCAAGCCCTAATTTCATAGCAAGGCCGTAATTTTTTTTCACAAGCAAAAGAAAAGGGAATGTGGAGAAGAGAAGAATTGGGCCGGCCTTTATTTTTAAAGGGGCTTTAGTTTTATTTTATTTAGAGTTATTTTTTAAAGGGGGTGTTTGTTTAATTTCTGTTTTTAAGTTTGTTTTATTTTCTTTACGAGTCAAAGTATTGGTAAATCACCACCTAGGTTGTAGGTAGTGTCAGATTGTATAGTTGGAATTAGTTCAGTGAGCAGGGCGTGCGAGTTTGCAGAACTCTATAGGCGGGGGCAGAGTTTGCGAGTTTGCAAAACTCTATTGGCGGGAGCGGGGGTGCGAGTCTATTAGAGTGTTTGTAAGCGGGAGCAAGGGTTTGCGAGTCTGTTAAAGTGTTTGTAAGCGGGAGACTGTTTAATTCTAATAGAAATCTGGGAATGCAGCAGTAGGCAGGGGTTGCCGAAGCTGGGTAAATTTTGTGTGTGATTTACTTTTCAGCATATTTATTTCTGCAGTTTGTTTCTGTGTTTAAATCAAGAAAATTTGCTATAACCCTATTCACCCTCCCTCTAGGGTTAATCTAGATCCTACATTGGTATCTCTGAGTGTTCTCTGTATGTTGTATTGAGTAACTAGACAGGTGTTTATAACTGTCTAGTATGTGTTGTATTATCTGTGTAACTCTGATAACTGTTGTATATTATGTAATATTTATGTTATTAATATAATTTATTCGTTCCGCTGTTGAGATTCTTGTGTTGTTTCTTCTTTCTCTTCTTTCTTTTCTCTTTTCTATCCCTTTCTTTCTTAAAGACGATGCGATTTTCTGGGAGTAGAAAGTCGGGTTGTCACATTTGGTATCAGAGCACTAGGTTGAGCGAATACCTAGTCTCTGGAGTGGTGTCTATCTTGAGAGAGCGTATTTGTATTCTTAGTATATATATATATATATATATATATATATATATATTATTACTACCTATTTGTTGGGTTACCTGTTCAGATTTTCCAATATAAGTTATAAAGGTAGATGAGGTAGTGGTGTGTGTAACACAACTACTACCGATGGTTGGAGTTTGAGTGATGAGGTTGGAGGTGTATTTGTCTAGACTGTAGACCTAATAGCATCTCGAGTAAGTTTTGCTTGGAGTAAGGATTTCATTGATCTATGAAGGAAACCTGTTAAGGTTCGGAGTTCATCTTTGAAGTGCAGAGTTAGATGAGTTGAGTTTGGATCTGTCGGTTAGGCAGAAGCAAGAGAGTGATGGTATCTTGATACCTCGGGAATTAGTAGCTGCGTGATGAGATGCAGTGACTATGGATATGTTCGAAGATGTTTCTTTGGAACAAGAGTAAGGAAGTGAGTCTTCTTGGTGTGGTGGCTGAGTCCAGCAGGGTGTTCTGTTGGCTTTGAGATCCGAGTTACTCGAAGAGTTTGGATTGAGAATTCTTTGGCATTGGTGTTAGCGGAGCAGTTCGGAGTGTTCTGTGTTGGCAGGAAGTCTTCTGGCTGGGTAGTTTTTCTGAAGTGGAGTTCAGAAGCAGCAAGAGTGAATCCTTTTCTTTGGTGAATTGGCTAGGCTAGCGTAAGCTGTTCTGATTGGTTTGGAGAGAGCAGTTTTCTTTGGGATATTAGGCCGAGTTGATCGCAAAAGTGACTTGCGATAGTTAAGTGTTCTTTTAGATTGTTGGAGTTGTCCGGATGTTTTCGGGGAAGTTAGGGGTTTGTCTGCATATGGAGACCGAGTTTCCTTTCCAAGATTGGTACCGGTGGTTCTGTTTAATTGGAGGATGGTTCCTTGGGATGGAGTTTGGTGAAGCAACTCAGGTTTCGGAGAAACGTCTGAGTTTTCTTGTGGATCTGTAGAACCATATTTATGTGCTGGGTTGTCTAGTCTGTGCTCGTGCTCTTCGTCGGCATTTTCTTCTACTTCGAATCAGAGTTGTGCAGCGGAAGCAGTTTGGAAGGGCTTCTGTTTTGTTTTTCCGGATAAGGAGAAGTTTTTTCTGTCTTCTGTTATTTAAGGAGTAGAGTTGTGTTCCTGGTTTTGGATTGATCTTGATGAGATCATGGTGTTGGGTTGTTTTGATCCAGTTTGTTTCTAATGGCATCAGCTAAGGTTGAGCTGATCAAGAAGGATGTTGGTAGCCCAGGATCATCCGAAGAGTTTTTATGGATAAGAGGAAGGGGAATTTGGATTTTTGAATCAGAGATTTGGTTTGGAATAAGTTTTTCTCCGATCCAAGGAGCTATAAGTTTTGGGAGGTCCGTGAAGCTAGCTCCGAGGTGTTTTGGGTTTCTTCTATGTTCTGGTAAGATTAGTGCTTTAGTTTTCAAGAATTGAATTGCCAGTTTGGATAACTGGGATTTAGTATGTTTCACGTATCTCTGAGGAAGTACGTGTTTTGATATCTCTGGTTTTGGAACCAGCAGTTTAGGAGGTTCGGTTGTTGAGTTAGACTCGTCTGTAGTCTGATATCCTGTTTAGTTTTGTAGATTTAGATGAGACAGGAGCTCTATAGCTTAGTAGTATTGATTGTTTGGATTCTATAGAGCGAGTATCTCGATATTTATACCGGGAAAACTCGAGAAAGTTCTATTCAGAATTTTTCTGGATAGTAAGGTTTGTTTTGATTGTGTGGATTGGTTGCTTTGGTTGTTAGCATATGATTAATATATACCGTGTTTTAATATTAAATCTGAAAATAGATTATTAAATTAACTTTGTTTTAAATTTCGGGGACGAAATTCTTTTAAGGGGCAGGATTGTAATATCCCGGGATTTATGGCAATATAAATTTAATAATCTGTGTTAAAATTGGATTGATTTGATAATTTCTGTGAATAAATTTGAATTGATTCAATAATCTTCTTTAATAAATATTTAATTAGTGAATCTATCTTTTAATAAGTTAATAAATGTTTTATTTGTTTAATATATTGTGGCTTAAGATTGAATATTACTTTAGATTAAAATAAAGTTACAAAAATGTTTGTTTTATTCTTTTTAAAATATTGATAAATAAATTGATTTGTAGGATAAATATGAGAATTTAAAATACAATTAATAAATGAATCATGCATTCATTTAAATAACAAATAAGCTATAATCTCTTTATAAATTTATTTCAAGTAATTTAAAATATTATTTTCAAATAATTGATTTGTATATTATTTTGATTTATAATAATACTTTGTTTTATTCTTTAAAGATTATTTTTCTATATACATAACTAAGTATTAAAACTAATTAACTAAGTTAAACTTTCTTTAACCCATAATCTAAAATACTAATTACTTAAATTAACAAGTGTAAGTGTCTTAAAGCCTAATCTAACAAATGTAATCTAAATATCATTTTAAAATGACAAGTGTTCATTTTTTTTACAAGTGTCATTGTTTTAATTTTATTTTTTTTCTTTGATTTTAATTAAACCATAAGTAAGATATACACATTCTTATAATCTTTCATAATTTTCCTTCTTCATTTTCAATTCTAAATCAAAGACTTCTACAGCTGAGACAAACCCTTTTTCGTCTCTTCAAAAATCAAATGCATATCAAATTCCTAAAAAATCAAACTTTTCATCCTAAAATATGCATTTCCCTCTTCCAAAAGCAAATATGCATTCCATTTTCAAGCAAGCTACCTGCACGAAAAAATAAAAGCCTGCATTTCCTTTTTTGAAATATGGAAATCATGATTTCTTGCATCATCTTTACTGGAAGCACATGCAACATCAAATGCATAGCAAACCTGAAAATTTCTCCCTCTTCAAAATGCAAAGGTCTGCATCTTATTCAATCTGAAAGCAAGAAGCCTGCATTTTATCTGGGAATTTGCAACTACAAGCAAGTTTCAAAGCATTCAAGTTCAAGCATTTCACATTTAAGTCATGCAAGGCAAAGCTTTTCAAAAATTCAAGAGTTTTTCAAATTTGAAAATTTTGCTCTGCTCTGCATTTTAAATCAAGTGAGTAACTTCGTTTTTTCTAAATTTAAGTAGGTAACACTAGTACAAAAAGTGCATATTACTTTGTCTCATTTGCATCGGTTGAAGTAAAAACTAATACAAATAGAACTATTTGCATCAGTTCTATCTTAATAACCGATGCAATTGGTACGTGGAAAGCAATAGGTAATAAAAAATCAAATTTGCATCATTTTTCACTAACAACCGATGCAAATACGTCGATGCAAATAGTTTTAGTCGCATCAGTTCTAAAGCCAACCGATGCAACTACATGTTGAAGACAAAGATATGAAATTTAGGTGGGAAATAATGAAAAATTGGCTCCAAATTTGCTAATTTTTGATGACAAATGAACTCCTTCCTCCTTAATAACCCACTCCTGAAAAAAAAAGATAATTAAGTTGGTCAACAGCGATAACGAATCTTTCGAAATTGAAGAATCAGTGGCGAAGTTGTCCAAAACAATCGCTAACCTAATCGAAGAAGGCGTTGATACTGACAAGGGCATCCCAATTCCGGTTGTGCATAGTGCTGCTTTGGCGAGAGTAATCGAGTACTGCAATAAACACGCGGAAGAGGCAAATAAGAAGAAGGAAAAGGCTGCCGAGAACGATGCTTTCGCTGATTGGGAGAAGGAATTCTTGGGTACTGATTTTGATGACCCCGGTGCAATTCTTACGCTAAGTTTTGTTTCTGAATTCTTTTTGTTGATGTTATCAATTTTTTGCTTTGAAATGTTTCTTTGCTTTTGCTGATAATCAAGATCTTTGTTTTTTACTTTTGTAATTTATTGACCAAATCAAATCAAGAAAGAACGTTACGATTCAATTAATTGAAGGCTTCGATGCTGCTACCAATTCGATGTTTTGGAGTAATCAATAATCGATTGAGAATCTCCTTTCCCACCATCTTCCATTCAACAGTAACTACAGACATCCTCAAGAGAGAAATAATTATGCTAACCCGACAATGGTGGAGCTGTTATCTCCTTGTAATTGACGCTCGACCAAACTTCAGCTTAGAATCTTTGCTACCGATCTATCCCCAAGTGTTATTAGGTGGTTCGTACCCAAACACCATGAAGATGTGTATTGCTCCCGTAAAATCTTATATTTTAATACTTGTGTTTTGCAGCAATTGTTTACAGTTTGTTTTTATCAGTTCCGCTCTAATGTAGTCTGGAGTTTTAATCCATTAGAAGTTTCACATATTGTGCTAAATCCATTTATGCCATACTAATGTTGTCATCACAATATCCACTAACTTATCGAATGATTTGTTGTTGTGTCTGTCGAATACTTCGTTGAATATGTCATGAACTTCATTAATCCTAATATTTGGTAGCTGTAGTATTGTCATTTTGGGTGCACAATTTGTCATTTTGGGTGCACATACAGTATTCTAGATATGTTTGCACAATGTAATATCATTTTGTTATCTCCTTGACCTAATTCCACATTGATTTGAAAGTAAATCCCATTTGTAATTTAAAATGTTACTTAGTTATTCTTTGTTTTTTACCTCTTTCCCAAAGAAAATTATGGATATATATTCACTCATTTATGAACCAGTTTTCAAGTTATTTTAATGCTGAGGTGTGTGGATGCTTTAATATGGACTAATTTTATAAATCGTTTTGTAGTAATAAAAAATTAATTGATTGTTATTACGATTATTATGGTGGTTTATTTTGATGCCTCCAGGTCTTACTTTTGTATTTCATTGTTTTGAGGCTAAAGCAAGTTGAAGTGTGTTTAGCAATTTGGATTCAATATTTTTACCATAAGTCGAGAGCTAAATTTACACATATACTCTCCACAGTTGCTGCAGTAGCAGATGGACTAAAAGCACGGGACATACTAAAAGAAAAGGCACGTAGTATTGATGTAATTCTCATGGAAGTTGAGTTGCCATCACTCCCTGGTGTTGATCTTCTTTCTTTGATCATGGGTCATGAGATTTGTAAACATATTCCTGCTATAAGCAAGCCTACACTTTCCTTCAATTTACTTCTGGAGGATTGGCAATATAGTAATACATGCCTAACTCTTTTAATTTTGCAGTGATTTCCTACAATGATTCTGTGAACATGGTTTACAAATGCATGTTAAAAGGAGCAGCTGATTTCCTTGTCAAACCCGTTCGAAAAAACGAGATGAGGAACTTGTGGCAACATGTTTGGAGAAGACGCAAGGTATGCGAAATTGTCCCTTATATCTTTGAAGAATTTGTAGATGTATCTTTCATTTGATAACTTGACCAGTTATATAACTATGTATGTTGTATTATGTCTAGTTAACTGATATCCAGGAGGCGATAAAAAATGTTAAAGGCGATGATGCCAAGAGAAAGCTTGAGAATGTGGAGAACAATAAGGAATGCATCGAGAAAAAGAGTTATACCGAGGTTAGTTCTTCCCTTGTACATGGAACTAGCTTTAGTCATAGACATGTTTTCAACATGAATTCAACAGTGCCATGAGTTGATTTTTATTGTTAGATTAAACATGCTCTCTTTGTGATTGTGTAATGTATAAACCTGTCAGCCTTAATAAGCAATGTCTTGGAATTATTTGATCAAAGATCCCTCTTTATAACATATTGTGGTTAATTATTAGTTTTGTTTATGCAAATGAATGTTTATGTTTACATTTGCATGGAGCTATATATTGACACTACAAGTTTTGAATTCTTTTGTGTAGATTTGTAAAAGTTCAGATATGGAAGCTCAGAGCATCTTCAAACAAAATAGGCTACCACTTAGTGATACTTCGCTTATTTCCGAAAATCCACTTCCAAACTCCAGAGCACAAGATCATCATGATAGTAAAGAGCATGGTACTACTTAATCCATATTCCACATTTCTTTTTTGAAATGTAAAACCCTTCTCCAAAACTAATACATTAGCTTACCATGAGTAGCAATACCACAACATCCTAAAGAAGAGTATTCTTGTGCGGAAGTAGAAAAACACAGCAAATCAGGATGCGAAACCTATAGATTCTAGTGCTGAAATAGAGGACCAAACCTATATCGACTTGATTGGTGGTATAAATAATCAACAACAATTGTGTTATGGAATAACAGATTCAAATGCGGTTTCACATAATGTAAATTACATGAGCAAATCAGATTCTCCACCACATTTGGAACTATCGCTGAAGAGATACGGACATGCCAGTAATAACATGGAGGAAGACAAATCAGATAGTCATGCTCTAAACCACTCCAATTCCTCCCCCTTTTCACTGTAAGTGTATATGCATTTTTTGATTTGATGAAATATTGTGGTTATTGTCCGAAGGCCCCTTTGGCAACAACTTATTTTGAATCCTCCTTAGCAGTTTCTAAGTAGTTTCCAAGTAAAAATGTTTTGATTTAATCTGACTCTGAAATTGGAATAAGTTAATTTTAATGTTTGACTATTATGACTTATAAGTAATGAATGTATAGTAAATTACAATTTGATATATTTATGTTCATGAAGCATTTATTGTTATGAAGACACAAAACTATTTTAGTCATTCGCTTGATAAAAGTAACTTTTGAAGTTCATTCTTAAATTTTAAGCAACATACAGTTGCTTCTTGAATACTTTCAAGTTATTTTTGCTAGTTATTTATACATGGAGTTTCCAAGTTGCTTCTTGAATACAGTTATTTTTGTTATTAATCTTCATTTGGAGTTCTTCATAGTTGATGTCTTTCTTCCATTTTTCTCTTCATTGTTTAAATCAACTGATAATTCAAGCATAGGTTACAGAGCAGTTATATGATAATGTTCCTTTGCTGTTAATTTATACAAACGTGTTAAACATAAAAGGATGTCATTCGACATGTGAAATAGCTAATTGTCCTATGTACAGTGTCTGAAGAATTTTTAGTAACTCAATGTGAATTAACTATAGGGATATTGATACGATACTTTGAGGATATTATTAGATTATTGATTAGACCCATTGCGATTGCTTGCGTTATATCCTTATTCTATTTTGTATAAGATCCGGTCATATAACATGCATGTATCTAATAAAGTTATCAGTACACGTATGTTATTAATAGTTTTGCAGCTAATATAGATATAAGTAAACATATGCCATTGTTGGAAGTGTAGCTAGAATGGTTATTAATACACACATAATGTTGTCAGATGTGTAGCCAACATAGTTATTAGACATGTGTTATTGTTAAGTGTGTAGCTGGTTATGTGTATACATATATTTTTCGTTAATATTGTAGCTGATATAGCATTAGACATATGTTATTGCTGTATATATCGATGGTATAGTACCATTTCACAAAATTTGATGGAAAATCATTTCTTGGATATATGGTTCAAGGTTTAACTATAGAAGATCAGAATTTGAAGTAAAAGATGTTGGTTATTCCATTAAGTGCATTTAACTATTGTTACTAAGACATAAAGTCATAATTTGACAATTCATTGCGTATTGTTTATGACTAGCCTTCTAATATAGCAAGAAGTTGCACTTTTGCATTTTAACCGAAGTGGATTATTTCTTTTCGACATTGGAGATTCAAATATTCAGTACTTTTATTATTTCAGCCCAAGTAATTTTTTTTCATGATTGTTTTCATCATTAAATATATTTGATTTGGACTTGTTATAAGTAGCATTGGTGTATTGGTTACTATGTATGCATTGTAACTAGTTGCTTAACTTCTATGGGTCATATATTACTGCTAACTGGGTTTTGAGTAATGGAGGAGAAGTATGAGCCAATAAAGGAGTTGGGTTCGGGCAATTTTGGGGTGGCCAGGTTGGGAAAGTATAGGAAAACTGAAGACCTTCTTGCTGTCAAATATATTGAAAGAGGAAAAAAGATGCATGATATTCTTGTTACTGCTTCTTCTTTTCATCTTTTATATCACTACAACGTTAGAAAATTAATTTTTCTGTTGTTTTTTGCAGATTGATGAGAAAGTTCAAAGAGAAATCATCAATCATAGGTCTTTGAGGCATCCTAATATTGTCTGCATTATGGAGGTAACAGTAGGAAAATGAGATTACAATTTTGTTAATTTATGCTCTAGATTTGTGTAACAGTAGGTATATGGTGGTGTAGTAAGTTAGATAGCTGTTGTATGTTGATGGAGTAGTGGTTGATGTATGTGGAAGTGGAAAGGCAGTATGATGGCAGGGTAATGTAGTGATATGCAAAGGTAAGGCAGCAGTGATATGCAAATGTATGCACAGTGTGAAATCGGCAGGGTAATGTAGTGGTTTTGGTGATTATGGGTGTGCAGGGTATGTGACGTAGCGGATATACGAAAAACAAATGAATCTGTGAAAGTAGCAATCGGTGGATTGAGAAATACTGAAATGCCCAAATTCGTTGATCCGAAGATACCGAATTCTAGCTATCTCTGACACGTTGATCGCGCACGATACCGTGAAAAGAGATCTACGATTCTTTGACGTTGATCTTGCGCACAAGATACCGTGAATCGGCTTCAACGATCGATTATCCGAGCACACTCGAATAAGGAAAGTGGAGATAGAAGATTACACTCGACTACCAATTGGAATGAAAGCACAAAGCTAACAAAAGGAAATTTTATTCAGAAGGAACCAACCTTTACAAGTGAACCCCCATGCCTATTTATAGGCGTACATCTCTCACGACTACTACAACATGTACCACCCACCTATCTTAAGTCGTCCGCGACTCATCATATAAAGACCACACGACTCACGACTTAGCTTAGGTCGTACGCGACCTATCATCCAACGACTCAACGAGTTACATCACAGGATTACAATCACGCAACCTAAGATACAACGCACACGACTTACAACACACGGCCGACCTAACCAGGTACGACCTAAAACAGAACGACCTAACATTACATACACCAGCTTACAACATACGACTCCACTTAGGTCGTTTACGGCCTTACAACACAACCACGCGACCTAAAACAGCAGCGACTTAGAGAAAGCGGCATAAGGTCGTTAGCGACCTAACTTCAGCAACGAGTTATGGCTTCAACATCGGGTCTTCTTTATGCGACCTAACTAGGTCGTTTAACTATAGGTCGTAGCTCGTTCCAACCTTCTGAGCGACTTAAGTCTTCAATATAGTAACAATGTTGCAGACCTTTAGGTCGTTGGTTGTTACTCGTGCCGCCTCTTCGTTAGATCCTGTAGCTATAGGTCGTAGATGACCTTAATATACCGAGCAACTTAAGACTTGGTTAAGTCGTGGCTTCTTTCCTCGTGACTCATTAGGTCGTAGATGTCCTAAAACTCCTCCCTTAGGTCATGGCCGACCTAACCCTTGTGAAATTGTAGATCGTGCTGCATCATCCTCCCCCGGTTGACAGAAATTCGACCTCGAATTTTCACTATTTCCTTCCACCACATGTTCATTTCCATGATACGGAATCAAATGCTTGACGTTGAAAACATCAGAAGTATGAACATCATCTGGTAACTTCAATTGATACGCATTCTCATTGATTTTCTTTAAAATTTCAATTGGACCAATTTTCCACGCCTTCAATTTATTGTACGTTCCTACAGGAAAACGATCTTTTGTCAACATTGCGTAAACTAAATCACCTTCCTCGAAATTTACATTTCTCCGCTTCTTATCCGCCAGCTGTTTATACTTCTCGTTAGATGCAAGCAATCGTTCATGAACAGTTTTGTGGCACTCCTGTAACTTATTTACGAATTCACTAGCCCGCTTAACAACTCCCTTCTGATATGGTACTGTTGTCAAATCTAACGGTCCCTTCGGTAAGCTTGAATACACAATCTGGAATGGACTGAAACCTGTACTACGATTCACCGCATGATTATGAGCAAACTCAGCTTGACATAACTTCATATCCCAACTTTTTAGATTATCTTCACCAAACATCGTAGTAAATTTCCCAATGATCAGTTCACAACCTCCGTTTGTCCATCTGTCTGAGGATGATAAGCGCTACTGAATTTCAGCTTAGTTCCGACCATCTTCCACAAACTTAACCAAAAATGACTCAGAAAACGAGTATCTCTATCCCACACAATGGATTCTGGCAGCCTATGAAGTCGATAGATCTCTTTGAAAAATAACTGAGCAACATGAACAACATCCGCCGTCTTCTTACAAGCAATAAAATGTGCCATTTTCGAAAACCGGTCAACCACCACATAAATGGAATCGTTACCCTTTTAATTTCTAGGCAAGCCCAAAACAAAATCCATACTTACATCAACCCAAGGTTTAGTTGGTACAGTTAACGGCATATATAATCCTGCATTAGTCGTTGTTCCCTTCGAAACCTGACAGATATGACATCTTTCCACAAACCTTTCAACCTCTTTCCTCATTGACGGCCAAAAGAAAGACTGAGCAATTAACTGCAATGTTCGGTCTCTACCCACATGTCCTTCCTCATGCAGCTCCTTCACTATCTTCATTCGCAAGCTACAATCCGATATACATAAACTATTCCCCTTGAACAAAAATCCATCAACCAACACAAATTCATCAATACTCCCATCCTTAACCTTTTCAACAAATTTTGCAAAGTAAGGATCCTCCTCAAACAACTCGGGCAATAATTCGAATCCTGTCACTTCAACCTTCAACAAGTGATTCCTCCTGCTCAAAGCATCCGCTACACGATTTGTCACCCCTGATTTGTGTTTCACAACAAAAGTAAACTGTTGTAGATATGCTATCCACGAAGCATGTCTCGCTGAAATCTTGTCCTGTCCTTGTAGATGTTTTAATGCCTCATGATCAGTGTAAAGAACAAACTCCTTCTGAAACAAGTAATGTCGCCAATGTTTCACGGCTTGAACATTCGCGTAAAATTCTACATCATAAGTGCTATATCTCAAATTGGCTCCAGACAGTTTTTCATTGAAATAAGCAACAAGTCTTCCATTCTGGCTCAATACTCCACCAATTCCCACTTTCGAAGCATCAGTATGTTATTCAAACAACAACTGAAAATTCGACAGTACCAGAATTGGTGCTGTCGTCAAGAGTGTCTTGATCTTCTTAAAGGCAACCCCTGCTTCCTCTGACCATACAAACTTCTTTCCTTTCATGCAATCGGTTACTGGTGCCATCACACTGCTAAAGTGTGGAATGAATCTTCGATAAAAAGACACCAACCCATGAAAACTCCTCACTTCTGTAATTGTCTTCGGTTGTGGCCAACTCCTGACAGCTTCCACTTTATTTTCATCCACTTGAATTCCTTGCTTTGACAGAACATACCCTAGAAATAAAACACTGTCCATCATAAACACACACTTCTTTGTTGCTGCATAAAACTGCTCTTGTCGTAGAATCAACAATACTTCTCGCAAATGCTGGATGTGTTCATCCGTACTCCCACTATAAATTAAAATATCATCAAAGTAAACAACCACGAACTTCCCGACAAATGGTCTAAAAATCTGGTTCATCACTCTCATGAAAGTACTAGGAGCATTTGACAAACCAAATGGCATAACCAACCATTCGTATAAACCCTCTCTGGTTTTAAAAGAAGTCTTCCACTCATCATCCGGTCGAATACGAATTTGATGGTATCCACTCTTCAAGTCAATCTTGGAAAACACAACAGCCCCACTCAACTGATCAATCAAATCATCAAACCTCGGCATAGGAAATCTGTATCTCACAGTGATCTTGTTTAGTGCCCGACTGTCCGTACACATCCTCCACGTTCCATCCTTCTTCAGTACCAATAAGGCTGGCACAGCACATGGACTCAAACTCTCCTCGACACGCCCTTGTTTTAGCAACTCCTCCACTTGCCTTCTCAGTTCCTCATGCTCCTTGGGACTCATCCGGTAATGTGGCCTGTGAGGTAATACCGATCCTGGTACGAGATCAATCTGATGTTGAATATCCCTCAGCGACGGTAATTCCTTTGGCAACTCCTCCGGAAACACATCACTGAATTCTTCCAATACTGGTTTTACTTCCTTTGGAATTTCAACGGATTCAGTAGCTTCATGTCCAATCAACAAAAATACTTCAGGACTCTCCTCTACTTCTTCAACAAATTCCTTTAAAGTCAATAGAGTTTCAGCTCCTCAATCTCCTCAGATTTGCTCTCACCTTGCTGTCTCTTCTTTGGAACTAAAATAATTTTAACGCCTTCAAACATAAAACTATAGCTATTGGTCCGACCATCATGTTGCACTGCTCGATCATACTACCACGGTCTTCCCAAAAGCAAATGACAAATATCCATCTCAACTACATCACACCAAATCTCGTCTTTATATTTCTTCCAAATAGAAAATGGAACTTGAACTCGCCTGTCTAACTTCACCTCTCCTCCTTTTCTTAGCCATGCTAACTTGTAAGGATTTGGATGCTTCTCCGTTTTCAGCTTCAACTTTCTCACGGCTTTGGTAGAAATAATATTGTCACAACTTCCTGTGTCAATCACAAATTTACAAACCTTCCCCAGAATAGTGCACGTTGACTAAAAGATGTTACTCCTCAACCAACTAGCCTCTTCTTCCTGCTTCGGTATTAAACAAGACCTCCTCATGATTAGATTACATCCTTCATCTTCTGACGCAACATCCTGTTCATCCTCCTCGACTGGACTAGAATAACCTTCATCAACATCCTCACCTCCAACTTCAGCAATCATAGTTCGTTTCTTCGGCTTCGGACATTCATTACTCTTGTGACTCACTTCCTGGCAATTATAACATTTGAAACTGTTGTTGACCTTCGCCTTCGCAACTTCATTCACAACTGGTCTACCGACAGTTTTAGAAACATTGGAACTCCCACTAGCTCCTTTGTTCTGAATATTGGAGCTCGTAAACACACCACCTCCACGTCTTCCCTGCTTCTCCCAAGCCAACGCTTTCTGATGTGCTTCAGCTACAGATCTAGGATCAAACATATTAACCATGTCTTGAATCTGCATTCTCAACCCTCCAACAAATCTAGCAGTCAATTGTTCCTCTGTCTCCATAATGTCATTTCGAGCAATCAGTTGATAAAATTCATCAACATAATCATTAACAGTCTTCGTCCCTTGCCTCAGATTCTGCAACCTTTGATACATGAGTGACTGATAATTGTAAGGCAAGAATGTAGCTTTCATCATCTTCTTCATCTTTTCCCATGATTCAATCTTTGACTTCCCCATTCTCTCCCGCATAAGTTTAGTGTGCTGCCACCATGCCATAGCTCTACCTCTCAAACGAGTAGCAACCAACTTAACTCTTCGATTCTCAGGAACTTCTTTGAAATTAAAAATTTCTTCAACATTAGACAACCAGTCCAAGAATTCTTCTGCAACCATTCCACCCTTGAATTCTGGAATTTCCATCTTCATACCCGACTCCCATCGACGATCATCATCTACATCCCAATATGAATTTCGAACTTGGTCTCGATCTCGATAATGAATGCTAGCTCTATCACCATCTTTATCAAAATCAAATGTATGTCTATATCGATCTCGACCATCATCACCCCTTCGATCACGCATGCCCCTTCTACTATGTCTCTCTTCATCTCTATATGGTTCATCCTCAAACTCACGTGGAGTTCTTCTCTCTTCATGTCCATAGTCATGGCGATCTCTCCTCGATGAAATTGATGTGTCTCTTCTTTCTCTAAAAGATTGTGGCGACACCCTTCTCGCTTCCGTAACCGATGGCGAAACTCTGTTTCCTCCATGGTTCGAGACTGGCGACCTTCTCCTTTGACTTTGATTCAAGTCATTCATCAATTTCTCTAACTTCCCAATACCTTCATCAAATTTCTCATTAATGCGTTATTCCATCTGCTCGGCTTCTTCCCTTCTATACAACGCTTCAACATTTTGATGGCGGTTAGCTCTTCTCGGCGGCTTGATTGAATCAAATAATCTTCAACACAAATCACAAATACTTCAACAAACTCAAATACAAACTTCAATCTTCAACTTAAACTTCAACTCTCGGCCTTGCACTTAGTTCGCACAAGAATGGAACCACCTAAGGTTTAGCTCAGCTCTACACTTCCTTGGCTCGACTCGGTTTCACACACTTCAAACACCTTGGCGCGCAAAACTTTCCCACGCAATTTCAAACAATTTCCACCCTTTGATCCAAAGGAATATGGATCAAACACTCCAATCTTGTTGCAACTTTGCGATGAACACGATGAACGACAAACTTCAACAATACATGGCTCCAAGACTCGGCTTAGCTATGATTGGCTAAGTCTAGCTTTGATACCAAAAATGACGTAGCGGATATACGAAAAACAAATGAATCTGTGAAAGTAGCAATCGGTGGATTGAGAAATACTGAAATGCCCAAATTCGTTGATCCGAAGATACCGAATTCTAGCTATCTCTGACACGTTGATCGCGCACGATACCGTGAAAAGAGATCTATGATTCTTTGACGTTGATCTTGCGCACAAGATACCGTGAATCGTCTTCAACAATCGATTATCCGAGCGCACTCGAATAAGGAAAGTGGAGATAGGAGATTACACTCGACTAGCAATTTGAATGAAAGCACAAAGCTAACAAAAGAAAATTTTATTCAGAAGGAACCAACCTTTACAGATGAACCCCCATGCCTATTTATAGGCGTACATCTCTCACAACTACTACAACATGTACCACCGACCTATCTTAAGTCGTCCGCGACTCATCATATAAAGACCACACGACTCACGACTTAGCTTAGGTCGTACGCGACCTATCATCCAACGACTCAATGAGTTACATCACAGGATTACAATCACGCGACCTAAGATACAACGCACACGACTTACAACACACGACCGACCTAACCAGGTACGACCTAAAAAAGAACGACCTAACATTACATACACCAGCTTACAGCATACGACTCCACTTAGGTCGTTTACGGCCTTACAACACAACCACACGACCTAAAACAGCAGCGACTTAGAGAAAGCGGCATAAGGTCGTCAGCGACCTAACTTCAGCAATGAGTTATGGCTTCAACATCGGGTCTTCTTTATGCGACCTAACTAGGTCGTTTAACTATAGGTCGTAGCTCATTCCAACCTTCTGAGCGACTTAAGTCTTCAATATAGTAACAATGCGGCAGACCTTTAGGTCGTTGGCTGTTAACTCGTGCCGCCTCTTCGTTAGATCCCGTAGCTATAGGTCGTAGATGACCCAAATATACCGAGCGACTTAAGACTTGGTTAAGTCGTGGCTTCTTTCTTCGTGACTCATTAGGTCGTAGATGTCATAAAACTCCTCCCTTAGGTCGTGGCCGACCTAACCCTTGTGAAATTGTAGATCGTGCTGCATCAGTATGGGACAAGTGGGTATGGTTGATATGATGGTAGTAGGAGATAAAATTGCAAAGAGATGATGATGCTAGCAGCACTGAAGTTTGTATGTAATGTGAAGAGGTTGAGGTAGCAGTCGTTGATCATACTGTGATAGGTTAAAGGCAGGCAGGGATGAAGATGAAGCAGTGGATGATAAGTTGCAACAGAGTGGCTGACGTCTGGTGGGGATTGATGGGTTAGCAGCAGTTTGAGGGAAGTGATATGTAGCAGTTTCAGGTGTTATATGCACAGATATGCAGCAGTTAGGGGTGATGTGACATGAAGTGCACAGTTGCACAGTAGCAGTGGAAGTTGGCAAGGCAATAGTATATGTATGCTGGAAGGTGGTGATGCAAAGAGGATGAAGGCTTGTGGTTGATGTATTGGTTGCTGGAAGGCAGGCTGCAAGCAGTGGTATGTTGTGAGATGCAGGTGTGAAAAATGGGGGAAGTAAATGTAGGTAGGGGACTGTGGTAGAAGTTTGATGAATGATTATATGGAGCGGTTGTGTGAGTGTCTGAAGGCAGGAGGAGGTTGAGGTGAATGTATGTTGATGGATGATGCATAATTGATGGACAGAGAAGTAGTGGATAGTGGCAATAAGGAAATGTGCAGGTTGTATTGTAAGTAAGGCAGTGAATGTGCACAGTGAATGGTGAAGGTGGAGTAAGGCAGGTGGTAGATGTGGTTATGTGTAGTTGTTGTATAAGTGGCAACAATGTGCAGAGGGGTGATGATGTTCGATGATAGGAGTGAGATGATGGTAATTGCAGTAGTAGTAAGGTGGAGGTGAATCCGTGAATGTTGACGTGCATAATATGTGTGCAGGGATGTCGAATGCTTCTTGCTGTCAAATATATTGAACGAGGAAAAAAGGTGCATGATATTCTTGATTACTACTTCTTCTTTTCATCTTTTACATCACTACAACGTCAGAAAATTAAATTTTCTGTTGTTTTTTGCAGATTGATGAGAAATTTCAAAGAGAAATCATAAATCATAGGTCTTTGAGGCATCCTAATATTGTCTGCTTTAAGGAGGTAACAGTAGGAAAATGAGTTAGTTGTTGCCATTCCATGGTACATCGCTAAATATTTAACTTCTCATTTTAAATATTTTCTACCATTGATATTTTATTTGTCAAAAAATATGTTTAAAAAAATATATTTTATCATATGTATGAGCAGAGGAGCTGATGGATAGATGGTCAGAGCGGGGGTGACAGTGATGAATGGATCAGTGGGTAAATTTGTTGATGAACTGGAGTTGTATTGGAGGACTGTAGTGGTTTGTTTGTGATTGTAGTAGTTTGTAAATTTAATTTTGAATGATTGTAATATTGCATGCAATAATTGTTTTTTATAATCAATAATATATATATATATATATATATATATATATATATATATATATATATATATAACGCCCCACCCCGAGACCCACCTTAGTAAAGAGAATTAACAAGTAATTCCGTCCACTAAAGCGGAGAATAGGGCTGGTTAAGGGCGACCATCTATAATTTTGTCTTAAACATCTATTGAATACGTCGATAAATGCAATATAACTTTTATTTCAACTCAAGTGGATCGACATACCCAGTAAATGCTTAATCCAAAACAATAGGTGGTTAATGGATCTATCAGAACAAAATACAATAACTGAATGTAAATCACATCACAGAATAGTAACCAACATCATATATATACATATACACTGATACATGTTTAGTACAATACAATATGAATACAATAAAGGTGGTACTCGACCACACCATAAATATCGAATCAAATATAACTACATCAGAGTATGCGAAAGAACAAAAACTACTCAAGAGAAAGAAGAGCTGATATCCAACATCAACTTTAAGCTAAGTCCAATAGATGATACCTGAAACAACTCGGTCTGACCCGAGTGAAAACACACGGGTCAGGCTAGCTAAAATTATCAGTTAAACAGAATAATCAATAAGGATAATTAGGTGGAAGCTATGGTATCCTTTTTCATAAAGGATGCCATGCCCTAAATAGGGTTTCAACATCATATGAAAGGACAACATCTCTTCTTGGCAAGTAGGAGAGATAATGATGATAAAGTCATACTTAAGTGGCGTAAAAGACACTTAAGCAAATGGAACATCGACGAACAGAATTTTAAAGATAAGATTCAATAAACATCGCTTTCGCCTCGTATCAACGGCGGTATAAAAGAATATAGATAATGACTTCAAATGAATCAACTATCTTCTTAGAAGTGGTTGTCAAAATAAAAATACATCAAAGGTACATATCCTTCATACACAGAATAAAACGCATATGGATGTACCTCATCTCATTGGCACATCCCAAGGATCATTCATGGAAATATAAAACCCAATTATAAAAGAAGCATCATACTTATTCATACCTAATCTCATCGGTATGAATATAGATACGTCTCAAATCCATAACTAAAACTTATTATCAAAAAAAAATCTCATAATCATTTACACCTCATCTCATCGGTATAAATGTAAATACAACTCAAATCCACTATTAAAACTCCTTATAAAAGAATTTCCATAATTTATACCTCATCTCATTGATATAAATATAGAATGCCTCAAATCCATCTTAATAGAACCTGGAAAGAGTTCAAAACATCATATTCGAAATCACCATAAAACCATGTATATAAATAAACCCTTTTCTTACATAAGGCTATAATAAAGCATCATCATCAAAACAATGAAAGCGAAACATCTAAACTTCATGGAAAACAGCACGTGCTTTACATCTTGACTAGTACTAGTAATTTGGTACCATACATCGTGATGACTTGGGGTCACATAACATCATAACATCGTGATTGACTAGTCGGAACATCTTGATGACACCCAGTCACAAATCCGAGTAAAAACATCGTGGTGATTGGAGTTGGGTAATAACATCGTGAACATCGTGGTGACTCCAATCGTACTTGGTCTAGTACTAGTAACATCTTTAATGTGTCTCAACTATTCGAATAGGGACCCAAAAGGTGAGAACGTATATCACATACTATACGTTCTCCCCTAATGTTTTACTAATCGTTAGTTGGTTCCACAATAGAAAACATCATAAAATATCAAAACCATCATAAAACTCACTCTGCCTCATCTCATCAGCGAGTTAATATAATACCATACTCACCTCTTTTCATCAACGAGTAATGGTTCCATCGTGACTTGTCTCATTTCATCGACAAGTAAAAATCATCATAACTATCTTAACTTCATAAATCATCATAAACGTCTTAACTTCAAGAATACTTCATAAATAGACTTACCTCGTCTCATCGGTAAGTAAAACAACATCATGACGGTTATTTCTAATCATAATTCTCCAAAAAGAAAATTTTTGTCTTTGTCGCCTCATCTCATCAGCGATTGTAAAAACATCAAGATTGGTTCGTCATCGAACGTACTCAAAAAGAGTAATTCTCCAACCAATAATGTTCGTTAAAATTTGGCAACTTCTAAATCATCTCAAAATAATAATTCAAATTAGTTTCGGTCGTAGAAGTCCGATATTAAGCGATAAAGCAAGAACACATGTCACATACCATATATCCTTACTAAATCGTTTAATTCACATTCTTATATGTCCGGAAGGAAAAAAAATAGTTTATGATCTTTGCGCCATAATTTACTAAGGAAACCGGGTTTTTTTTTTTAAATAAATTTTTCGAAACCTAAAGAAATCCTTTTATTAAAATTCTACTTTTTATATAAAATATATATAGTATATATACTTTTATTGTTTAGAAATACTCTTAAAAATATTTAAAGTAAAATATTTAACACCATAAATTACCAAGCCAGATCATGCATATACATGTTCATGAATGCAAAACAATTTTCAAGTGGTATGAAAACAATAAGTGCACTAACAACATGGAACAAAACACAGGACAACGGATAAAATCCGCTTGTTTGAGCTAGCAAACATTGAAATATTTAAAAACACTCTGAATGAAAGTTGTTGCATATGATTCATGCTTTCCAGAATGACCAAGGTAAATCAATTCGGATCAATGATTCAAAAGTTATGATCGTTTTACTCAAAGCATAAAATTCGGCCTGAACTTATGTATTTGCAGGACAGCGACAAACAATTGCAATTATACCATAGGTATCCTCAAAATCAAGCAAAATAAAAGGAAAGTTGTAGTTTAGCTTCTAATATTTCCATAATGACCAAGATCTTCAAATTCCGATCATTTATTCAAAAGTTATGATCATTTTACAGAAAACATCAAATTCAGCCTGAATCTATGTATTTGCTGGATAGCGACAAACAATTGCAATTATATCATAGATAACTTCAAAATCTGGAAAAATGAATAAAACTAAAGTTGTAGATTAGTTTCTAAGCTTTCCGTAACATCTAAAATTATCAAAATTGGTTAAGAAACAAAGAAATTATGGCCAATTTAGTTTCGGCCTTAAGCACAGAGCAAATATTGGTTTTGCTCTCGGTATTACAGTAGAAAAATTCGATTTTGACACAACTAACTTCAAAATTACAGAAAACTCAAAACATAAAAGTTGTAGCACATGAATTAAGATTTCTGAAACATCTAAAATTATCAAAATCAGTTAAGAAACGAAAAAGTTATGGTCAAATTCGTTTCAGCTTCAAAGATGGACAGAATTCAGTTTTTGGATTGAGCACAAAATATGATCAAAACTTGATTTTTATAGCTCCAAGCATTCAATTTTACACTAAATATGAATAAACAAGATTGTATACAGCAAGCGTGAGTGATGTTACTCACCTTAGGGTTTGTTTGCAGTGAATTAAATGATTTTGCTTGCAAAGAAAGGAGCTTTAGCCTTGGATTAGTAATTAGAAACCTATAAAAGCTAAAGAAACAACATGCAAGCATGGAAAAATATCAAAACTCAATTATAGTGAATTAAATCTGAGAATCGATATGAATTTGAGATTAAATAGGTAGGAGATTACCTTATCTTATGTGTGTAACTTGAATTGAACCTTGAATTTGCAAGAGAATGAGTGAATTTTGATTTTTCCTTATATGGAGGCCATTGTTTTAGGTTTATTGCAAGTTGCATTTTTTTTTGAGAAGAAGGAATAAATAGAGGAATAGAAGTAATTCCTTCTCACTAGATGCTTCCGGATTTAGGGTTTTGGATCTAAAACCTTACCCAATAAGAGCAAAGGCAATTATACTTAATGAAATTCTAAGTAATGTATATTTTTCATCCATTTTTATCAATATGTGCACCAAATTTCTCAATTTAAAGCCAAGAAAAATATATAAAACCAATTACATGTAAATAAATTTTTTTTTCTTCTACAAAATAAAATTTATTCTAACGATAAAAATTTATTTTTATTAGTAAAACCTTACTTTTATTTAAATAACACAATTTTACACATAACTTTTGCATATAATTTCCAAATCACATGAAACAAGTTGCATTGTTCATGTTTTAATAAAGGGAACATGTTAGTAACATCAAAAATTTATTTTTTCAATTAAAAATATTATTTTCACCATATAAAAAAAAATTAACAATATTTTTCAATATTCTCATTTTTAGTGAAAACTCACTATTTTCATCTATTTCAACCAAATAAAATTTATTTTTAAGTCTAACTAAGTGTATTATAATGTTTTAACATATTTATAACATTAAAACATCATTCCAAGCCTATTGACACTTCTAAATTTTATTTTCTTCATATTATTCCTTTATTTTACAATAAAAGGCTAACATTGGAATAAATTTTCGATATTACTAATTAACTCAAATTAAACCATCACAATTATTTATTTACAACACAAATCCATAAATAAAGTTTTCCAAACTTTATTTTCATTCATTTGCACTTATTTCAACCATCAAATGTTCAAATAAGCGTCAAATAAAATAATATGACTTATTTAAATTTCAAATCCTATATTATATTCATCAAGATATTGTTTATATAAAATAAACAATATAATCCCCTATTTTATTATCCAGTTCATTTTTAAAAACAATATTAAATTATAATTTCCCTCATAATTTAATATTAATAGAAATCTCCAAAATCCCGGGTTGTTATAGACTCTCCCCCTTAACCAAATTGCGTCCTCGCAATTTCTAAAGGAAAAGGCTGTAAACAACATAAAAATTCAATCAACATAGGTGATAGACAAGCTCAGAACTCAAACCATTCATTCTCCCAACATAGAATGGTAGAGAGAGATAAGGAAAAACTTTCTTGGTTAATCCAATAGTCCATCATATGCTAATATAGCGATCAGCAAATCATCGAATTTTTCCAAGTAACTTGAAAGGATTTCGAAGATATCCCGTCTTTGAATCAATACTCAATAAAAAGCTCAACAAATTATCTATCAAATAAGATAGATTTCTCAAAACTCTATGAATAGAGTCGGGATCAAACTCATTCAAACCCGAACTTTAAGCAACAAAAATGACCAACAACACAATTTTCCGCATGATAATACGGAAAGAACGCCCTCATATCAAGGATAGACTCAATAGACAAGATAGATAAATCGCATAAAATGTCTTCTCACAAGACCGCCAAACTCGAATGACTGCGAAAAATGCACGTCGTTGCTATCAGCTCAGGGATAGAATATACTTAAGAAACAAGGATATAAGCTCAAATTACTTTTCAATTCAAGATATGTAAAATTGATAAACCTCAACATCTTTTAAATTTTAAATCTCAATTTTCAACATTTGAAAATTTTCAAACTCTTTACTATATTACTTTGTAAGTAATTTAAAACTCAAATTAAAAGTCCAAATTTCTTCTCATGCTTCAAAATTAATTTTCAAAGGATTTTGTAAATCCATAATAATATTCCTTAAAATAAATTAAGAGTTTAAATTCTCTTTAGTCTTTTTATTAAACCACTTAAATAGTCTAAAACGATCTTCAAATCCCCTTATAACTCTTCTCTTAAAACATCCAATGTACATAATATAATTCTAAAATCTCAAAATATACTTTAAATAAAGTATAGCTCAATAATTTTCTCACATATTCTCATCTTTATAATTTCAAAATAAATATATAAATAAATGGCATTGCCTCACCACTGAATCTCTAATAAATAGATATGTTCGTTGGCTGCAGAGTCGATCGAACGATCAAAACTGCCTCGCCACTCTGATACTCGTCTCTAAAATCAATGGCTGCAACTACCATTCAAAAATAAATTTAATATTTAATCTCAAATATTATTTTCAAAATCTCAATTTTTAAAACACAAACCATCATGTCTGATTGCCTCATCGTAGCATTTAGGAGATTCCTATCGATAACGTTGATCAGGCGTATCGACCAGAACTCTTAACTACTCAATGGACAACCCAACATTCTCAAAGTATTTCTAAAAAAATACTACTCTTGTAAATATATTCTCAAAATATTCTTTGATTTTTTTATATATCTCAAAGCTTAAATTTCTCTTTAAAACTCATATTTATATAGCTTCAAAACTCAAACCAAAGAACATTAAGAGAATGCATCGAGATATTCCCTGAATACTCGATTCTCAAAATTAACAGAAGAAGATAGAGTGTTTGTCAATCTTACGATGTCACAAGCCACTCCCCAAAAATCATCAAGATACTAGATAAGCAAGATATTCTTCACGAATCACTACTTCAATCGGAGTAATGCTAAAGGATAACATTGATTGAGTATATGAAAAGAACACTCAAACGAAGCTGAATTATAAACTCAATCAAACTCGAACAATCTAGAAACTCACCTCATTCCTTAGTGAAAATCCTCATGGAAGGATAACCGAAGAGCCAGGAATAAGGTTACCTCAACACTCGATTGCCCGATTGGATGTCAAACAAACGGACTCACAAAACTCAACATAGTCACCTTGACTGGAATTCGAGATATACCGTCAACATCTCGATACTCAAGAGTGAATACAGAAACTTAGGAATCATCACTAACATTTCATAGTGATAGAAATAATAACCTAATCAAATTAGGATGCCTAAATAAATATAGGGACATATAACAACAAAAGGATCAGACTTAACATCAAATAAGTCAATCCATCTCAAATCAGATACATCTCAAGATAGTAAGTAATAAACAAACACTCACTAAAGCAGCAACAAATAGAGAACTCGGAATGCTTACAACAAGCCAATCGTTGTGGATCCCTTTAATAGGATCATAACTCTCAAAGGAATGCAACGAGAATGCCCAAAGAAATCAATCAGCTTCATCGATACGAATTCACTCGTATCGATAAAAATAAGAATAGAACAATCCCAAATAAGATTTTATATAAGACAAGATGACATCAAACTTTCTATTATGGAATACTACGGAATACAATATATCTATATTCCTAGACATATTCCATCTTAACGATCCTAAAACTCGAAAAAGAACCAAGGCTCGATTCGAAAACAAGCTTGAATAAAGGAAAATGATTCACTCGTATTGTATTTCGATGTATCATGATATACGTACTGTTCTGTGTTTATTATACTTTGTTCTGACCACAGCTCTGATACCAAGCTGTAAAGCCCCACCCCGAGACTCACCTTAGTAAAGAGAATTAACAAGTAATTCCGTAACATCGGCGGTATAAAAGAATATGGATAATGACTTCAAATGAATCAACTATCTCCTTAGAAGTGGTTGTCAAAATAACAATATATCAAAGGTACATATCCTTCATACATAGAATAAAACGCATATGGATGTACCTCATCTCATTGGCACATCCCAAGGATCATTCATGGAAATATAAAACCCAATTATAAAAGAAGCATCATACTTATTCATACCTAATCTCATCGGTATGAATATAGATACGTTTCAAATCCATCACTAAAACTTATTATCAAAAAAAATCTCATAATCATTTACACCTCATCTCATAGGTATAAATGTAAATACATCTCAAATCCACTATTAAAACTCCTTATAAAAGAATTTCCATAATTTTTACCTCATCTCATCGATATAAATATAGAACGCCTCAAATCCATCTTAATAGAACCTGGAAAGAGTTCAAAACATCATATTCGAAATCACCATAAAACCATATATATAAATAAGCCCTTTTCTTACATAAGGCTATAATAAAGCATCATCATCAAAATAATGAAAACGAAACATCTAAACTTCATGGAAAACAACACGTGCTTTACATCTTGACTAGTACTAGTAATTTGGTACCATACATCGTGATGACTTGGGGTCACATAACATCATAACATCGTGATTGACTAGTCGGAACATCTTGATGACACCCAGTCACAAATCCGAGTAAAAACATCGTGGTGATTGGAGTTGGGTAATAACATCGTGAACATCGTGGTGACTCCAATCGTACTTGGTCTAGTACTAGTAACATCTTGAATGTGTCTCAACTATTCGAATAGGAACCCAAAAGGTGAGAACATATATCCCATACTATACGTTCTCCCCTAATGTTTTACTAATCGTTAGTTGGTTCCACATTAGAAAACATCATAAAACATCAGAACCATCATAAAACTCACTCTGCCTCATCTCATCAGCGAGCTAATATAATACCATACTCACCTCTTCTCATCAACGAGTAATGGTTCCATCGTGACTTGCCTCATTTCATCGACAAGTAAAAATCATCATAACTATCTTAACTTCATAAATCATCATAAACGTCTTAACTTCATGAATACTTCATAAATAGACTTACCTCGTCTCATCGGTAAGTAAAACAACATCATGGCGGTTATTTCTAATCATAATTCTCCAAAAGGAAAATTTTCGTCTTTGTCGCCTCATCTCATCAATGATTGTAAAAACATCAAGATTGGTTCGTCATCGAACGTACTCAAAAAGAGTAATTCTCCAACCAATAATGTTCGTTAAAATTTGGCAACTTTTAAATCATCTCAAAATAATAATTCAAATTAGTTTCTGTCGTATAAGTCTGATATTAAGCGATAAAGCAAGAACACATGTCCCATACCATATATCCTTACTAAATCGTTTAATTCTCATTCTAATACGTCCGAAAGGGGAAAAAATAGTTTATGATCTTTGTGCCATAATTTACTAAGGAAACCGGGTTTTTTTTTTAAATAAATTTTTCGAAACCCAAAGAAATCCTTTTATTAAAATTCTACTTTTTATATAAAATAAATATAGTATATATACTTTTATTGTTTAGAAATACTCTTAAAAATATTTAAAATAAAATATTTAAAATAAAATATCTAACACCATAATTACCAAGCCAAATCATGCATATACATGTCCATGAATGCAAAACAATTTTCAAGTGGTTTGAAAACAATAAGTGCACGAACAACATGGAACAAAACACAGGACAGCGGATAAAATCCGCTGTTTTGAGCTAGAAAACATTGAAATATTTAAAAACACTATCATTGAAAGTTGTTGCATATGATTCAAGCTTTCCAGAATGACCAAGGTCAATCAATTAGGATCAATGATTCAAAAGTTATGATCGTTTTACTCAAAACATAAAATTGGGCCTGAACTTATGTATTTGCAGGACAGTGACAAACAATTGCAATTATAGCATAGGTATCCTCAAAATCAGGCAAAATAAATAAAAGGAAAGTTGTATTTTAGCTTCTAAGATTTCCAGAATGACCAAGATCTTCAAATTCCGATCATTGGTTCAAAAGTTATGATCATTTTACACAAAACATCAAATTCAGCCTGAATCTATGTATTTGCTGGACAGCGACAAATAATTGCAATTATATCATAGATAACTTTAAAATCGGGCAAAAAGAATAATTCAAAAGCTGTAGCTTAGTTTCTAAGCTTTCCAGAACATCTAAAATTATCAAAATTGGTTAAGAAACAAAGAAGTTATGGCCAATTTAGTTTCAGCCTTAAGCACAGAGCAAATATTGGTTTTGCTCTCGGGATTGCAGTAGAAAAATTCAATTTTGACACACCTAACTTCAAAATTACAGAAAACTAAAAACATGAAAGTTGTAGTACATGAATAAATCTTTTCGAAATATCTAAAATTATCAAAATCGGTTAAGAAACGAAAAAGTTATGGTCAAATTCATTCAGCTTCAAAGATGGACAGAATTCAATTTTTGGATTGAGCACAAAATATGATCAAAACTTGATTTTTATAGCTCCAAGCATTCAATTTGACACTAAATATGAATAAACAAGATTGTATACAGCAAGCGTGAGTGAGGTTACTCACCTTAGGGTTTGTTTGCAGCGAATTAAATGATTTTGCTTGCAAAGAAAGGGGCTTTAGCCTTGAATTAGTAATTAGAAACCTATAGAAGCTATAGAAACAACATGCAAGCATGGAAAAATATCAAAACTCAATTATAGTGAATCAAATCTGAGAATTGATACGAATTTGAGATTAAATAGGTAGGAGATTACCTTATCTTATGTGTGTAACTTGAAATGAACCTTGAATTTGCAAGAGAATGAGTGAATTTTGATTTTTCCTCATATGGAGGCCATTGTTTTAGGTTTATTGCAAGTTGCATTTTTTTTTTGAGAAGAATGAATAGAGGAATAGAAGCAATTCCTTCTCACTAGATGCTTCTAGATTTAGGGTTTTGGATCTAAAACCTTACCCAATAAGAGCAAAGGCAATTATACTTAATGAAATTCTAAGTAATGTATATTTTTCATCCCTTTTTATCAATATGTGCACCAATTTTCTCAATTTAAAGCCAAGAAAAATATATAAAACCAATTATATGTAAATAAAATTGTTTTTTTTACAAAATAAAATTTATTCTAACGATAAAAAATTATTTTTATCAATAAAACCTTACTTTTATTTAAATAACACAATTTTACACATAACTTTTGCATATAATTTTCAAATCACATGAAACAAGTTGCATTGTTCATGTTTTAATAAAGGGAACATGTTAGTAACATCAAAAATTTAATTTTCCAGCTAAAAATATTATTTTCACCATATAAAACAAATTTTTAACAATATTTTTCAATATTCTCATTTTGAATGAAAAATCACTATTTTTATCTATTTCAACCAAATAAAATTTATTTTTAAGTCTAACTAAGTGTATTATAATGTTTTAACATTTCTATAACATTAAAACATCATTCCAAGCCTATTTACACTTCTAAATTTTATTTTCTTCATATTATTCCTTTATTTTACAATAAAAGGCTAACATTGGAATAAATTTTCGATATTACTAATTAACTCAAATTAAACCATCACAATTATTTATTTACAACACAAATCCATAGATAAAGTTTTCCAAACTTTATTTTCATTCATTTGCACTTATTTCAACCATCAAATGTTCAAATAAGCGTCAAATAAAATAATATGACTTATTTAAATTTCAAATCCCATATTATATTCATCAAGATATTGTTTATATAAAATAAACAATATAATCCCCTATTTTATTATCCAGTTCATTTTTAAAAAAAATATTAAATTATAATTTTCTTCATATTTTAATATTAATAGAAATCTCCAAAACCCCGGGTTGTTACATATATAGTCTATTTGAGTACTTTAATAATGGTTTCTGAGAATGACTTTTTTGCATCAGGTATAAACAGCTGATGTAATAGAGGGATTGGTTGCATCGGTTGTTATAAAAAACTGATGCAATAGAGGGATTAGTTTGCATCGGTTTTCGACAACAACCTATGCAACAAGTTCCTTTGTTGCATCGGTTTTCATTACAACCGATGCAATATGGGGGCTGGGTCCAAGCAACCAACCATGGTATTTTGCATCAGTTGTTAGTAACAACCGATGCAAAAAGGACTTTTTTGCATCGGTTTCAGAACTGATGCAAAAGTGTTAAGCCTGTTGCATCGGTTGCATATGCATAGGTCGTTGAACTGATGCAAAAAGGGGGTAAACAACCGATGCAAATGGCCTGTTTTGTAGTAGTGTAAATTTAGTTGCATGCTAGATGTCTGAAATATGTATGTTTATGTATATACATGGTTGTATCTCTGGATGTATGATGCATGTCTGTTTGTTTTCAACAGAGTCTATTCTGTTATACTTCCTAGTTCTTAATCCGTTCAAATTCAAACCTCTTGATCTAATCACCATTTAAACTTGAGATTCGAATGAAACTTGTTAGTTTAATTATAAACTTTAGTTTAGAATTTTACTTAGGTTAAAATAACCCAGTATCAACTCTGGATTTTATAAATAGTTGATCAAACATTAAATTAGTGAAAATTTCAAATACATTGATTCTGTGATTCAGGGTTTTAATCTGAAACATCATATAAAATCATGAATTTTAAACCTCAAATAACAATTTTTAACATCAAAACCCATGTGCAGTTCTAGTCTTACTGTAAATGGGGTTTTTGGTCATCTCTGTTGTCACAAGTGGTTCAAGGTGATGAGATTGATTCTGGAGGAGAAATTAACAGTGATAGTGGGAAAATTATTGGTTTAAGGTGAAATTCGTTTTTCAGGGTTGTGATTGGGTTTTACAGACATGAACCCTAGTTTCATTGGGTCACTGTTTTTATTTGAATGTGATCTTCTCGGTTGATCGAGTTTAACCATTTTTGGGGTATTGATAGATGGTGGTTTGAGGAAGAAGTCGTCGGAGTTTCGAAGGCGATGGTGGCAGGAGTCGCGTCAATGACGTGTTGACAGGTTGGGTTTGAGTTCTGTGCCTGTTCCAGTTGTTTTCGGGATGGATTTTGACCTCGTTTTTAAATTCGAAGGTGAAGCTGGGTAATGGCGAGGTATGTAGAATGTCTGGGTGATCGATGACTTGTTCTAGTCATCAGAGTTGATCGGAGAAGGCCGGAGTTGATGTACAAGTGCACAGAGGAAGTATGCTGGTGATGTTGGTGATGTTGTAGGGTCAGGTTTAATGCCTCGAGATGGTTTTGGGTGAATTGAGTTTTGACTTGAAGAAATTTTGTTTCTGACTCGAAGTAAAATATGGAAAGCTCGGGTATTTGAAATTGTTTCAGGTTTTAATAAACCAACAGAACCTGTTCTGTTATTTTAAATTTGAAGTAAAATTTTAAAATGCAAACTAAAATCTAAAACTAAGTTCTGGAATTGAATTTGAATTCAATTAGTTTAAATTTTGGATCTTTGAAATAAATTTGGAATTTCTTTTAAACTCAAGCTTGATTTCAAATAAAACAGAAACTTTTTTCTGTTTTTAAATTTAAAAGTGAAGTTTAAATTGTAAGTTAAAGTTCAAACAGGGATTTTTAAACCTGAAAATTAAATATGAAATCAATAGTTTAAATCTTGGATTTTGAAATATTTTTGAATTCAGAAAATTTAAGATGTTTTAAACCAAAACAAAAAACAGTTTTCTGTTTTTAAATTTAAAAGTAAAATTTTAAAATGCAACTGGAAATTTAAACAAAGTTTAAAATCTGAAACTGAAATATGAAATTCAAGGTAGATGAATCTGAGTTTGAATTTAATTTAAATCTAGGAATTTAAATTTAGATTTTAAACTTTTAAAGTATAAAGGAACATTGGTTTTGAATTTAAACTATGAGTTTTAAATTTGTGGAATAGAAATTTAAAATAAGTTTAAATCCAGTTTTAAAAACCTGGAATTTGATTTTAATGTCAGTTTTTAAAATAAAATAAGTTTTAAATTTAAATTTGTTTTTAACTATTTTAGAAAAGGTTAAATAATTTGAATTTAAAAATGAGGATGGAAATGTAAGTAAAGCTTTAAAGTTTTAAGTTTAAATCTGGAATGAAGATTTAAACTGTATTTCAGTTTTAAATTTAAAAGGGAATTTTTAAATTGAATTTGTTTGAAATGAATTTGTTTTATAATCTTTTAAACCTTTAGTTTATAAAAGGGATGTTCTTGAACATGTGAGATAAAAAAATTTGTTTAAAACCTTGTTTAAATAAATTGTATCATTTTAAAATCTTAATATTTTAAAATGAAATTTAAAGTGAAGTTTAAAATAAATTTGGAAACAATTTGTTTTAAAATACTTTATATAAGAAGAAATGTTTCTTAAATTAAGTTAGAACTTAAGAAAATTGGATTCATTTAAAATATTTAGTTAAATTTAAATGGAATATTAATTAATAATGTGGATGATTAATTAAGTAATTAATAATTTTTAAGATAATTAATTAAAGACTTAAGGTTAATTAATTAAGGTTAATTAATCTATAATTAAGGATTGTTAATTAAATTCTAATTAATGATTAAGATTTATTAATCAAGTGATTAATGATTAATTAAGATTATAATTAACACTTAATTAATTTATAATTAGAGATTAATTAAATTATAATTAAATATTAATTAATTGATAATTAATAATAATTAAAATAAGTTAATTTCTTCATTAAGTAATTAAGAAATGTTAATGAGGAAATTAACTTAAGATTATATAAACAATTAATTAATGTGATTAATTTTTAATAATTAATTAGATTAATTAATTAATAATAATCAATTGTTTTATTACGTAATGAAAGTAATTAATGAATTAATTACTTAGTGTAATTAATTTGATTAATGTGATTACTTTAGATTAATTAAGTTAAATTAATTTAAACATTTGTGGATTGATTGATAATTACTTTATGTTATTAATAGGTTTGTGATTACTTAAGGAAGTAATTAATTAATAATTACTGGATGTAATTAAAGATATTTATTATAGGAGTAATTTAGATTTAATTACTTTGAAATTAATCAAGGGATTAATGGATTAAGAGTAATTAATTTATGAGATAAGTAATTAAGGATATTTAATTACTAGATGGTTATTAATCAAGGGTGATTAATATATATATGTGGTTAAATTGCAGATTAATTACTTATGTGATTAATTTATATTGAGAGATTAATTAAATTGTAATTAGAAATCATTAATTAATAAAATTAATGATGTAATTTAGAATTGATTAATTAAGAAATAATCAACAAATGAAGTAATTAATTAATAAAGGATTAATGTAATTAAGTAATTACAAGTTAATTATTTGCAAAGAGTTTAATACATAATTAACTTCTGTAATTAATTTTAAAGACTAATTACTTATTGTAATTAGAGATGGTTAACCGGTAAGGATTAATTGAAATGAATATTTAGATGGTGATTATTTAAATTGATTTGTAATCAATTAATGGTTAAGTTAAGCAGGATTATAATGATAAAGTAATTAATTTAATTCATTTTAAATTAATTAGAGATTAAGTAGTTAATTTGATTCATTTTAAATTAATTACAGATGGTGTGATCATTAGATCATTGCTTATGTTTGTATGGATAATATTGGTTGCCTCGTATGGTTTGTAATCTCAGCAATGAGATGAGGAATGTTATATGATATGGATGCGTTGGTTGCATTGTGATGATGATATGGATTATCTGTTTATGATATGGATTATCTGTTGATGATAATATTGATTATCTATTATGATGTGAGTTATCTATTTATGTGCGTATAGATAATGAATTGAAAATTGTTTTAAACTCTAAAATAACTTGGCCTTAAAAGACACGCTTTGGATTTCGATGAGACTGGGATCGGGTTTCCATATTTGGATATCCGAAAACCACATCGATCCAAATTAACGATAGGTCGTGTATGTGAAGTGAAGATGAAGATTTAGAGTGCAAGGGTTATCGTCGTTAACTCTGAGGGTGATTCCAAAATGAGTGTAACGAGATAATGCCTTCGGTTTCGTTCGAACCCGGAACGAACTTGTATGGATTGAATGCTTTCAGAACATCGTCAGGTGGACGACGAGCATTCTAAGTGATATGTCCTATAAAGGTAATCGTAGCTTCAAGCCTCATCAACTGGGAATGGCTAAAATAGGGGAGGTGCAGCAAGGCTACGTGGGTAGCCCCCACTTGAGAGCGAGATTTACCCCTGTCTAGATGTCCCTTTATTTCGGCTTAGTGGTGCGGTTGCTGATCACAACTGCGGGGTGGTCTTGTTCGGAACTGTTCAGTAAGGAATGGTTCCGACTTTGTGTTGCAGGGGAGCGGGCGCACTCCTCGGTACGGTGATATAGGCCACGTACTGTGACGGGCGGTAACCCAATAGCCCAGCCATTGTATGGAATCCAAAATCCAATAAGTGCCAACGGTTTTGATTGTATTACCCAATTTTGTGGCTAGTAGCTGGAATTTAATAATGTAACAATTTCGGCTATTTCATATTTACTTGAAAACCCTAGACACTATTATAATATCATCGGATTTCTTATCAAATGTTTTGGTTAGTGTAAGGTAAAAACTTTTCCATGTTTACGTGTGGGAAGTCTTACGTGATACCTTTTATTTTCAAAGGTTTTTGAAAGTTAAGCAACTTTAACCTGTTACTCACACCAGACCCATGTCTGACTCGGAGTTTTTTTTTCTCATAAACTCTTGGGTACACAAATTTTTAAGAGTAGCCAAGGGATTCAGATTGGCTTTGACGAATTATGGAGGAGCAAATGGAGCAGGAGGCTTCTGCGTTATAGTTATATAGTGTGTTTCGCTGTGTTGGTATCTTTGAGTGTTCTCTGTATGTTGTATTGAGCTGTAATAACTAGACAGATGTTTATAACTGTCTAGTATGTGTTGTATTATCTGTGTAACTCTGATAACTGTTGTATATTATGTAATATTTATGTTATTAATATAATTTATTCGTTCCGCTGTTGAGATTCTTGTGTTGTTTATTCTTTCTCTTCTTTCTTTTCTCTTTTCTATCCCTTTCTTTCTTAAAGACGATGCGATTTTCTAGGAGTAGAAAGTCGGGTTGTCACAATCTGGTTACATGCATAGCCCACCATAGATCTCCAACGCTAGTAGTTTGAATTCTAGAGGGTTCCTTGCATTTCTATCAGGAATTAACGGACTCTAATTGACTTCCTCTAAGCCTCCGCTCGATAGCCGTTCTATCATAATCCTTCTTAGTAATTCAGCCATCCGCTCATCTCCATCCAAGGTGGCCTCCTACACGCATTTTCATCCTGCCCCCCAATGTTCTAAAGGATATTTTAGGCAGTACTCTTCATGTTGCTCATTCACGTTTGTGTTGGCCCCAACTTGTTGAGAATCATTCACGGGCCTTCCAATATTCGATCCTGAGGGTCTGCCCCTAGACCTTTGCTGATACCCTTTATGTCCTTCATTTTGCTTCTGCATCTGACCTCTAGATATTTCTACAGCTCTAACTCCTTGTTTTACATTGCCAACCGCTGCGATTGCTCCATTTTCTAGGTTTTAGTTTCCAACCGTTCCCATTTGCCAGAAGAGATTCCGCATCATCTCTTGTTGGATCTTCAATAATCTCTCCTACATGGAATTCATCATTGTCCGCATCTCATCCCCTATGATGTAGATGGATGCCTGATCTGTTCCAGCTCCAAAGGAAGCCTCTTGACTTCCCTCTTATTGGCTTCTTTCTTGTAATGTCTTCTAGTTGATTGCCTAACCATGTTTCGTTTGAGATTCGATCCTTTAGATTTCCAGATCTGAATTCCAAACTCGATATAGCGGGTGCTAGTCTTCTCAATGAAAGCGCCAAAGTGTTTGCACCAAAAATGGTCACAAAGCCTAAAAGTAGTGCAAGCACCAGTGTTTACACAAAATCCTTAGTATCCAGTCATGGATCTCAGAACCAGATAAGCTAAAGGGTAAAAATGAATAAATAGCGAAATTAAAATGAAAGAAAGTAAGAGAAGACACAAGATTTATAGTGGTTCAGCTATCTCCGGCCTACATCCACTTTGAATTGATCCTTTTATACTATGATTATCGTTACAATCCTTTGAATATCAATAACCAAAATGGCTGATTTTTTTCCAAAAGAGAAAAAGATAAAGGGGACTTGAGAGCAAAGACCCCCTTTTAGTTGTAACGGAGGTCCTATTTATGGGTGTGGAGTTGGAAATATATGCCTGGAATACTCTTTCTCAATCCCAGATGGGCCCACATGATCGATTTGGAGTCATTTGGGATCAATCCTTGATTTATCCATAGGGAGTCAGCATCGATCATAGACCACTCCGGTCGAGCTGAGATTGGTCATGGTGAAAGATGATAGTGCAATGTCCTTGCTCTCCGAAATTCATGAAGTTCCAATGTGTAGATTGTGAGATATGATCGATCCAAGTTTTAATTTGCAAGTATAAGCTGAAGATTTCATATCTATCAACTCCTATCCATCATCTAGTTTCCATCATCTGGTATCCATCTTCTCGTATCCATCATCTGGTATCCATCAACTTGTATCCATCATCTCGCATCTGTCATCTGTATCCATCATTTCATATCCCTTATCTAGTATCCGTCATCTTCTATCCATCATTTCATATCCATCATCTTGTATCCATCATCTAGTATCCATAGCTTTTGCATCGATCTGAATCTTATGCAGTGATCCTGTTTCGCGCTCCATTCCTTAACCACTTCTTTTGCATTGGTCGATATGAATGATCGATATGAAATACACTTTCAAGCCTTCGAATCCATCCAGTGCCCTATCCTTCATATAGATCCTATGCTTGCTTAATCGATATGAAATGTATCGAGATGAAGTTTGATCGATCCAAACCAAAAGTGCAGTGCATTATCCAAACAATATCCATCATGGGGTTGCCAGATTGACACGAGGATTACCTATACGAGACTGATACAAATATCAATCTATACAAACCAAATGCCATAATGATTTGTACGAAAGCATCGATACAAAACAATTTTTCACTAATATCTATCCATCCATAAATTGAGCGTATGAACTTCGATGGACCTGAATTCGAAGTATAGCCTCATCGAGCCTTGTTTATCATTCTCGATCAATCCCTCCTTGATTGGATCTTGATCTTGGTTGAATTTTGACGGTACAATCATAGCCTTGTTTCCAATCGATCTCCAATCTTGATATCCATCCTTCATGGCAAATTGTTGATATCCTAGCCTTGACCAAAAGGCGGGGTAACATTTGCCCCCACCAAAACATGCCCTATGGTAGGAAGGCATGTTTTGAATAGATTTAACTCGGACATCCAAAGTCCATATTCCATCCATATCCATATTATTCAATCCATTACCAAGCAATTCCATCCAAGTTTGATAGCCAAATCCATAACTGTTCTGAGTCGATATACAAATCCGGGGCCACTACGGGTCCTAAACCAAATCCTTAGTTGTTTAAAGCCGAATCAATATCCATTTCACATCTTGGAAGGAAGTAACTAAATCCTACGTTCTCTTCAGATCATCGATGCCCTCTCTGGACCGCTGCTAGGCTTGATCCAAACTTAATGATTGAATAGAAATATCATGTCGTGCTCCGGCGAAGCAACTATCCCTTGCACTCTGGCTCTAGTGGTTTATATAACAATGTCCTGGTTCTCCCAGACCAATTATAGCCTATCCAGGCTCTTTCTGGAATGTATCATATTACTCTCCTGTGAAGGGAAAACAACGTCGAGCAAGCCAATCTTGCCGCTCTCCGGCGAAGCGGCGTCACTCCATGCAATCTGGTTAATTTTCCCCGAACATTAAGGGATGCCATATCCTAAGTCCTAGACCGATTACATCCACTCTGGGCTCTTTTCCAACCCTGATCCAATCACTCTCCAATGAAACAAGAACAATGTCAAGTGATTAGATCCTATTTCTCTTTGGCATAGCGTCTCACTTCCTGCACTCCGGTCCCTGTCTCTTTGGACAGGGTCATAAAGCTATTAATTCCCAATGTACTTCTAGTATCCATCCCTTAACTCCCTAGTTAGGGATTTGTTCCATAAAATCCAAATATATTTATTAAATCAAAATTCCAAATGTCCAATGAAAAAGTAGAAAAAGCTAAGTGTTGCCTCTCTGGGCAGAGCAGCCTATTACCATCTAAGAGCATGCCTGAGAATTGCTCCGGTTCCCTTACACATGTAAGTGGCATAGCCGCTTTATTTCAGAAACAAAATAAGAAAGATTATTTGATGACCAAAGTTCAAATCCTGAACTCGTCCTTGCCATTACCATCAACTAATGACGGGTTGTGTACCCAATCCAGTGTCATTAGTGTTTGGTGTAGGCGGTAGCTGCTCGTGTTCTACTACTGTTGTCCGACTCCTCACATACTGTGCAAATCTTCCACTCCTAATGTGCTCTTCCAATATGTCCATCAAGTGGCGGCATTTATCTATGGTGTTCCCTTCTAGCTTATGGAATAGGTAGTACCTCTCGCTCCGGTGCTCCCACTCTGTGGGATTCCTTCTAGGTGGTTTTATATAGGGGAGTTGCCCCCATGTTTCCAAGTAAATTCATTCCAGATTCTCAATCGTATCTCTTTGTGGTGAATTTGGGTTCCCGGTATCTCCTCCATTTGTTAGAACCATCGTATCCATCATTCTGCTTTCGCTTTCCTTTGTCCATCCCATGTCCTTCTCCAAACGTTCCTTCGCCTTGCGCGGCCTTCACCTCTTGTCTTTAGGAGAATGCATTCTCTAATCGTATAAACCTTTCCACCTCATGATAGAACTCCCCGATATCCTATGGTGGTTCTCGTGCAAATGAGTCCTTGAACTCAGTTCCTTTTGCAATTCCTACTACCGCTGCCATCAAAATCATTGATGTATTCAAACGATCCACCGAAACCAATGCTACATTGAACCACATTATAAAATCCTTACGGACTCTCCTTTCCTCTGCTTCATCAATGCCATTGTCATTATGTTATTGGATCATGTAACATAGACCCTAAATAGCCTCATGAAGCCTTCCACTAGTTCGCCCCATGTCATGATCAATCCATTCTCTAGCTGCCTGAACCAGAGTGCAACCAAATCTGTCAAGTATAAAGTGAAGCATCTTTCCATAACCTCCTCGAATTCCCCTAGCACTTCCATATGCTTGATGTATCTGGTTACATTCATAGTTGGGTTTAACTTCCCATCATAGACCTCCAGCGTTGGTAGTTTGAGTTCTAAAGAGTTCCTTGCATTTCCGATATTCAGAGTGAACGGACTTTGGCTGACTTCCTCCAAGCCTCTGCTTGACAGCCCTCCATTCATAATCCTTCTTATTAATCCAGTAATCCACTTCCCTCAATCCACTGGTTGCCTCCTATATGTGTTTCCATCCTGTCCCCTATGTCCTGGAGGGTACTTTGGGTAGTACTCTTCATGTTGCTTATTCACGTTTGTGTTGGCCCCAGCTTGCTGAGCTTCATTAATGGGCCTTTCAATATCTAATCCTGGGGATCTATCGCTAGGCCTTTGCCGATTCCCTTCACGTCTTCCATTCTATTTCTGTATCTGACTTCCAGAGATTTCTACAGCTCCATCACCTTGTTCTACATTGCTGGCAGCTGCGTGTAACAACTCGATATTTTCAGCCATTCGCATCCACACATGTCGGACTTGAAATGCTCAAAATACCGCATTGTAAATAAATTTGGAGAAAATGAAATACAATCACAAAATCATAGACATATCAGAATAACTCGCAGCGGAAATAAAAATACCATAGTAGTTCATGAAGCTACTCTAACAAACTCTCAAAACATAATACATAATATCAGTCTGAAACATATACAATAGAAATCTCAAATACATAGAAATTTATAAATACCAGAGCCGAAATAGAACAACTGAAACTGAAAGGAAATGATAACTAGACAAGCAGAATCTCAAGCGATTCCTAGCTTCAGATAAGAAATCCAAAGCTAAGTTGTAAATACTCAGGCTAACCTGAGCGTAAAGTAAAATACAAACACTCGAGTTAGGACAATATATACTTATATAATGTAAACCAACTCAAGTGAACTATAGTATAAATGCAGAATAACTTAAAGGATGCTTAGGATCGCCCATCCTTTAAGGATCAGTTAAACTATAAATTAAACACATCCCGTGGTTAAAATTTCAAAATGGTATTTATACTTCGAAACAAATATCATTTCAAACATTCAATATCATTCAAAAATCCATTTCAAAAATATCAAAATATCATATGTTCTAAACCACATTCATTTATTTTTAAAATACCATTTCAACACACATTTCAAATAGTTTATATTTCAAAAACAAATTACTTCATTTTTAATCATAAAAATGAAGTTATTATATTTAATAATTAAATTATTAAATTTCCAAAATTTTAATCTTTCAAAATTCATTTGGTCACTTAAATTTATCAAAACAGTGAAAATTCACCTTTCATAGCATTTAGAAAATGCTACGGAAGGTCACATTCAAAATAGTTCAATTTAACAAAAGACAGCATTTAAAATGCTGTAATAGGGTTACATTAGTTTCAAATAACTTAGTTAAATTCAACAATTATAAAATTTACAAATTGCTATAATAGACTTAATTAAATTTAGCCATTTAGTTTATTATTATCAACTACAACATTTACAATTGCTGTATTATCATTTATATTAGAAATAGTAGCATTTTAAAATTGATGTTAATTAAAATTCAGGGTTTTCAATACAGTTTCACAAACAATTATATTTTAATAAAAATAATTATTAACCTATAAAATCAAAATTTTCCCTTTCAAAACAATCATTTAAATACCCTTATATTCATGATTTTATAAATTTAAATTTTCATTCAAAAATCAATTTAATAATAATTTACTTATATAATTCAACATTCAAATTTCAATTCTTTATAATCAAATTTTTAGCTTAACAGTTAAGTTTAAATTTCCAAATATAATTTATTTTTCATTTTATTTAATTAACTTAAATTTCATTTTAAGCAAAATTCATAAACTTCCAATTTAAGTTATATTTCAAAATTCAACCTAAATGTTCACTTATTTAACCTTTTAACTTATTCAAAAATCACTAACACTTTATAAAATCATTTTAAATTCATTTTAATTCAAATTTTAAATCTATTTATCATATTTACCACTTAGTTTAAATTCCATTTATAACCAAATCAAAATCTCCAAAATAACTTATATTTCAACTTTCTAACTTTACCATTAATTTATTTCACTTATAAATTTTTAGAAAATTAATAATACTTTACAAATTCATTTTTTAATTAATTTTAAATCAAAATATTATAATATTTACATTTCTAAAATATTTTAAAAAACATATTTTAACAACGGGTCTATATTTCATTTTCTAGCCTAGGTAAAGTGATACGGGTAATATATCATTTCAACCCGTAATTTACAAAGAAAAGCTGGGTTTGATCGTTTCAAACCCGTAAGCCCAAGTAAAAGAAAATAATTGAAAATCATTTAGGCCTATCATTTCAGCCCATAACGATTTTCTCCTATTCTAAAGTCCGTTCGGGTATGTATCATTTCAACCCATAGTGATTCTAATCTAAAGGAACTTGCAGTGTGATAAACTGATAAAAATAACAGAACAGCATAATATAACAGTAACAGATGTTATAACAGGAGTTTAAGAATGGGTGAACATCCTATAATCTTAATATAGCAGGTGTAACATGATAATGCATTTTACAGATTCAAAAGGGGTCAATTTACTAGTTATATATGTACATCTTGTCTAGTGAGAATAACTCACCTTTATGCTGGAGATTTCAAAACCAAAGGCACAACAGAAAACAAAGCACAATGATATGATTACAGATTTGAGTAAAGAGTGAATCCAAGCTACAACTATTGTGTATAACCCAAAACAAACAATCAAAACAACACAATTCAATACACTTTAAAATTTAATAACTTTGAAATAAAAAGAGATACGAATACACAGTCATTTGCCTTGCCTTCTCTACTATTTGGCACGACCTAGGGGTGTTATTTGCCTCTAGTTTCAACAAGTCTAGCTCAGGTTTTGGTCATGTGTATGCATGTCCTAGGTAGTGGAATATGGTGGAGAAGTTTATATATGAGGATGTGAAGAGTTTTAAGGCAAATAGTGAGATTTTTGGTTAAAACAAAGGCTCGACCATGGGGTTATGGCTCGGCCTGGGTGTAACATGACTGGTCAGTGGTGGAAAGGGGTGTGTAGAGGTCAGGTCAAAGGAGTGGTGGTGGCTATGGTGATGGTTAGGGTGGTGGTTGAAGGATATGAACAAGTAGTGGTCAAATAGAATTGTTTTTAGGCAATAGGTTGCATTTTTGAGGGGTTTGGTCACCATGGATGGCTCGACCTTGGTCATGGTCTGGAGTATAGGTGGTGGTGATGGTTGGAAGGAAGTGTAGAGAGTGGTGGCCGTGGCTACATAGGGGAGACCTATCAAAAAGCAAGGGAAAGCAAGGCAAAATTCATAGAAAATAAGAAGGAAAAGTAGAAAAAAGGAAGTGAAGCCATTACCAAATCTCTCAAGCCGTGAAAAATGAGGAGCTGAGGTATTTTCACGTGAAAGATAATGAAAATACACAGCTAAGAAAAATATTGTACGGCCAAAAATGCACAAAAATGAAGAGTTGAGAAAATGAAGAGTTTTGAAGGTGAAAAGCCTTAAGTTTTGTAACTTTTTAAACCTTTGGCATTTCCTTTTCTTTAATTCAAGTAAAACCAAATTAAAAATCAGAAATTTACTCTATAAACCGAAACTAAGTAAAAATATAAGAAAATCAATAATTAATTTTAAGGAAAATAAAAAAAGTTAAAGAAATTACTTAAAAATACAAAATAGTGTCTAGTAATTACAAATAAATCAATGCTAGTCTTGGAAAAATATCCACTTCATTTTAAAAATATTTTGAAGTGAAAATTTGAAATAAAATAATTTATTTACCATTTCCAAAATGAAATAAATAATTAAATTGGATTAAAATAGAAAAAGGAATAAAGAAATTGTTTAAAAATAGCAAACAGGACATAAAAATTACAAGAAAATTACCAATGGCTTTGGAAAATTATTTACTCCATTCTAAAATATTATAAGACAAAATTTGAAATAAAATGATTTTTAAAATATTTTCAAAGTGAAATAAATAATTAAATTCATAGGAAATATCAAAATAATTGAAGAAATTATTTAAAATAGGAAACAGAAGCTGAAAATTTCAAATAAATTACCATTAATTCTTGAAAAAATTCTACTTCACTATAAAAATATTAAAAGACAAAAATATACATAAAATAACATATTTACACATTTTAAAAAAGACATAACAAAGAAAATATGATTTATATAATTTGAAATAGACATAATTGCAAAATAAAACAAATTATACTCAAAATCGAAATGTACATAACTTTCACAGTCTAATTCCGTTTTCAACGAAACGAAAAGAAATATTCAAGTTATTAAATCTATTTCCATAATAAAAGTTAAAATTTAGGAGTTTGAATATTTAAATTTGAAATTTAAAAATCAAAGTTTGACCCAAATTGACCAAAATCAACATTTCAGGAAAATATTAAATTTATACCATTTGGAATTATAATTCACATAATAATCAAAGTTTATATTTAAAAATGAAATGTTTGAAATGAAACAAGTTTAAAATAATTTCAAATGATAAAGTCAAATTTAAAATATACATAAAAATCTAGGGTTGTTACACTCTCCCCCACTCAAATCTTTTCGTCCTCGAAAAGGAAGGAAGCGGAGAAACGACAAGAAAGAAAAATAGGTTGGAAGACATCCCCGAAAGAAAGTAGGGAAAAAAAATATAGCTAGGAGGGAAAGCAGGTTGAAGGACAAGGATGAACCATTGTTTGAACCATTATACATTTTAATTAAAATTTCATAACATTTTAAACATTTTATAATATGATGAATAGTCATTTGATTCAAATCTGATGGTTCAAAGTAAACAATATTTAAAACATTTTAAAATCTTTAGAGGGGGAAAATAACTTATCAAAATATTCTTTATATAGTACTTTGTCAAGATACTTTTATCAAAAATACTATTATAACTCGATGTCTTAACAAGTTTATCCTCGTTCCTGTAGATTCTGCTAGTGCGTTGATCAGGCGCAAAGCTAGACTTCTCTAGGTACTTAGTAGACTTGTTTCAACACCCACTGAAAATACTTGAAAAAATCATTTAAAACAGATATGGAAAGTACAATCCAAACAAATCAACCAAACTGAAACAGTTTTTTAACCATGGATCGCACATACACAATGGTTACGCCTGGATCCCCCAGGAAACAATCCGTATCCATAAGCTTTCTCAGCCCTACGAGTTACGCCACGATGACTAGTAGAGTGCAGGATACACAATGGTTACGCTTGGATCCCCAAGGAAACAATCCGTACCCCTAGGCCATCTCAGCCAGGCAGTTTCGCTACTAATGCGACCTACATAGAGTGAAGGATACACAATGGTTACGCCTGGATCCCCCAAGAAGCAATCCGTACGCCTAGGCCAGCTCAGCCAGGCAGTTGCGCTATGCAGTCGCGTTCGTAAGACCACGAAGATCGCCGTGGAATTCGATGGACACTCAAGTATCATATCCGAAAAACCCAAATCAAAGAGAGAATAATATCGATAGAATGAATCCACAGTGTGGCCACAAAGCGGATATCAAGCAGAAGGCACTTTACATATCTTTACTTCGAAAATATATATCATATAGTACCCTTCAAATCACTTTCAAATATCATACTTATATAAAGTCCATTATATATAAGATTTCATTTCAAATCAAATACTTTCCAAAACAATAGTATATAAATCACACTTATATATAGATTTCGATTATATAAGATTTCACTTATCAAAATTGAGTACCTTTTCAAATCAAAAGTTTTCAAATCAATAGTTTTCAAATCAACTGCATACTTACACAAATCAATTTTATATAATTTCGATAACTCCCAAATCAAAGTATTTAAATAAAAAAGGTTCTCAATTTCAAACCATTTCAATATCAATTTAGCTTCAAAATCATATATGATTTCACCAAATCATTTTTTCCAAATTACATAAATTTAGTTTCAAAGTTTGTTAAACAATAGATTTAGAAAATAATCCAAATTTCCAAATCAACAAAATTTAGGTCAAACAAATTCATTTCCATTTCAAACATATATTCACTTCAAAAATCATAATACTTTCAAAGTTATAAATCTTTCGAAACCAAATACTTGGAATCATTTCACTTTGAAAATCATAACATTTTGAAATCATACATTTGAAATCATTAAACATTCCCTTAATTCTTTACATTTCACAAATTTATTCAATTAAACCAAAATCTAAAATTTCCAATTTTAATTCAATACAAACCATCAGTTTCAATTCAATTTAGTTTTCCAACAAAACCATTTCAAATATTATCAAATTTCAAATATAGATTTGATTTACAAAATAAACTATTAAATCTTAAATATGTTTCAAGGCTTAAATATATCATATTTCAAAACTAAATTTTATAATTTCATATATCTCAAATTTTACTTCATTATTACTTAGTGTTGAAATATTTACTTCATAAATCCATTATTTTTAAATAAACTCAAATTACAGGTAAACCAAATATCCCTTCATACTAATATAAACTTCAATTATTCATCTATCAAAATCAATGGTTTCAAAATCATCTTATACTTACATAAAGTTTATCTTATATAAGGATCAAAATATTCAAAAAAATAAGTTTCGCTGCATGAAAAGCCGTATGGGATTGAACATCTTTGCTTACTAAAAGATTTTTAATTAAGAATAGTTTTGTATATAAAATAGTTTGTATGAAAAATAGAATAAAACAGTTAGTTTAAGAAGAATAAAAGAAAAATAGTTTTGAAAAATGGTTTTAAATTTGATAGCAGTTTTTCATAAAAGAAAAATTCCAATTAAATTACAAAGATATCCAACCCAACAACTTTCAATTTCAGCGTCAAGTATACCAATGATATTAGGATATAAGATGTACATATGTCATCATTTCGCAACATTACATTTGATCGCTCGCTCGATCACACAAGTTTGCTTTCGAACTAGTATTGTCCATTCGACTTTCCTAATGTGGACTTCGATATGGTTTCTCGACTAGAAGCCGTCAGTCTCCTTGCATAACTATATACTATGATAGAGAATTCTAGAATCAAGCCCAAAATCCAGATCAAATATTCGCCACCAAGAATCAAATGAAAAATCCTAACACGAAATGGTGTAATTCACTTCGAACTTGTGTTCTCAAACTTGGATCAAATTAATTATGTGAATAAAACCGCATATGTACAACTTATGTATCTATTCCAACTTGTTAAATAAATAGTATCATAAAGATGTTACTATGTTAAAACATTTAAAATCAAATTTTTCTCAAACATTTGAAGACTAATTTTTATCCAAAACATTTCAAAACTAAGTTTCATATTAGTATAATTCAAAATAGTCTTATTTATTTACTTAACAAAACAGTTTCAACTTATACAAATCATATTATTTCATACTTGAAACATACAAACTAAATTTATATTCTTTATCAAATACCTTATAACTTTCAAAATTTCTTAGCTTTGAAAAGTAAACCTTGATTTGGAAGCGCTCGAACCTTCAAAATAATCGAAGAAATCATATTTTCAAATTCAAGAGTTGGAAATCACCAACAAATCAGTAAACCAATTTTAAAAGATAGGGTTATACCAAAACAAATCTGAATCTCGAGGACTGAACACCGACTTACTTTAAATCATTTCAAATATACATATATCTTTCAAATATCAAACCATACTTAAAAATCTGAAATCAAAAATTTGGTATCATAAAATCACTCGCATAGCAAAGCTACTAGAGTGGCCTCTCCCTACTCAGAAACTCGAAAATAAATGTCGATGATGCATGCATTCATCACCGAAATTATTTTCCAGCTTCATAAGTGGGTTTTGGACTTCCATTTTCTTGAAACTTCTTTGAAATCTCTTCGAAATCATTGGGATTAGTTCGAATACATTTGAAACATTTCTTATTCAGAAAATATCTTTAAATCGTATTATTATTATATATTTTCCAAAATCTTAAAACCGATTTGAAAACACCGGCGTTCGATTTCTCGAAATTCAAATTCAAAACCTTTCAGTTATAAATCATTTTATATAAATTTAAATTTCTTATAAATTTCAAAATTTCAAATCCTTTCAAAGCTTCAAATTTTCATTTTAAAAGGTATATAATCCTTATCGAAAACATTTCACTTTTATATACAAAATAGGGTCATCCTTAAGAATTTCGATGTATGCACAATTTCAAAATACAACCAAACACAAATTTCCAAAGGATGATTCAAGGAAGGATTTCAAACAAACAAAGATTCAAAATTAGAGGAACTCTAATCAAATCGAATTCTAGTTCGAAGATAAACTGAAATGAAGATGAGATAATTTAATTATCGAATAGAAGATGGATAAGCCAATAAAAATTGCGGGCAACCTTAACCGGTCAACCGTGACTTCAGGAATATAATCAATTCAGAAATCTGAGGCTAATCGACATTCGATTGCCAAATATAGGATCCAGATAGAGTAGGAGATAGATAGCATCGACATCCGAGGATACAGAAATCTCTGGTGAATCAATGCTAATTGTAAAGGAGTTTCACCCCTTTACAAATCTTTCAAAGATTTACGGAATCACCGTTCTTTAGAGTGGTCATTCCAAAGTGGAGTTACGGAATGCTCCAAAATCAAAAGGAAAAAATTGGGAAAACAAGACTGGATTGCAGAACGAGTTGGAGCGTTCCAAAGTTCAAGAAATTCTAATCGATAAGAATCCTAAGCAAGAGATTTCTGACAAGGTGGATACCGAAGAGATGAAGTTTAGAAAATCTTGATTTCAAAATAAGAAGATTTTTATACCAAAATAATCTTTGAAAATCCTTTAAAAATCATTTAGAAATCATTTTATACTTCGAAAATACATTCTCTCACAAGAAAATAATTCTGAGATTGATTTCACCCATTCTAGGATATTTCTACCCTATCTCTAATGAGTTTTTGCCCCACAGACTATGGTTTGCCTAAAACCAAGCTCTGATACTAACTATAACAACCCGATATTTTCAGCCATTCGCATCCACACATGTCAGAGTTGAAATGCTCAAAATACCGCATTGTAAATAAATTTGGAGCAAATGAAATACAATCACAATTCATAGACATAAAAATATCAGAATAACTCATAGTGGAAATAAAAATACCATAGTAGTTCATGAAGCTACTATAACAAACTCTCAAAACATAATACATAATATCAGTCTGAAACATATACAATAGAAATCTCAAATACATAGAAGTTTATAAATACCAGAGCCGAAATAGAACAACTGAAACTGAAAGGAAATAGATAACTAGACAAGCAGAATCTCCAGCGACTCCTAGCTCCAGAAAAGAAATCCAAAGCTAAGCTGTAAATACTTAGGCTGACCCGAGCGTAAAGTAAAATACAAACACTCGAGTCAGGACAATATATACTTATATAATGTAAACCAACTCAAGTGAACTGTAGTAGAAATGCACAATAACTTAAAGGATGCTTGGGATCGCCTATCCTTTAAGGATCAGTTAAACTATAAATTAAATACATCCCGTGGTTAAAATTTCAAACTGGTATTTATACTTCGAAACAAATATCATTTCAAAAATTCAATATCATTCAAAAATCCTTTTCAAAAATATCAAAATATCATATCTTCTAAACCACATTCATTTATTTTTAAAATACCATTTCAACACACATTTCAAATAGTTTATATTTCAAAAACAAATTACTTCATTTTAAATCATAAAAATGAAGTTATTATATTTAATAATTAAATTATTAAATTTCCAAAATTTTAATCTTTCAAAATTCAATTAGTCACTTAAATTTATCAAAACAGTGAAAATTCACCTTTCGTAGCATTTAGAAAATGCTACGGAAGGTCACATTCAAAATAGTTCAATTTAACAAAAGACGGCATTTAAAATGCTGTAATAAGGTTACATTAGTTTCAAATAACTTAGTTAAATTCAACAATTATAACATTTACAAATTGCTATAATAGACTTAATTAAATTTATCCATTTAGTTTATTATTATCTACTACAGCATTTACAAATGCCGTATTATCATTTATATTAGAAATAATAGCATTTTAAAAATGCTGTTAATTAGAATTCAGGGTTTTTAATATAGTTTCACAAACAATTATATTTTAATATAAATCATTAATAACTTATAAAATCAAAATTTTCACTTTTAAAACAATCATTTAAATACCCTTATATTCATGATTTTATAAAGTTAAATTTTCATTCAAAAATCAATGTAATAATAATTTACTTATATAATTCAACATTCAAATTTCAATTCTTTATAATTAAATTTTAGCTTAACAGTTAAGTTTAAATTTCCAAATATAACTTATTTTTCATTTTATTTAATTAACTTAAATTTCATTTTAAGCAAAATTCATAAACTTCTAATCTAAGTTATATTTCAAAATTCAACCTAAATATTCACTTATTTAACCTTTTAACTTATTCAAAAATCATTAACACTTTATAAAATCATTTTAAATTCAATTTAATTAAAATTTTAAATCTTTTTATCATATTTACCACTTATTTTAAATTCCATTTATAACCAAATCAAAATCTCCAAAATAACTTATATTTCAACTTTCTAAATTTACCATTAATTTGTTTCACTTATAAATTTTTAGAAAATTAATAATACTTTACAAATTCATTTTTTAATCAATTTTAAAATCAAAATATTATAATATTTACATTTCTTAAATATTTTGAAAATTTTTGAAAGACATATTTTAACAACGGGTCTGTATTTCATTTTCTAGGCTAAGTAAAGTGATACGGGTAATATATCATTTCAACTCGTAATTTACAAAGAAAAGCTGGTTTTGATCGTTTCAACCCCGTAAGCCCAAGTAAATGAAAATAATTGAAAATCATTTAGGCCTATCATTTCATCCCATAAAGATTTTCTCCTATTCTAAAGTCCGTTCGGGTATGTATCATTTCAACCTATAGTGATTCTAATCTAAAGGAACTTGCAGTGTGATAAACTGATAAAAATAAGAGAACAGCATAATATAACAGTAACAGATGTTATAACAGGAGTTTAAGCATGGGTAACATCCTATAATCTTAATATAGCAGGTGTAACATGATAATGCATTTTACAGATTCAAAAGGGGTCAATTTACTAGTTATATATGTACATCTTGTCTAGTGAGAATAACTCACCTTTTACGCTGGAGATTTCAAAACCAAAGGCACAATAGAAAACAAAGCACGATGATATGATTACGGACTTGAGTAAAGAGCGAATCTAAGCTACAACTCTTGTGTATAACCCAAAACAAACAATCAAAACAACACAATTCAACACACTTTAAAATTTAATAACTTTGAAATAAAAAGAGATACGAATACACAGTCATTTGCCTTGCTTTCTCTACTATTTGGCACGACATAGGGGTGTTATTTGGCTCTGGTTTGAACAAGTCTGGCTCAGGTTTTGGTCATGTGTATGCATGGCCTAGGTAGTGGAATATGGTGGAGAAGTTTATATATGAGGATGTGAAGAGTTTTAAGGCAAATAGTGAGATTTTTGGTTAAAACAAAGGCTCGACCATGGGGTTATGGCTCGGCCTGGGTGTAACATGACTGGTCAGTGGTGGAAAGGGGTGTGTAGAGGTCAGGTCAAAGGAGTGGTGGCGGCTATGGTGATGGTTAGGGTGGTGGTTGAAGGATATGAACAAGTAGTGGTCAAATAGAATTGTTTTTAGGCAATAGGTTGCATTTTTGACGGGTTTGGTCACCATGGATGGCTCGGCCTTGGTCATGGTCTGGAGTATAGGTGGTGGTGATGGTTGGAAGGAAGTGTAGAGAGTGGTGGCCGTGGCTATATAGGGGAGACCTATCAAAAAGCAAGGGAAAGCAAGGCAAAATTCATAGAAAATAAGAAGAAAAAGTACAAAAAAGGAAGCGAAGCCATTACCAAATCTCTCAAGCCGTGAAAAATGAGGAGCTGAGGTATTTTCACATGAAAGATAATGAAAATACATAGCTAAGAATAATATTTTATGGCCAAAAATGCACAAAAATGAGGAGTTGAGAAAATGAAGAGTTTTGAAGGTGAAAAGCCTTAAGTTTTGTAACTTTTTAAACCTTTGGCATTTCCTTTTCTTTAATTCAAGTAAACAAAATTAAAAATCAGAAATTTACTCTATAAACCGAAACTAAGTAAAAATATAATAAAATCAATAATTAATTTTAAGGAAAGTAAAAAAAATTAAAGAAATTACTTAAAAATACAAAACAGTGTCTAGAAATTACAAATAAATCAATGCTAGTCTTGGAAAAATATCCACTTCATTTTAAAAATATTATGAAGTGAAAATTTGAAATAAAATAATTTATTTACCATTTCAAAAATAAAATAAATAATTAAATTGAAGAAAAATAGAAAAAGGAATAAAGAAATTGTTTAAAAATAGCAAACAGGATATAAAAATTACAAGAAAATTACCAATGGCTTTGGAAAATTATTTACTCCATTCTAAAATATTATAAGACAAAATTTGAAATAAAATGATTTTTAAAATATTTTCAAAGTGAAATAAATAATTAAATTTATAGGAAATATCAAAATAATTGAAGAAATTGTTTAAAATAGGAAACAGAAGCTGAAAATTTCAAATAAATTACCATTAATTCTTGAAAAATTTCTACTTCACTATAAAAGTATTAAAAGACAAAAATATACATAAAATAACATATTTACACATATTAAAATAAGATATAACAAAGAAAATATGATTTATATAATTTGAAATAGACATAATTGCAAAATAAAACAAATTATACTCAAAATCGAAATGTACATAACTTTCACAGTCTAATTCCGTTTTCAACGAAACGAAAAGCAATATTCAAGTTATTAAATCTATTTCCATAATAAAAGTTAAAATTTAGGAGTTTGAATATTTAAATTTGAAATTTAAAAATCAAAGTTTGACCCAAATTGAGCAAAATCAACATTTCAGGAAAATATTCAATTTATACCATTTGGAATTATAATTCACATAATAATCAAAGTTTATATTTAAAAATTAAATGTTTGAAATGAAACAAGTTTAAAATAATTTCAAATGAAATAATGTCAAAATTAAAATATACATAAAAATCTAGGGTTGTTACACTGTGGTTGCTCCATTTCCTAGGTTCTGGTTTCCAACGAGCCTATTTTCCTGAAGAGATCCTGCATCATCTCCTGTTGGCTCTTGAATAATCTTTCTTGCATGGAATCCATCATTGTCTGCATCTCATGCCTTATGATGTAATGCCTGATCAGCTTCAGCTCCAGAGGAAGCCTCTTGACTGCCCTTTTGTTGGCTTCTTTCTGGTAATGTCCTTTTAGCCAATTGCCTAACCATGTTTCCTCCTAGATCTGATCCTTTAGCTTTACAATCTGAACTCCAAATCTGATATAGTGGGTGCTAGTCTTATCAGTGAAAGCACCAAAATGTTTGCATCAAAAATGGCCATAAGCCCCAAAAGTAGTGAAAGGACTAGTGTTTACACACAAATCCTTAGTATCCAGTCACGGATCTCAGAACTCGACGATGTAGAGAGTAAAAAGGAAGAAACGAAAAAATAAAAAAATAAAAAAAAAGTAAGGGAGCACACAAGATTTATAGTAGTTTAGCTATCTCTGACCTACGTCGACTTTGAATTGATCCTTTTATTCCTTTTATGCTGTGATTATAGCTATAATCCTTTGAATATCAATAACCAAAATGCCAGAGTTTTCTCGAAAGAGAAGATGGTAAAGAGGAGCTGAGAGAAAAGACCCCCTTTTAGTTGCAATGAGGGTGCTATTTACAGGTGTGAAACTTAAAATATTTGCCTTGAATCTTGGAATACTCTTTCTCAAGCCCAGATGGGCCCACATGATCGATCTGGAGTCATTTGGGATTGATCCATAGCGAGTTGGCATCGATCACAAACTTCTTCGATCGGGCTGAGATCGACCATGGTGAAAGATGATAGTGCAAAGTCCTTGCTCTCCAAATTTCATGAAATGCGTAGATTGTGAGATATGATCAATCCATGTTCGAGTTTGCAAGTGTAGGCTAATGATTTCGTATCCATCAACTTGTATGCATCATCTATTATCCACCATCTGGTATCCATCATCTAGTATACATCATCCTGTATCCATCATCTGGAATCCATCAACTTTTCTCCATCATCTTGTATCCATCATTTGATATCCATCATCTCGTATCCATCATGTGGTATACATCATCTGGTATCCATCATCTGGTATCCATCCTTTGTTATCTATAGCTTTAGCATCGATCCGAGTCTTATGCAGTGATCCATGTTTCACACTCCATTCCTTAATCGCTTCTTTTGTATCAATCGATATGAATGATTTTCGATCGATACGAAATACACTTTCAAGCTTTCGAATCCATCTAGTGACCTATCCATCGTATCGATCCCATGCTTGCTCGATCGATACGAAATGTATCGAGATGAATTTCGATCGATCCAACCCTAAAGTGCAGTGCATTATCTAAATCATATCCATCTTGGGGTTGCCAGATCGATATGAATTACATCGATATGAGATGTACCGATACGAATATCGATCCATATGAACCAAATGCCATAATGATCGATACAAAACCATTTTTCACCAATATTGGTCCATCAATAACTTGAGCATATGATCTTAGATTGACCCGAAATTCGAAGTGCAGCCTCAATGAGCCTTATTTATCATTCTCGATTGATCCCACCTTAATTAGAACTTGGTCCAATTTTGATGGTATCGATCATTGCCTTGTTTCCAAACGATCTCGAATCCTGATATCCGTCCTTTTTAGTCAATTTGTTGATATCCCGGCTTTGACCAAAAGTTAGGGTAACCATTTTGATATAAAAAAAATTGGTTATCGTAAAGTAAAAATCCGTCATATTTATATGTGACATGGTTTTATTAGATACCTTTGCTTTCAAAGGATTTTTTATAACAGAAATAATTCAAATTAAGTGTGTTGTTCATGCTAGTTTTCCAAACTGACTCGAATCTTATTTTATTATAAGGCTTAAGTCAGACTGAGTATTACAGATTTAGATTAGGATGCTATGGAACTCAGGAGACAATCTAAAGGATTCTAAGGCATATTCCATATACTTAATTATATTCCGCTATGTGTTAGATCGTATATTCCGCACTTGTGAGGACAAGTTATTATGACTTTCTAGATTGATTTATTGATTGTTGTACTCTGATGACCGTATGTATATTAGAGTTATAGTTCTCTTTGTATAAAGATCTATTACTGTATATTATATTTTGTTCCGTTGCGATTGTGAGATTCTGTGTAATTGTTTCTATTTCTCTTATGTTCCTTTTTCCTCTTACCTATAATGATCTGGTATTTTTGGCATCCGATTGCTCATCATGTTATATCGTGAATGTATTGATGTCGATTTTTGAGGCTCAAAAATATTAGGACATTACATATGGTATCAGAGCTGAAGGTTAAGCAAGAATCTTGGCTTTGGTGGGGATTATTCATTAGAGGAAGGGTCAATAGTACCTTAGAATGTGTTTGAGTGTATTAATAGATATGAGTGCGTATTTATTAGTGAATATAACTCTCATATAGTGTTGACTTATCTGTTGAGTGGTTTACGAATTCTAGCTGAATAATTGGTAGGCTACAAAATCGATAGGAATTTTTAAACACTTGGACCATGTAAACCAACGCAGATTTATTCTGAAGCGGGTGTTCTACCCAATTTATATTTTAATATGAAAGAAATAATTTTCTAGAAATTATTATAGTATATTAGAATGTTTGGTTATTATTATAATCCAAATTGGATTATAAAATTTGAAATGGTCTATATAACCAAATAGAAATTATATAAATATGATTTATACAAACGAGTTAAACTAAAAATGGATAAAACTGAGGTTTGGAAATTTAAAACCCCGAAAAGTTTAGAAAATATTTTCCGAAGTATTGTGAAAATAAAATATCCTTATTTTTGAGAGAACTTTTAAAGAAAAATTGTTTTAAATGGATTTTTAAGGTGATAAAAGCACTAAACTCATTGTAGTTGCTGGAAAATAATCCTGGTGATGACTACAACATCATCAATATTCATTTTTGAATTTCTAAGTGGTGGATTACTACTGTGATTATTTGGCTTCAGAATTATTTTGGTAAAATCAAGTTTTGTATAAAAAATTCCAAAAGTAAGATTTGGTATATGTAAAGGAATATATATTTCAAAATGATTTGAAATAGAACCGGGTGATTGAATTCTGAAATTTCCAATTAAATGAGAAGTGAAACTAATAGAGAATTAGTTTTGAACTAAAACTTAGGAATTGTGGATTTAAATATGAAATAAGAATTTAACTATGCAAGTTAAATAAATTAAATTTGTTAAAGGACATTGTATGGATTTGAATTTTACTTAAGCTAAGTTAAATAAAAATTGGATCGGATTAGAAATGATACCAAATTTAGAGTGGATATAATATTAAATAGTAAAATGATTATATAATTATAAGTTATAATTATTAAATAGAATCATCTAAAGTATAGAATTTATGAAAATATGAAAAATAAGTTTTATAACTTATAAATTTGAAAAGTTGAATGGTAAAGTCGAAATGGAAGCGAACTAATTAGGTAAATTAATTAGTAAATTGAATATAGAAATGGAACTTCACCTAGTTAAGTAAAATGGATTATGGATTGAAATTGAAACTGAATGTGGAACTTGAGTTATAAATGAAATTCGACTTAAATGTAGCGAATAAAATATATTTTGAAATGTTGTCAAATAAAATTGAAATGGATTGAAATGGTGATGACTTAAATTATAAATTAAATTTAAGTGTAAATAAAATGAATATGGCTTTGGGATATTATTTATATGAATTTGAATATGAGATTGAGTTTTGAAGTGGAGATGAATATATTTGCTATATAAAGGGTCATAATAAACCTTAATATATTAATTTTATGAAATGATTCTCAAGTAATATAGTGTAAATTATGATATACCAATTAAATGGAACTGCAAATCAATGGAAGGTGAATAAATTGAATAACAATCAATTTAAAATGAAATAGAATTTAGTTGCAATAGAAATGAACTTAAGATATATGGTAGAAATGATTGAAGGTAAACGAATTAACGTAAGTTAATATTTTTTGATGAAAGCTTGGTTCAAATAAATTTATGAAGTGATTCATAAACAAATTGGCATAGATTGGTTTTTGGATATAAAATTGAGAAAACAAGATATTGTGAATAAAATGAATGTGGATTAACAAAAAATGGATAAACTGATTTAGAATCAATTTTAAATGGCTATAAACTAAAATGGTTATTTTAGTAAATAAATATCACTAATAATATGGATTGAACTGCTATCAACATAAATGGAAGAAAACAAAATTGTGTGATTCAATGGTAAGTGAATAAATTGGTTTAGGATTCATTTGAAATGAATATGAATATATTAAGTGTAATGAAAAAATGGATGCAAGTAACATTTGGTTGTGAATCAGTCGAATTGAATGAAATAGTATATGAATTGATATATTGTAATTAAATGAATGTTGGAACTCTGTAATTGTTTTAAAATACATGTAGAACATGTTGGTTTATGCATATATTGTGTTTAACTAGAGAAATGCTTGAAACGTTAATTAAATTTTCATGTTTTGGTACTTAAGTGTTTAAATTGAGTAAGTACAGGTACAAGGAGGCTATTGGGCAAGAATTGGGTTGAAAAATTGCATATAGAGTAAGCTCGCTCGCTTAATAACGCTAACATAAGGTACGCTTACGCATTAAAAGCAGAAATGAATAAATATTGGTATATATTGTGTTTTCCTATTGTATAGGTCGATTTATATCTTTTCGTCGCTTTTTTCATACTGCAAAAGACTCTCTATACAATGCAGACTCTGCCAAAAAAATTCGGAAAGTTAGGGTGTTAGAAATTTTTTGAAAATTTTCGAAAAACTTTTGTGAACTAAAAAGTCGATTTTGAATTGGAATTGGAATTGGAATAAGGGGTTTTGAATTAGAAATGGAAACAAATTGTTTTGGCTGACACTAAAGAGCTATAAGAGTGAAATGTCGAGTTTTTAACTAAATGGGTTTTAAAATGTAATGCGCTTGGATCATTCATTCTACCTTGGCAATATCTGGGATGAAATTCTTTTAAGAGGAGGAATGTAACGACCCAAATCTTCCATCATTTGATTTTGAATATTTAAATGGTTTTAAATGTTGATTTGAAATATAAATTGATTTTTGGATATGTAGGATTTTGGTTGAAATTAAAGGATAAATTTAAATTTCAAAAATAGCAATTTATCGTAATACGGATATAGTAAATAATTGAAATTTGAGTTGAATATGAATCGATTTCTAATGTTGATATATATTCCTTTTGAATTAAAATTAAGTTAATAAACTTTTAAAGCTAGGGTTTTAAGTGATTTTGTCAATTTTTGAAATCATCTATTTAATCAATGTGTTAAAATAGTGATCCGGGGCATAGTCTGGGAATTCGACGAAAACAGTTCCCTTTGCATAAAGGTCTGTTATTACATATTATATTTTGTTCCACTGTGATTGTGAGATTGTGTGTTATTGTTTATATTTTTCTTTTATCCTTTTTTCCCCTACCCTTAGTGGTCTGGTATTTCCATCACTTGTTTGCTTGTCATGCTATACTGTGAATGTATTGATGTTGATTTTCGAGGGTCGAAAACCTTGGGCCATTACAATAAACTTGCTAAGGATGGAGCCCGACCATCCACCGTCTAATTCCAATAACCCGAGACTAGGAGCAGGAGTATAATCGCTCAAACAGCTGAATTTGATAGTGTAACATTGGGGCTCGAGCCCCATGTTTGGTACGACTCCGGGCCATGACCGCTTGGAGGCCATGGGATAGGATTTACGGATGGTTATTCGAATCAACGAGAAAGAAATTACAAGTACAGCGAAAGGAAACTAATAGCTTAACTACTTAGATAACAATTCATTCGAGGATTCAACAAAAAACAATAACCATTTATTCACATAATAAGTTTCAAAATTGTGATACGAGTTTATTCAAAAAAGAGGGCCGTATCCGTACAATCACGGCCAACAAAAGGGAAAATATGAGTGTCCTAGTGTCCCTCTCGATGGACCAGTTGCTGCAGCCTTGCTTATAGGATTTTTCTCTCCTTGGCCTATGAAAAGAATTCCCTCACCACTTCTAGTGAAAGAATTGGGTCCCTTAATTCTAATGTTAGGGAAGTCGTAAGTCATGACGTCAACAGTAGTTTAAAGATTTGAAAACCATTTCATCGACCTTTCTAAATGATGGAACGATGAATCTTCGCTGATGGATGTAGTAATGAACTTAGGATCCTTGGCAATTTTTCTTCAGCAAAGCTTATATGCAGGCTTCTTTCTTAACTTAGCTAGGCCTGTAGGGTTGCATGCCTTGTGATCATTCGACCATAGGCACCTTGACCGAGCCTACATTAGCATCGCCAAGCTCATTGATCTATGCTCCTCTAATTTCATCTTCTTCGGCATCATCCTGAGTCCCCTTTATTGGGAGCATGATAGGTTTTTTGATATCCACTTTTTGTTCTACAATGTTTCTTGATAGTGCAACACTTTTAGGAAGCCTAATCTTGTGACCTTCTTCGAGTAGCTCAAATAGAGATAACACCACATCGGTTACGAAGAGTCTAATGTCCTTGTCTTCAACAGGGGTGGCATGAACAACTGTGATCACCCTTGAAAAACTATCATCATTTGGACGTGGGTGGACATCTATAGATATTTAGAATGTTAGTTGATTCAGAATATGACTTGGATTAAAGAATTTTAGAATAAAGTGAAGACAACACTTACTTCCTTCTAACCATCGCCTTGCGATGCCAGGCCGACATATGATGTAGAACCATTTGTGTTTAAAAAGGGTGAGTTTGTTCCAAGAACCCATTAACACTTGACAACTGGGTGAGGGCTTGAGGAAAACATAGGAAGGACTTCCCGACCATGTAAATAAACCATATGTCCTTAGTAGTTGGCGGATGGAACAGAATGCTCATGAATAATAAGAAAGTGCCATGGAGAAAGGCATAAATGTTCGAGTGAACTTGAGTGGGAGCTATTCCAAGATATTTTAGCACTTCCCGGACAATAGAATTAAAGGGAAAAATGCATTTGGCCAAGCATATGAATTTGTTACTTTTTTTGTACCCCTTTGGGGGCAAGTGAGCCTTGTTGTTTGTGGAAGGAACCAGAACGTATTCGAATGGAATTTCATGTTTGGAATATAGTATAAAAAGGAGGCCTCGCAAATTTTGGAAGCTTGAGAATCTGCCGGGTTATCTAAACGCATAGCGCCTTCCATTGCATCGAGCATAGGACTTATATCTTTTATCGGGAGGACGGGAAAATCAGAAAAAAGATTGGTTGACGTGCAATAAACTTATGTTTGTTCAATTTGATGCCTACCCGATATTGTTGTGGAACTCGGCTCAACTTTGGGATTGCTATGTTGCAAGGCTGTTTCAGAAGACATTACAGCTAGATGCTTTAAAAATTTAAAGTCCATGTCAACTATACTCAGTAGATAATCGAGATTAGAAAAGTTTACATGTCCCTTCATACTAAGTATAATCCTGTGTGGTGTTACATCATGTAGTGAAAAGATTAGCGGCAAAAGATAAGAAAAAAAAAGTTAAATGACGAGATTTTGGATTCAGACCAGAGTGCCTGTCGTCACCGATCATCTCAACTAGCGAAGGGATTGATCAGTTGTGTAAACTTTGAGATTGACTATCGGCATATCAAAGTGTGAAATCCACTATTCATGTCCATATGCTAAGTTTTAGTTCATATTCTAAATACCAAGGATTTGATCTTTCAATTTGGAGTTCAGTAGTGAATATGCAAGTCTTGTTGCTCATCGTTGTCATATGTTCAAGTTCATTGAGATGAGATTGGTTATAATTTCTCAAACAAGTAATTATGGATTGGATATTGAGTTTAATTCAAATTATAAGGATTGGCCAAGTACATATATGCAACTTCTATATGCAAATCCCTATTAGCCGACCCCTATCCCAAAGTAGTATAATTGATCCCTTTCTCAAAATAAAAGATTCCTACCACTCTACTTCAACAAAATGTCGATCCCACCATGCTAGCTAATTCTACTGAACCCTCTACTCCACTATGTTCAACCTACTATGCTAACTTCCACTACCGATCCCTTCCTTCCATCAAACTTCCATACCGATCCCTCTCCCACCTAACAAACAAGGGATCGATGTACCCATGCCTTTTACCAAATTACAACTGATCCATCCTCTAACCAACATGTTATTCTTCAAATTACACGACTGAATCCTTTCACACCCAATATCTCATCTCTTCCAAGCAACTTTGACCACTATTTCACCACGGCGTCCAGCTTTCCCCTCATCATCGATGACACGGAATCCATCATATCATCGTAAAATAAAGAACCAATAGCGAGTAACCTACCTAAATAAACCAAATACAAGCGATTTGGGGAGAAAGGTTGAATTATGGTTCAAATGGATGGTAAAATGACAATCTAGAGCTAAATTGAAAGGTTGATATGTGCATGAGGATGATGTTTAAATAAGAAAGTGAGGGTTTGGGTTTTTTGGAGGCGAGGGAGGGTTCAGTCTTAAAGATGTGAATGGGAAGAAAATACAAGTGTGAGATAAGTGAGGATAGAAAGTAGGAGTGTTAGCTTATATAAAAAGACGACGGGATCGACCCATGGATTCGACTCGAAGAGAAAGGAGAGGAATTAGCTAGTAATATACTGATCCTTGTGAGCCTGTAAAATATTAAAAACAATAAAAGAAAGAGAGAAAGAAGAAAAGAAGATGTATCATCTATGAGCATGTACATAAACCCAACATAAGCATGGAAATTATTTAAAGCGCGTATATATAAAAAAAATTAGCAATGACCCATGAGCATACAAATACGTCCGAGAGCTAATAATAAGAATGTGTAGATGAACATGCACGTGTATGACCTAAAAGTTCAATTTTTTGAAATCGACGGAAACTGAAATCAAAACTGAAGTCTTTGAATACGAGGCTGGACTAGATTACCGAAGTATATTACCTTCGTGAAACCGGATTTATATATTAACTGATAGAACATAACCTTAGGTTTATATTATTGGGCATCGACCAAAACGATCAATGAGAGATACAACACCTTGGAAGAATATTTTGACAAAGCGATAGCAGTACTATTCACAAAACTAGATGGATTTCTTTTCAATGACTCTAACATACTTTGATTCATAGTAGATTATGTTCAACACAAGACATTCTTTTGGAGGAAAGTGTTATCCGACATTTTGACCGTGCTATGTCGAACTAATTGGACAAGTTAGATTTGACTGCAATCAAAGCCAATAGTTCGGGGTGATGATTGTGGGACCCAAAAGTCAAGTACAAATGATGACATGAAGTCGTGATTGAATGGAATTGATAGATATGCAAGGACGAATGTTCAAAGTATGAAATAATTTGACACACAAGAGGGATTGGTGTAAGGTAGCTCCTACAAAGGGATCAGTATGTTTCAAAGAGTGGGAGCGGTTCTATAGAAAACAACTACTATCTCAATATCCACAAGTCCAATGGATATGAAATTTTATGAGCACGGCTTGAAGACCCTAGGGAGCCTACACTAGGGATCGCACTTCAAGAAGATGAAGTTAGAGGGATCAGCATTCTTCCCTTGAAGGGATCGACAGGAATAAGCATGCAAACCATATTAATGCAAAGAACAAGCAATAACTTGTGTTTTACCAATCCAGTTGGCATGAAATTTAGAGGCTAAGCAATTTTATCATGAGGAAGCCACCATTGGGATCGCAACCCAAAAATCAACCAAAGTAGGGATGGGTACAGATTCATCTATTTGGGGAATTGGGTCATGCGATCGCTCTTTTGGGCATATGGTTCTGAGGGTCCTTCTGCCAAATTTTCAAAGATATATTTGGCCATTTTCATTTATAAATACAGGCATGGTTATTCATTTTCAATACTTTCGCACTACTGCTTGCTTTATATTCTTTTGTAACTAAGGATTTTCATTTGATTCTTATTGTACTCTGATTATAAAGTGATTAATAAAACAATTTGTTCAAAGTGGACTTCGACAAACAACGTCGAACCCCTACAAATCATTGTGTGCATGTTATTCTTTCAATTTACTGCTATTTCTTTATTATTATCCACCGTTTCCATTTTAATCTTCATTTATTTCTCATCAAAATTTCGATTGGGTCTTTTTTCCAATTTTTAGTGCAAACAAGTACCATGTTCATTTAATCTATGGTATTGGAAATACGCACCCCCTAGATATCTTTCATTTCCTTGTCGTTTATTCTACGAAGGCCAATAGTCTAACCTTTCTTTATTCAAGAGACAAACATTTTCATATGAAGTGTTAAAGTAACGAATTTTTGCATTCTAAGGGGATTGTCTCTTTGACTTCCATTCGCCTCTTTTGAAACATTGGATGAGCGCATAAGCTTTGTCCGTAAGCTTTCTCTTTATTAAATCTCAAGTTTTGGCTGGTGTAGGATAGCGATCAACCATTTTTTCTCACTTTTGAGAAAACTTATTGAAGTCTTTAGCTGTTTCCCTTTCAAAAATAGTTCCCATGTATTAGAGTTGTATGGGCTTTCTCATTTTATAAAATAAGCCATCCTTTTCTATGTTTACTTCTCAAGAACTGGGTAATAGTTATAGATCAGAATAGAGACTACAAGGAATGGATTTATGCTCTATTTATATGAATTAAAAGGAGTCACTTATCTCTTTTCTTCCATAAATTTTAGTGCCAACAACCTCAACACTTGTCCTTGATGAAATGGTAAACTACAATTGACTTGATAAGCTGGTTTGGCCAAGTAAAGTTCAGAGGATCCTTGTTATGAATTGTTAATTTTGTAATTAATAGGTTATGCAGGATTTGGAAAGTTCTTTAAGGAAATATGCTGGTTGGCAAAGTCCTTTAAGGAAATATGCTGGTTGGCAAAGTCCTTTATAACCTGTATATGTATACATAGGGAAAGTTCTATATAGGGAAGTGGAGGGAATTAGAGGTCCGAAACCTCCTTCTATTGTCAAAATGTTGAAAAATTTCTTTATTAACACAAATATGTAAGATAAGTCAAGCCAAGTTCATATAAAGGCTTAAGTAGCCTTATGCAAAGCTTGAGAGAAGTATGCAAGTCTAACTACAAAAGAACGAAATATGCATGTTTATAGTTCGAGTCAAGTATAGGAAGTCATATGCATGTTGGTAAATATCTTATACAATTGAAGTATGTTAAGCAAAGTTCTTCATTCAAGTTCTTATGTGCAAAAGGTCAAAAATGTACAATTGGCTCTAACATCCCTAATTTGATCTGGGGTTACAACTTTAAAATTGTAAGAAGTGAGGAAGGAGAAATTCGCCCCATCCAGGTAGCCAAAGGGTTCGTATTTATAGCGATAATTAGCAGGCAGGTCGGTTGCCATGTGTCTATTCGATATTGAGTATATTTTCTTTCTTTAATCATTGAAGCTCGATATCTTTTTTATTGGTATCCTTTACTGAAGCTCAACATCTATAATCCTGTTGAAGTTTGACATCCTTTTAATATTGATGAAACTTGATATCCCAACATTATCAGTGTCGTTTGATACAATTTACATTCATGGTTTTGGTAACGTATCTGTAACAACCCATAATTTAAGCACTTTGAACTTGGATAGTTAATATGTTTTTAAATGATTAAACAATGGATTTTATAACTAACATAAAATTTGGATAAAATATCTCGAATAGATTTTTAAAACTGATGTAAAATATTAGTATAATAATGTTTCGAGTTGTAAGATGGTTAGGGGTACCGGTTTATTTAAGAATAAGAAGACTATTATTTCTTTGCCTAATAAATCAAATGAGATTGATTACTTCATAGGAATTAAGAAAAGAATTTGCCTAACAAAACAAGAATGAACTATTAATCTTGCCTAATAAAATAGAATAGTATAATTGCTTGCCTAATCAAACAAGAAAGAGTTATTAACCTTGCCCAATAAAACATAATAGTATAATTACTTACCTAATAAAACAAAATAGCATGGTGATTATTATGTTCCATATGGATTGTTGCCATTGGACCAGTATATGGTCGAATAAGGTTATGACATGTGGATGGTTGCCATTAGACCAAAATCTGAACAAATTAGGATAGGCCATAATTGATAAGCAAGATTCCTATTGGACTAAAATATGGTCAAATCAAACTAAGCCATAAGGATGTTTTCTATTGGACCAAAATACGGTTAACTCAAATTAAGCCAAAATAATGTTTCCCAAAATGTGGTCGAATTAAATTAATCCGTAAGAATGTTTCTATGGACCATAATATGGTCAAATCAAATTAAGCCATGGACCAAAATCTGATTGAATCGGGTTATGTAATAGAAATTACTAAAGTACTTTTCTCTTCATCTAGAAATATCCAAGTCCATATCTCATTTTAATACATTCACAAACTGTAGAAAGGAACTAAATTTTATTATCAGAGTTGAGGTATTCCATGTCTCCAGCAAAGCAAATATAAAGTGAGTATATTCCTTACTTTCATAGTTTAGTGAGTATAACTTATTTTGTAAGTATAATTTAATTACTTTACAATGGCTATAATCCTAATTTCTTTCCTTTGTTTCATTTACATTTTAATAAATGTTGTATTAACTATTGATTGTAAATTATTAATTTCTTGTTTGGTTGTTTGATTTGTACTTGACCAGTTTGTGAGCAATAACCTTGACGTTTAGTTAAAGGGAATTTGCACTGCCCTTTAACTAAGGATTGACATTTAGCGACTTTTTATTAAAAGGAAATATCACCCCTTTAGCAATCTCATTTGATTAAGAGGGTGCTTCATCCCTCTTGGTCATATTATCCTTTAAAGATGGTAGGTTTAAGTTATGATTTGAATGCAAGTTTTAAATCTTGTTATTATTATATATGTTGTGTATGATCATACAGTGGTTAACTCAAAGGAAATCCCTATACCTTTCAAGTGATATTCTCCTTTAAAGATGATGGTTTTAAGTTACGATTTGAATGGTAGTTTTAAATCTTGGGTTAAAGTATTTTGAAGGAGATTTGAAGTTTATATAATTGACTGAAAGGGGTTATTGATGGAAGTAAGTAGTCCTATATTTGGTACTAAAAAATGAGCAGATTGATCCTCTACCTGTGAGATCTAGAACTAAAGTGTCTAAGCAAGGCTAGGGGCAACAATTGCCTTGACTTATCTGCCTTTGTTTTTGGGCTCGGTATAGAGTAAGTTGATAATATCAAAAACATCATAAGGGTAAAAGATTTGATTTCCATAAATGATCTTTATGTTTATGATGGTACATAAAAGATTCACCTTTCTTATAGATAATTTTTTTTGACCCATTTAATTATGCTTTTGACGGACAAAATCCTTCTAAATGTTTTATGAATATACTTGTACCGATGTTATAAGTATATGGATATTGTCTAGGCATTGAAAGAGTACAAAATTAAGTTTCCATATATGATTATTTTTCTATCCCTGATAGATAATATCTTGAGTATTGATTTTGATACCCTTCTCCATTTTGTTTTTGTTTCGTCATCCTAAGATGATTTGTTGCTAATTTGTAGCATTGAGATCCTTTATCAGAAATGACTAAGTAAAGAGCGAGTGGGGGCAAGCTATGTGGAATTGCTCCCGTTAGTGTATTTTACTTCTACTCTAGATTGGTAATGCGACATCCCGGAATTTTGACCCAATTATTATAATAAGTTTTGATCTAATTTAAATAAAACATAATATTTGCTTTTATAAATAAATAAGATGTTGGACATTTTTAGTTGTATATGAGTTAGAAAGGAAATTTATAATTTCAAAATGTAAACTAGACTCTTTTAACAATATTCAAAATTAAATCTGTTTTATTCTATTAAATTAAAAATTATATGTTAATGACATTTAATATCAAAAGGATAAATGTAGTTAATGATGATGAGTATAATAATACAATTCTATTCATATTAAATATAAATATAAAATACATTAGTGCAAATACATTACAAATTAAATATTGGAGAGATTAAGCTTTGAATAAAAATAGGGCCAAGCAATGTTTCTAACAATAGCTTTTATAACTAAAATAAAATAAGCTTATAAATATTTAACATGAGCTTCTATATAAATATAAATACTTATAAATATGGTTATAAACATGAGCTTCTATATATTTAACATAAGTATACATAAACATAAGTACAAAATATAATATGTATAAGATATAAATAGAAATGTTAACATCAGCAATGAAGAAAAATTGAAAACCTGCAAACATTACTTATATGTGATCATAAGAAAAACCATAATACAAACATAAGAACAAGTATTCATAACAAGATAATAAAACAAAACTCTTGTACAAAATGGGTCAGCAAAGCATTATAAGTGTAAACTGTATATACATAAGAAATCAAACCTGCAAGCAAACATTAATCTATATGTTAACATAAGTATGAAGACAAAATGTCTATGTCAATAAATACTAATGAGTGTAAACCTAAATGAAAACACATTAGTACATACTAAGCCTGCAATATCTTTATACAAATATATGTGTCAGTAAATATGGATTGTGTTAACATAAGTAAAGACATATACATTAATTAGCCACCTTATATCTGAAACAAATAATCTGCCAGCCGAAATACTTGATTTAGCTCAGGCCTTAGTACATAGAAAATAAAGCAAGATATTTTATCAAGTGAAAGCTTGTTCAAGAAGACATATTGTTCAAAGTTATAATATGTATTCATCTGTTCTTACCATTTAGTTCAATCATAACTTCAAAAAAAAACTGATAAAGCAAAGAAAAAAAATAAACAAAATTTCATATTCAAAAGTCAGGAAGCAAAGAAGTTTACAGGAATTTCAAACTTCAAACTACCGTTTTCTTGCATCATCCTCTGTTTCAAATTTCTACTACAATCTTGGGTGAGTAAACATATTTTTAAATCTAACTTTTAATATGTATTTCCTGAAGTATTGTTATGATTTAAGTTCTGGAATTTTTGTTAAATACTGTCTGTTTTTATAGTTGTCTTCCAGGTTTCAATTGTTTTACTGAGGCAAAGAAAAGAAAGAAAAAAAAGACAGTAAATATATCCAACCTTATATAAGATTCTTGTCTTTATTTAGTAACTTATCTAAATAAATTAGTTTAAGTTTAAGATTTAGGTTTGGATTATCTTTAGTAGCTGTAAGCACTGTAAACTTAACTTACAGTAAACATGAAACAAATGTTGAAATTCGAATATCTCGAATTATAAACTTGAACCTATAAATTGAAACAACATGCAAAGCTATGATTTTTAAGACAAAAATCATAAATTTTAACCCCATTTACAGAGCAGATTATTAGTAAACCAAAATTTCCTTTATATGAATTTCAGATAATTCAATCAATAATTGTTGGTGAAATTTGAATTGTAGCTTGTGTATTGATTCTAGATCACTAGAAAAATGCTAAAAAAAATTATGAATGCAAGATTTTTGAGAATTGATGGAAAATAGGGTTATCGGTTCTGTGTTTTCGAGCTCTGTTCATGTGAAAGTCGCGTCGTCGAGGCTTCACCGAGTGCCATGAGATTTGGGTAGATGCTAGAGTGGGGTGTCGGCAAGGTTTGATCGGAGCCACGTCGCCTATGGCGGTCGTGACAGTGAGTACGAGGTGGTTTTGTCCACTGTGTTCGTGTTGCAGTTCGACTTTTGGGCATTTTTTTGATTTCGTGGTTATCGCGTTCTTCCGGGTTTCGATTTCGAACAAGAGGGAGTTTGTGATTTGTTGGTGGAATCGAATGGCGGTGGCACGGTAGTGAACCGCCGTGCACGTGCACGGCGGTGGGGGAAAATTCTGGACATTGTCGACTCGTGTGAAACGCGAGTGGGCGCGCGTGTTGCTTCGAGTTTGCTTGGTCGAGTTTCGATCGACGTGCGTGTGTTTTTTTTAAGTTTTCTACAGTTTTAAAACTTAAGTTTTATAAATAAATAAAAAGAGAAGAGGAAGAAGAACAGAGAAAGGAGAAAGGGAAGTGCAGGAGATTCACGCGAGAAGATTTCAGGGTAGTCTCGTGTTTGACCCGTGTTAATCACGTTGTTGTCTTCGGTTTCTAAGTACTGGAATTTGCTATCTGTAACATTAAGTTGAAAGATATATTTAAGTTAAGCATTAATCAAGTTAAGGATGTTGACAAATTGATTTGAACAAAGATTTACTTTAATATTACTGAGGAAGTTTTACAGAAAACAAAACGAGTAAATAATTTAAAATCAAAGTTAATTATGCTTGTAATAAATTTATAATTATAATTTAATAGTAGTTCAAAATGTAATTAAATTTTTAATTAAAGATTTTAATGATAATCTTGTATAAAATCATTTTAATGAAGAATATTAATCATTTGAAGTTGATTAATTAACAAATCGTTGTCAACGAATTAATTAATTAATTAATGATTAAACGGATAAGTTAATTAATAATTAATGATTAATTAAGAAATTAATAATAATTAATTATGTAATTGAGTTTTATAAATTAATAATTAAGGTTATTGATTAGTTAAGTGAATAATTAATAAGTAGTTAATAAATTGAAATAAGTTAATTAATTAATAATTAATTAAGCAAGAAAAAAATATAATTTACTCTTAAGTATGCAATTAATTTTAAAATAAATCAAATGACATGTTGATATGAATCGATGATTATATTGATTGCCTCTGATGTTTATTTATATCCTGTGATGTTCTGTGATATTCTAGATATATCTGTGATGATTGTGTATGATTTATCTGTGTTAAATTATTATATAATTTATCTGATGTTATTTATCTGTACTAAATTGCTTTGTGAATTCAATTGTTAAATTTAAACTGTTTAAGTTAATTTGACAACTTGGACTTTAAAATGGCGTTTGATTTCGACGAGACCGGGATCGGGTATCGATTTGATATTTTGAAAACCACATCGATCCAAATTAAACGTTAGGTCGTGTAATCTCAAGTGAAGATCGAGATGGTGTTTTCAGAATGCAAGGGTTATTGTCGTTAACTCTGAGGGTGATTCCAAAATGAGTGTAACGAGATAATGCCTACGGTTTCGTTCGAACCCGGAACGAACTTGTACGGATTGAATGCTTTCAGCACATCGTCAGGCGGACGATGAGCATTCTAAGAAATATGTTCTAAAAAGGTAAACGCAGCCTCAAGCCTCATCAACTGGGAATGGCTAAAACAGGGGATGTGCAGCAAGGTTAGGTGGGTCATGCCCAAGCAGGACGAGGTATACCCCTGTCTAGATGTCCCTATATTCGGCTGTGTGGGCGGTTGGTCTGCAGCCAACTACGGGGTTATCTTGTTCGGGACTGTTCGGTAAGGAATGGTTCCGACCTTATGTTGCAGGGGAGTTAGGGTGGCTCCTCGGTACTGTGATCTAGGCCACGTACTGTGACGGGCGGTACCCCAATAGCCCTGCCATTGTATGGGATCCAATTTCCAATAAGCGCCGTACATTTTGATTGTGCCCAACTACGTTGGAATGTGAGATGTAAGCATTTCAGCTATTTCTGTATTTTACCTGAAAATCCTAGACACTATTATAATATCACTGAATTTCCTATAAAATATTTTTGGTTAGCGTAAGGTAAAAACTTACCCGTATTTATGTGTGGGAAGTCTTACATGATACCTTTATTTTAAATGATTTTCAAAGTTAAACAACTTTAACCCGTTTACTCATACCAGACCCATGTCTAACCCAGAGTTTATATTTTGTTTTTCATAAACTCTTGGGTACTCCAATTTTTATGAGTGGCCAAGTGATAGGTATTCGGGATATAGAGTTTTCTGGAGGAGTTGGAGCAGAAGACCAGACGTATGTAGCTATCTATATAGTTCCGCTGTGTTAGTTAGTTCATGATATTTGAGATGTATGTTCTGACAGATATGTATATGATAGTCATGTTGTATGATATTGTATAACTCTGATGTATATAACTATGTAATATTTATGTTGAGGTATTATATTTTATTACATTCCGCTGTGAGATTCTGATGTTGTTATTCTTTCTTTCTTTTCTTTTCTATTTCTATCCCTTTCTTTCTTATTGATGACACGTCTTTCTGGGCGTAGAAAGTCGGGTCATCACAGCTGGTATCAGAGCGTTAGGTTTAGCAAATACCTAGGCTTTGGTGTAATATTTATCTTGAGAGTGCGTATTTGTATTTTCATATAAATATATATTAAAGTTTTGTTTGATTCGGGTGCATCTTTGAGTTTCATATCCTTGGAATCAGTAGAAAAGTTTTCTCTTAACCCTAGTACCGTGGATCGTCCCATTTTTGTATCTAATCCTATTGGTGGAGCAACAAAATTGGATACGATCTGTAAGGACTTGAAGCTTTCTTATTTGTCCCACAGTTTCTCTTGTGACCCGTATGTGTTAAATTTTAAGGGATTTGATCCTATTTTGGGAATGGATTGGCTTGATAAGTATAAAGCAGTCCGAAATTGTGATGAGAGGACAGTTTCATTGGAGACTGATTTGGGTAGGATTGCCAAAGTATCATGCGATAGTTCTGGATTTCACTTGAGTAGTCTTTTGCTAGGAGTTGAGACTTCTCAAGAGAAAGTTGAGGAAATCGATGTGGTTCAAGATTTTTCTGATGTTTCTGAAGAAGTTAAGTGTCTACCGCCACATCGAGAGATTGAGTTTCGTATTGATTTGATTCCAGGAGCAGTGTCGGTGATTCAACCCAGTAGGAGATTGCCTCCTAGAGAGAGAGAAGAGTTGATTAAGCAGATGCAAGATCTTTTGGAGAAGGGTTTGATTAGACCCAGTTTTTCTTGTTGGGGCTCTGCTGCGGTGTTTGTCACCTAATCGGATGGTTCGCTAAGGTTCTGTGTTGATTATGGAGAATTGAACAAAGTGACCATTCGAAATAAATATCCTTTTCCTCGCATCGATGATCTTTTTAACCAGTTGCATAGAGCTTCTATCTTTTCTCAACTAGATCTAGCTTCAGGTTTCCATCAATTAAGAGTAGCTGAAGATAGTATTCCCTTGACAGCATTTAGAGGACCGAATTGTTTTTATGAGTGGTTGGTTATGCCATTCGGATTAACCAACGCTTCTGCCTATTTTAGTGACCTCATGAACCGTGTCTTTAGGGATGTGTTGAATAAGTTTGTTTTGGTATTCATTGATGATATCTTTGTCTACTCCAAATCGGAAGAAGAGCACAGGCAACATTTGAGGATTGTATTGGAGACTCTGAGGAAGCATGTGTTGAAGGCAAAGTTTTCAAAGTGCCATTTTTGGAAATCAGAAGTTAAATTTTTAGGGCACATTGATTCTGGCGAAGGCATTTCAGTAGATCCAGCAAAGGTTGAAACTATTTTGCAATGGAAACAGCCGGAGACACCGACTGAAGTTCACAGTTTTCTGGGTTTGGCTGGCTACTACAGAAAATTCATTAAGGATTATTCCAAAATTTGTTCGCATCTGACCAAGCTGACTAGGAAAGGAACCAAATTCAAGTGGACACCTCAGTGTGAAGAAGCTTTTCAGGAACTGAAGACAAGGCTAACTAGTGCACCAGTACTTGCTATTTCGGATGGGAAGAGCAAATTTGAAGTATATACGGATGCATGTTTAGTTGGATTGGGTGCAGTTCTGATGCAGAACGGCAGAGTTATTACGTATGCTAGTAGACAATTGAAGTCCCATGAGAAGAACTATGCTACGCATGATTTAGAACTGTTAGCTATTGTTTTTGCTTTGAAGATCTGGAGGCATTATCTTTTGGGAGAAAAGTTTGAGTTATTCACGGATCACAAACCGTTGAAATATATTTTCTCTCAAAAAGATCTTAATTTGAGACAGCAGAGATGGGTAGAATTTTTGGCATCTTATGATCTGGATATTTTGTATACTCCGGGGAAAACGAATGTCGTGGCTGATGCTCTTAGTAGAAATGTGGTTTTATCTCTTTTGGAAGTGGTTCCATCTCTCCAAGATAAGATCGTTAGTAAGCAAATGGAGGATAAATCTTTTGAGGAAATAATTCTTGGGACTAAGGACGGTCGGTATTCGGATTTCAAGATAGACGATCAAGGTGTTCTAAGGATTAATGGTCGTTTGTGTGTGCCTAATTTTGATGGACTGAGGCAAGAAGTCTTAGATGAGTGTCATCGTTCCAAATTGAATATTCACCCGGGAATCTCGAAGATGTATAAAGATATGAGGAGAGTTTTCTGGTGGTCGAATATGAAGAAGGATGTAGCTGCTTTTGTAAATAGTTGTGCCATTTGTCAGCAACTGAAGGGAGATCAACAAAAGTCTGTCGGACTATTGCAGCCTTTGGAAATTCCAGATTAGAAGTGGGAGATGATCTCGATGGACTTCATCGACGGTTTGCCTAGAACCAGGAAAGGAAATGAAGGAATATGGGTTATTGTGGATCGTTTAACGAAGAGTGCCCATTTTATTCCGGTTAAGGCAACTCGTACTGCAGTTTCCTTGGCAGAAATTTTCTTGAAGGAGATAGTCAGATTGCATAGTGTTCCTATCAGCATAGCAAGTGACCGTGATCCTATTTTTACTAGTAAATTATGGGAAGCTCTGCAATCAGCAATGGGAACAAGTTTGAGATTAAGTACAGCCTATCATCCTCAGACGGACGGACAAACGGAGAGACTTAATCGTATTTTGGAAGATATGCTTCGAGCTTGTGTATTGGATTTTGGTGGATCATGGGAAGACCATCTTCATCTAGTGGAATTTTTCTATAATAACAGTTATCAAGCGAGTATTAAAATGGCTCCTTATGAAGCTCTGTATGGAAGACCATGTAGATCCCCATCTTGTTGGATTGAATCGAATGATCGACTTATACTCGGACCCGATCTTATTCGTGAAGCTTCTGTGAAGGTTGAGCTTATCAAGAAAAGGATGAAAGCTGCTCAAGATCGTCAGAAGAAATATGCAGATAAGAGACGAAGACCCTTGGAATTTGAGATTGGAGATTTAGTTTTTATCAAAATTTCCTCAATCAAAGGTGCTATAAGATTTGGAAAGACGGGAAAACTTGCTCCGAGATATATTGGTCCATTCCGAGTATTGGAAAGAATTGGAACTGTAGCCTACAGGATTGAATTGCCAGAACGGATGTCTGGGATTCACAATGTATTCCATGTGTCTCATTTAAGGAAATATATTCATGACCCATCATTAGTGGTAGAGCCAGTTGTTCAGGAAGATTTAGAAGTAGAACCCAACCTAACTGTGGTTAGAGATCCTGTTCAGATTGTAGATCAAGACGAGAAGCAACTCAGGAACAAAGTGGTGAAACTCGTCAAGGTGCAATGGAGTGAGGATCCCATAGATTGTACCTGGGAAACTCTTAATAGTTTTAGAAAAGCTTATCCAGATTTATGTCCGGATAACTAGTAATGTTGTTAGAATGGACCGTTTGATTATTTGTTTTTGTATGGATGATATGTATGTTTAGATTGTTAATATTAAGTTTTTGAAATTAACTGTTGTTTAAATTTCGGGGACGAAATTCTTTCAAGAGGGAGGAATGTGACATCCCGTAATTTTGACCCTATTATAATAAGTTTTGATCTAATTTAAATAAAATATAATATTTGCATTTATAAATAAATAAGATGTTGGACATTTTTAGTTGTATATGTGTTAGAAAGGAAATTTATAATTTCAAAATGTAAACTAGACTCTTTTAACAATATTCAAAATTAAATCTGTTTTATTCTATTAAATTAAAAATTATATATTAATGACATTTAATATCAAAAGTATAAATGTAGTTAATGGTGATGAGTATAATAATACAATTCTATTCATATTAAATATAAATATAAAATACATTAGTGCAAATACATTACAAATTAAATATTGGAGAGATTAAGCTTTGAATAAAAATAAGGCCAAGTAATGTTTCTAACAATAGTTTTATAACTAAAATAAAATAAGCTTATAAATATTTAACATGAGCTTCTATATAAATATAAATACTTATAAATATGGTTATAAACATGAGCTTCTATATATTTAACATAAGTATACATAAACATAAGTACAAAATATAATATGTATAAGATATAAATAGAAATGTTAACATCAGCAATGAAGAAAAATTGAAAACCTGCAAACATTACTTATATGTGATCATAAGAAAAACCATAATACAACATAAGAACAAGTATTCATAACAAGATAATAAAACAAAACTCTTGTACAAAATGGGTCAGCAAAGCATTATAAGTGTAAACTGTATATACATAAGAAATCAAACCTGCAAGCAAACATTAATCTATATGTTAACATAAGTATGAAGACAAAATGTCTATGTCAGTAAATACTAATGAGTGTAAACCTAAATGAAAACACATTAGTACATACTAAGCCTGCAATATCTTTATACAAATATATGTGTCAGTAAATATGAATTGTGTTAACATAAGTAAAGACATATACATTAATTAGCCACCTTATATCTGAAACAAATAATGTGCTAGCCAAAATACTTGATTTAGCTCAGGCCTTAGTACATAGAAAATAAAGCAAGATATTTTATCAAGTGAAATCTTGTTCAAGAAGACATATTGTTCAAAGTTATAAATATGTATTCATCTGTTCTTACCATTTAGTTCAGTCATAACTTCAAAAAAAACTGATAAAGCAAAGAAAAAAAAAATAAACAAAATTTCATATTCAAAAATCAGGAAGCAAAGAAGTTTACAGGAATTTCAAACTTCATACTACTGTTTTCTTGTATCATCCTCTGTTTCAAGTTTCTACTACAATCTTGGGCGAGTAAACATATTTTTAAATCTAACTTTTAATATGTATTTCCTGAAGTATTGTTATGATTTAAGTTCTGGAATTCTTGTTAAATACTGTCTGTTTTTATAGTTGTCTTCCAGGTTTCAATTGTTTTACTGAGGCAAAGAAAAGAGAAAAAAAAAAGACAGTAAATATATCCAACCTTATATAAGATTCTTGTCTTTATTTAGTAACTTATCTAAATAAATTAGTTTAAGTTTAAGATTTAGGTTTGGATTATCTTTAGTAGCTGTAAGCACTGTAAACTTAAACTTACAGTAAACATGAAACAAAGGTTGAAATTCGAATATCTCGAATTATAAACTTGAACCTATAAATTGAAACAACATGCAAAGCTATGATTTTTAAGACAAAAATCATAAATTTTAACCCCATATTTACAGAGCAGATTATTAGTAAACCAAAATTGCCTTTATATGAATTTCAGATAATTCAATCAATAATTGTTATTGAAATTTTAATTGTAGCTTGTGTATTGATTCTAGATCACTAGAAAAATGCTAAAAAAATTTATGAATGCAAGATTTTTGAGAATTGATGGAAAATAGGGTTATGGGTTCTGTGTTTTCGAGCTCTGTTCATGTGAAGGTCGCGTCGCCGAGGCTTCACCGAGTGCCATGAGATTTGGGTAGATGCTAGAGTGGGGTGTCGGCAAGGTTTGATCGGAGCCACGTCGTCTATGGCGGTCGTGACAGTGAGTACGAGGTGGTTTTGTCCACTGTGTTCGTGTTGCAGTTCGACTTTTGGGCATTTTTTTGATTTCGTGGTTGTCGCGTTCTTCCGGGTTTCGATTTCGAACGAGAGGGGAGTTTGTGATTTGTGGGTGGAATCGCATGGCGGTGGCACGGTGGTGAACCGCTGTGCACGTGCACGACGGTGGGGGAAAATTCTGGACATTGTTGACTCGTGTGAAACGCGAGTGGGCGCGCGTGTTGCTTCGAGTTTACTGGGTCGAGTTTCGATTGGCGCGCGTGTGTTTTTTTTAAGTTTTCTACAGTTTTAAAACTTAAGTTTTATAAAAAAAAGAGAACATGAAGAAGAACAGAGGAAGGAGAAAGGGAAGTGCAGGAGATTCATGCGAGAAGATTTCAGGGTAGTCTCGTGTTTGACCCGTGTTAATCACGTTGTTGTCTTCGGTTTCTAAGTATTGGAATTTGCTATCTGTAACATTAAGTTGAAAGATATATTTAAGTTAAGCATTAATGAAGTTAAGGATGTTGACAAATTGATTTGAACTAAGATTTACTTTAATATTACTGAGGAAGTTTTACAGTAAACAAAACGAGTAAATAATTTAAAATCAAAGTTAATTATGCTTGTAATAAATTTACAATTGTAATTTAATAGTAGTTCAAAATGTAATTAAATTTGTAATTAATGATTTTAATGATAATCTTGTATAAAATCATTTGTAATGAAGAATATTAATCATTTGAAGTTGATTAATTAACAAATCGTAGTTAACGAATTAATTAATGATTAAACGGATAAGTTAATTAATAATTAATGATTAATTAAGCAATTAATAATAATTAATTATGTAATTGAGTTTTATAAATTAATAATTAAGGTTATTGATTAGTTAAGTGAATAATTAATAAGTAGTTAATAAATTGAAATAAGTTAATTAATTAATAATTAATTAAGCAAGAAAAAAATATAATTTACTCTTAAGTATGCAATTAATTTTAAAATAAATCAAATGACATGTTGATATGAATCGATGATTATATTGATTGCCTCTGATGTTTATTTATATCATGTGATGTTCTGTGATATTCTAGATATATCTGTGATGATTGTGTATGATTTATCTGTGTTAAATTTTTATATAATTTATCTGATGTTATTTATCTGTATTGAATTGCTTTATGAATTCAATTGTTAAATTTAAACAGTTTAAGCTAATTAGACAACTTGGACTTTAAAATGGCGTTTGGATTTCGATGAGACCGGGATCGGGTATCGATTTGATATTCTGAAAACCACATCGATCCAAATTAAACGTTAGGTCGTGTAATCTCAAGTGAAGATCGAGATGGTGTTTTCAGAATGCAAGGGTTATCGTCGTTAACTCTGAGGGTGATTCCAAAATGAGTGTAACGAGATAATGCCTTCGGTTTCGTTCGAACCCGGAAAGAACTTGTATGGATTGAATGCTTTTAGCACATTGTCAGGCGGACGATGAGCATTCTAAGAAATATGTTCTATAAAGGTAAACGCAGCCTCAAGCCTCATCAACCGGGAATGGCTAAAACAGGGGATGTGCAGCAAGGTTAGGTGGGTCATGCCCAAGCAGGACGAGGTATACCCCTGTCTAGATGTCCCTTTATTCGGCTATGTGGGCGGTTGGTCTGCAGCCAACTGCAGGGTTATCTTGTTCGGGACTGTTCAGTAAGGAATGGTTCCGGCCTTGTGTTGCAGGGGAGTTAGGGTGGCTACTCGGTACTGTGATCTAGGCCACGTACTGTGACGGGCGGTACCCCAGTAGGCCTGCCATTGTATGGGATCCAATTTTCAGTAAGCGCCGTACGTTTTGATTATGCCCAACTACTTTGGAATGTGAGATGTAAGCATTTCAGCTATTTCTGTATTTTAGTTGAAAATCCTAGACACTATTATAATATCACTGAATTTCCTATAAAATATTTTTGGTTAGCGTAAGGTAAAAACTTACCCATATTTATGTGTGGGAAGTCTTACGTGATACCTTTATTTTAAATGATTTTCAAAGTTAAACAACTTTAACCCGTTTACTCATACCAGACCCATGTCTGACCCAAAGTTTATATTTTGTTTTTCATAAACTCTTGGGTACTCAAATTTTTATGAGTAGCCAAGTGATAGGTATACGGAGTATAGAGTTTTCTGGAGGAGTTGGAGCAGAAGACCAGACGTATGTAGCTATCTATATAGTTCCGCTGTGTTAGTTAGTTCATGATACTTGAGATGTATGTTCTGACAGATATGTATATGATAGTCATGTTGTATGATATTGTATAACTCTGATGTATATAACTATGTAATATTTATGTTGAGGTATTATATTTTATTCCATTCCACTGTGAGATTCTGATGTTGTTATTCTTTCTTTCTTTTCTTTTCTATTTCTATCCCTTTCTTTCTTATGAATGACACGTCTTTCTGGGCGTAGAAAGTCGGGTCGTCACAGGTTTAGGTTGCATGCACACAGAGATGTAAATACTCATATACTCGATAAGGTTGGTGGGGTTCGACTTGCCTGTTTTCAAGAGCATTCGTAGTTCTCATGTCTATTTTCTAAAGGTATACTTTATGTAAGGAGGTGCACCCCCCTAATCATTGTTAAAAAATTTCATTTTCTTTGTTTTTGATTCAGACCATTGGATTGATTATTCCTTAATTGCATTGGGGTGCGTCTTGCGCTCTTTGTGATGTTTAATTATTTATGTTCGTTCTTTTATGATTGGATTTGATTCTTGTGATGTTTTATGGAATGGTCCCACAAGTTGTTTTGTGTGATTAATTATTTATTTGGTGTTTACCCATGCTAGACTTATTATTTGACCTGCATTATTAGTTTTTCCTAAACTATTGGGTACGAGAGGCATCCGCCCTAGATAAACTACCCACCTCATAGTGTTCGCCCCTTCGAATGATCAGTGCGGTGGTTAGGCATCCTGTGTTTCACTTCTTCCTCAGAGAAAGGCGATCAAAGAAGTCCCAATCATGGTCTTGCGGATCATTTGTATAGGATAAAAAAGAAACTATAGATATTTTCTATCTTTTTACAACGTCAGATGAAACATGATATTTTCCAAGTAGCCTTCCTAACGAGTTTCCTTCCTAAAGCTTGTGCTATCTCTGTTACCCGTCCGCATTGGATGAAAGATTAAAATAGGAAAAAAAAGATGGCGCTATGATACTATTTGATTTGTCTGAAAATAACACGTTTCTTTGGGGACTTCTGAAGATGGTGGACGAGCAGGATGCTCCTTGTTTGTTTAAACAATATATTTTCCACTATTATGAGATGTTGGTTCTATGTATATATATTTTGTATCAGCAAGTGTAAAGGCTTGTTGTTATAACTACTTAGGCTAATAGTAGTACTTTTGTTTTAACTCTTACAACTCCGTATCGGAGTGTAACCTTATGTATTATCTTACTGTTGTATTACATTTAACCATTTCATGTGAAATTTCTCTTCTATTATTTTATTTTACCCTATGACAACTCGTCTTTTGAATGCTTGTGCAATAACATACGAATACGCTGGATGTATTAGGTGTCGTTCCATGGGGTCAGAAAGGTTGGTCATCATATTTGGTATCAGAGCTTCGGTTGAGCGAACACCTTAGCCTAATTTTGGTACAACTAATTAGAGATAGGGTAAGTGATGCCCTAGAATGATTTTATCTTGAGAGGGTAATTTATTATGTTTTTATGCTAATAATATTTGTCTTCTAAAGACCTATTTTAGATCCTTTGGTGTTGTTTCCTCGAACCATTTTAATCCTATTTTTTATTCTAAAGAAACTTGTTAGTCATTCAAGTAATAGAAAATGAATACAAGAGGAGGAAGGAGAGAATTTGGAACTAGCTCAGCTACCAACAACAGGGTACCTAGAAATTCTATATGTCAACTGTAGATCCAATAGAGGAAATGGTAGTGCAAGTTTAGCCACCGATGAACTTTGTAGCTTTGCGCAAGAATTTTACCACCTAGGGCGGGAACCTATTCTATGGGACTGAAGATATTCTTTGAGTGCAGATGTGGCTCCGATCTTATGAAATAAGATTTGGAGATCTTCAATTGGAGGATGCGACGAAATGGCTATTGGGATCGCGATAACTTCAAATGTCAATGATGGAATGGTTGGATGTAGTAACAGCTAATACTCCGAAGGAGGAGTTTTCTTGGACCCATTTCAAGGAAGTTTTGAAGCATAGTTTATTCTAGAAGGTGGAAGAACTCATTTGTTTAGAAGTTTCTTTGACTTAAAGCGGGCTGATATGATGATGTCGCAGTATGAGCATATGTTCAATGCTTTATCCCACTTTGGACTTGGATTGATAGACATACCAGTTGAAGGCAAACCAAACATCAAGCATAAGTTTAAGGGAAAGAAGCAGGGTGCACGAAAGAAACCTGAAGATGAGGCTCTAATACATAAGAAGCGGACCTACTTGGTCTACATTCTTTGTTTCAAGTGCAACAAGATGGGCCACTTTACAAACCATTGCCCGATTGCCATGAGTTTTAGTTATGGCCTGCCAGGACACATGAAGAATAAGTGACCTTTTCCAAAGAAGGGGTCTCAGATAGACTTTTATCATTAAAGAGATACCATCCACTTCTTCAGGTCAAAAAGGTTAGAAAGTGTTACAAGGTACATTATCCATCTATGGTATTCCTGTAAGGGTGTAATTTGATACAGAGGCTTCCCATATAGTTTTATTTCCTATGATCTAATGAACAAAGTAAACCTTAAATATGTTATCATAAGTAATCCTCTTTGTGTATCAAATATAATTGTAGATCCGACAATCTTGATACTATATGTCAAAATATGCCTATTTCTTGTCCAAATCAATTCTTTCCTTTTGACATAATTGTTCTTGGGCTTATGGGTTTTGGAGTGTTGTTAGGAATGGACTGGTTATCTAAGTTTAAAGCTATTTTTGATTGTGATAGAAGGCTCATCAGAGCTAGAGATGACGGAGATGTTGGTGTTGATATTATTGTGAAGAACCTAAAAAGTTAATGAGTTGTTTTCTCTATTGACTCAAAGTGGCTAAAGCAGAGCGAGAAAATGTTTTTGTTGTTAGGATTTCATTGATATTCTTAATGAGCTAAAAGTTTTACCTCCTCTTCTTGAAGTGGAATTTCGTATTGATTAGGTTCTGAGAACTAGACCAATCGTACAACCGCTATGAAGGATGGCTTCGAAAGAGAAGAGGGAGGTAGAAAGGAAGACTTATGACTTATTGCAGAAGGTCTTGATCTGATGCAGTATCTCGAGTTGGGGATCGCCAGTCGTCTTTGTTACAAAGGCGGATGGTTCTCCAAGGTTACGTGTAGACTACTAGGAGCTGAAAAAAGCTATAAAGATTAAATATCCTTTGCCAAGGATCAATGATATGTTTTACCGACTCCATGGTGCTCACATATTTTCTCAATTAGGTCTTTCCATCGGTTCCCACCAATTTGGGTAGTAGCGAAGAGTGTTCCTCTAACAGATTTTCATACCCTATAAAATTTCTATGAGTGGTAAGTTATGTCATTTGGACTGACTAATGCACCCATTTATTTTATGGACTTAATGAATCGGGTATTTTAATAAATTCGTTCCCCTCTTTATTAATGACATTCTTATCTATTCAAAGACGAAGGAGGAACACAAATATCTTCTCCATGTCATACTCGATATCCTATGAAGCCATGTATTGAAGGCTAAGTTTGGTGAGTGTCATTTCTAGAAATCGAAAATTAGGTTTGTAAGGCATGTTATTTTGGGAGAAGGCATATAGATGGAAACAACAATTGTTGTGGTTCAAGGCTGGAAGAAGACCGAAGTGCAATGGAAGTTAGAACTTTCTGGGGATTGGCAGGTTTTTATCGTAGGTTTATCAATGATTTCTCAAAGACTACTTCACATCTGGAGAAGTTAACAAAGAAATATGTTAAGTTTTTTTAGACTCCTAAGTGTGATCAAGCATTTAATGAATTAAAAGAGAAGTTGAGTAACGCTCAAGCATTTAATGAATTAAAAGAGAAGTTGAGTAACGCTCCCATTTTAACCATTTTATACGGGAGTGAAGGTTTAACAATGTATACAGATGCTTATGGAATTGGATTGGTGATAGTTCTAATGCAGCGGAGGAAAGTTATTGCCTATGCGTGTTGACAGCTAAAGCTGCATGAGAATAACTATGATACAAACGATCTGAAGCTTTTTGCTACTGACATCGCACTAAAGACGTGAAGGCAGTAAATTTTGGATGAAAGGTTCGAGTTTTACATGAAGTAGATCCTTAAAATGCCTTTTATCTAGAAAAACTTAAATTTGTTGCAGCAAAGATGGCTGGAGTTTCTCACTTCTTATGATCTACAGTTTCTTTATACCCTTTGGAAAGCAAATATCGCTGCTGGTGCGCTGAGTAGGATTGTAGGAATGCTTGCAAGCCTAGAAGTTAAGCTAGTATTGTTAGAGAGGATTACATCCAGTCAAGAGGTAGAACTTATTCTGGGTACACTTAAGAAGGATGTTGAAGAAGGTGTTTTTTTATAGCTTTGAGATTGATCTCTATGGCATATTGAAAATGAATAGGCGTATTATATTCCAGACTTTGATTGACATAGGCAAGAAGTGTTAGGCGAATGCTACCATTCAAAGTTATCTTTTCATCTAGGAATGACCAAGATGTTTACGGATATAAGAGGGTATTCTAGTGGAAGAAGATGAAGCAAGATATTTCAATCTTGGTGAGTCGTTGCAAACTTCCAGCAGATTAAGAGTGACCAATAGAAGATAGTTGGAATGCTTCAGGCACTTGAGGTCCTGAAGTGGATGTGGAAGCAGATCTCTATGACTTTATTATTAGGCTTCCTAGGTTGAGAAAGGGTAACGATGGCACTGGGTTATGGTCGATCGACTGACCAAGAGTGCTCATTTTATTCTTGTTAAGCCGACTAGGACTGCTACGAGTCTGGCGAGTTTTTATGTGAAGGAAAATATGAGGCTCCATAGGATTCCTTGTAGTATTGTAAGTGACGGAGACTCGATAGTCACTAACAGGTTCTAAAAGGGACTGCGAACTACTTTGTGGCCTGAGTTAAGTCTAAGTATAGCTTACCATCCCCAAACAGATGGATAGACAGATAGTGAACCGGGTCTTGGAAGATTTATTGTGACCATGCATTCTAGACTTCAGGGTTTCTTGGGAAGATCATTTACCCTTAGTCAAATTCACTTACAACAATTACTATCAAGCAAGCATTAATGTGGCCACTTTCGAAGCTATTTATGATCATCTATACTGTTCTCCTTCATGTTAGAGGAATCTAGAGATAGACTTGCTCTTGGACCTAACATGATCTTAGAAGCCAAGGAGAAGGCAATTGATATTAGAAGAAAGATGAAGGAAGTGCAAGATAGGAAAAAGTGTTATGTAGATCAAAGGTGCAGGGATTCAGAGTTCTCAGTCGGGGACATGGTATTTTAAAAGTCTCTCCTCTAAGTAGTGTCATGAGGTTTGGGGAAATAAGAAAGTTACCCCTCGATATATTGGCCTTTTCCAATACTAGATCAAATTGGTAGACTTGCATATAAAGTGGAGTTACCAAATGGACTATCAGATGTGCACAATGTATTTCACGTATCTCATTTGCGTTAGTATGTACACAACATTTCGATGATAGTAGAACCGACATAATAAGTTATGATTTGGAGGTTCAGCCTATAGGCGGCCTATTCGTATTGTTAGTCAAGATATAAAGCGATTAAGTTATAAGGTTGTGAATCTTATTATGGTTCGGTGACGTGCATGTATATGTGCATATTTTTACCACCATATTTGATCTATTTAAATTAAATAAATGATCACATCGGGTATTTTAACTTGTTTAAACCATAATTCAAATCATTTTTGAAACGTCACATATTCATCTCAACATAGGGGCAACATGGTCATCTTTGTGCATATATTAATTTGAGAAAATTTAATTGGAAATTTCTATATTATTTTGTAGGAAAATTGGATAGAAATTACAAATTTTTCATTGAAGATATGTATGCACAAAAGAAAACAAAGAAAATGAAGATGGAAATAATTCAAAGTGAAGATCATGGAGGACCTCACCTATCCATATACCTTCATGTACAAATTAGAGGCTAATGCACATGCTAATATGGTTTAAAACTTCATGAACATCTAAATGAGGATTCTTTGAAGCTAATGATTACTTGTCCTCCACACTTCCTTAGGGGCATTTTGGGCATTCCTCAAAAAATTGAATTAGGGTTTCTAACTTGTATAAATACCCCTTATGTTTCATGTAATCATTCCCTCTTCCTCTTCATTAGTTAGATTAGTTTAGGTTCAAAGTAAATCTCAAAGCACTCTTTCTCTTTTCATGGCTACTAATTTTTCTTTTCTTTCTAATGTAATTCGCACTTTTCTTTTACATGCTTCTCTTTTTATGTTGTAGTGTAGATTTCATTTATTTTTCATGCAAGTAGAATAGTTTTCATTTACTTTCTTTCATTTTCCTTTCTTTTTTGCTTTCATGTTGTTAGCTACATTTGTTAATAAAATGACAAAGATAAGAGGCTAAACCCCTTCAATTTAGGGTTAATGAAGCTCTCTAATTATGTAGCTTCAACTATTTGTTAATTCATGCTCTCTTTTTGTGCTTAATGATGATGATAGGAGTGGTTTTATTTTTTGTTTTTGCTTTGAATTTGATAGCCTATATCTTTGACGCCACATAGGCTATGCTTAAAAAATCACTAACACTAATTGCCTCTTCATCAAAATATGATTATGGCAAAAGAAAGTGATTTGAAATTAAAATTTGATGGTCTATATTTCTAATCAATAGTTAATAGGTCGTACTTAAAATAGATTTCATTTTCACTTTCTTTGTCACGTTTCATGAATGTTAATAAGTGGTTTAAGGGATGTGTTATAATTTGATGGCTTATGTTGGCTAATCAATAGCTCAAATATGCCGTATTTATGATAAACACATCAACTAAAACACTAATGACCATAAAAGAGAGATCATGATTTCATATGTGTTGAACTACATGATTTGGAGAGTGGATTTATTCTCCAAATTGTCATTTAACTCTTGTATTTGCATCTCTTTTCTTTTAGTTAGTTAGTGCATTTTCTTATTTTCTAACTTAACAATCTCCAAACTTTGGTATAATTTGATTGAATAGATTTCTTAACATCATTATTTCCCTGCGGATCGACCCGTATTTGCCACGTACTACAAGTGTACGCCGTGTGCTTGCAGTTATTTTAATTTGAAAATTTATCAGCGGTTTTCTAATCCGATAGAAAATTTGTCGTTAAACAAGTTTTTGGCGCCGCTGCCGGGGAATTGTTTTGATTTTGATTTTCTATTCTTCGGATTATTTTTATTTAATTCTTGTACGTTTTTGTTTGTGTTGAGTGCATTAAAAAAAGAATTTTGTTGTGTGTTTGTAGTTTGCCTTTTTTTGTGTGATTGTTGTTTTCTATTTGTTTTGCATTTGCATTGTATATATTTAAAAAAAACACACACAAAAAAATTAAAAAAAAATCCATTCCATTTCATTACATTTGCATCAACAATTTTCTGTTTACATCTTTCTTTTTCTTTTTCTTTTTGGTTTTTTTTTACATTGACAATTTTCTAAAAAAATAGCCACTATGCAACTCTGTGCAATAATAGTGCGCAGTTTTTGTGCAATTCTTCTGGCCATCCCTCTTCTGTCTCCAGAGCCCCAAATTTTCACCACTACCATCAACATTCATCACTTGCACACAAACAATCCTCTGGTTGACAACCAATCATCCATAATTGCCATCATTTCTAGTCTCCTCCCCTGTTCTCTGCACTTCAATCACTCCAGCTAATTCAACAACTTACTGCAACTATACTTCAACATCACACTCCTACTCCAGCTAATTCAACAACTCACTGCAACTATACTTCAACCATCACACTCCTACTCCAGCTAATTCAACAACTCACTGCAACTATACTTCAACCATCACACTCCTAAAACAGAGCACCACACTTCAATTCTAACACACAAAACCCATTTCCTCATCGACATCAAACTGCAGCAACTCTCCATTAAACTTGCTTCGATCCCTGTCAATTGCAATACAACACCAGATCAAAACACTGAACATCCCTTCCAGTCCCACTTCATCATCCTCTACAAAACTGCAATACATTGCCAACTTCTCCATAACTTCGACATCCCTTCATCAACAATCTACTGCACTGACACCACTTCAGTCACTACACACCACTTCAGACTCTACCAGTCCCCCTTCTCACTGACATTTGACCACTGCCTACATCAGTCAACATTGCTTCCTCCACTTTAGACAATAACCACCATCACTCAACAATCACTCCCTCTTCCCTGCCTACTGTCTGAAATAAACAAACCAAGACAAGTAACAAAGCAACTTTCACCAACCACTTCTACCATCATATCTGCACAACTCCACAATCAGTGACCACCATAACTCATCTCCACCTACTACATTTCAAACCATAACTGCCACTGTCCATATCTTTAATCCTTCAAACTCCGACAAACACAACACACACCAATATCACTTACCATTCACCGAGTTCATCCACAAACGCCACCAACTGCATACTGCCACCAGTGCCTCTGCCAACATCCCCTTTACATTAAATTCAACCCAAGCACAGCATCCATCAACTGCGACCTACGATCAGCCTACCACAAGCATCGACGAGTTCTCTAAACTTCAAATAGTCTCCGACAACACCAATCCTTGTGCCCTCCTCCAAGAGTTGCCGCAACTAAAACGATCCTCCAACAAGTCGCAACATCCACCAATCCACCACTGCTTGTTATCCCGCCTTTTGGCAAGGTCGAGATATCAAGGAATCAGCAGATGAATAAGGGTAACGACAGTTTTGGTATGGATATCAATGAATTTTTTCCGGTTGCAAATTGAGCCACAATTGATAAGACACGACAAGCAAAGTCAAGAAAGGTAGCATTTCAAATCGATGAGTCAGTCCGAGCTCGTATGCTCAAGATGTGATCGATGCAAGCTGAAGGGGCTACTACGACTTCGTAACCATCAAATTGCACGTCTTCGTATCCATTGAAGTTTTCTCCATCGTATCCATCAAGTTTGGAAGTCTTTCGAATCCATAGAGGCATTCCTCTTCGAAACCATCCAACAACCTCCTATTCATATCGATCAACTGGAGACCACCAAGATTGATATGAATAAGGCTACGCACCGACTCCATAAACCACGATACTTTCATATCCCCCAGAGCACCTAACTTCGAATCCATCTTGCGTGATCACTTCTTATCCATCAATCAAGGCAAGACACGATCGATGCGAATAAAATGGGGTTCGAATCCATGGTGTGGTTGAAGCCTTCGAATCCATCGAATAGAAGCGGCGAGATATTTGGAACGACTCAATCAAACTGGCGAAAAAGGCGGATCAATGCGAAGTTCGTGCTCCACGTCATCACAAAGTCACATGCTGGCATCGATATGAAGACAGTGATACGAGCAAATCGATTCGAATAGTGCGAAGCGTCCAGAAAACACCATTTCGAATCGACCATAACTCGAGATCTACAAGTCCAAATGCCATGAAATTTTCACAGAAGCTTGCATACATGTTGAAGAATATCCACACCAAATTTCACCACGATTGGATTACTTTCTGATCGATTCGAATGGAGTTCCAATCGTTCCCAAAGTGGGCCCAAATTTCTTGAGGTCGGGCATGTGGGCCCCCTCACATGCCAGAAGTGGTCTCTCGAATTTTCAGCGAAATATCAGCATCCTACGCCTATAAATAGAGCCCCTAGTCATTCAGAAAGGGGATCAGAGAATTTTTAGAGACAAAGCACACCCGGACGCTGCTAGAATCACTCCATATCATCATTGCTGCCATTAATTTCGAATTTAGACTTACTATCTGCTGAATTTTGACATAAAAAGTTGTATTCTCTGAATATCGAGCAATATAGTGACAAAACTTCATAGTGGACGTAGGCGATACGCCGAACCACTCTAAATTACCGTCTTCAGTGCAATTTACTTTTCTGCGACTCAGAGTTTTTGTTAAATAATCCTCATTTTCAATTTGATTTCTTCATTTATTATCTTTTCAAAAACTTCCATAGAGTGTTGTGCCCAATTTTGGTACAAACACTTTGGTGCTTTCACCGAGAAAACCCAGTTTTTCTCCTTCTCCCTGGATCTGTCGTCGATACCGGATTGCATAAATCTAAGAGAGAGATCCAGATTTCAATTTCAAATTCCTTCCGTTCTATTCTGATTTGTCAAAGTCTAGGAAAGGATTCTACACCTCAAGACGGTTAGTACTAGAACCACCTCCAACGTCGGCGATCAAGAAGGCCAGGATAGGCAGAATCCCGCGCAGCTACCATCAACCGATCAGAACGTAGCCGGACCCTTAGATTCACAAGGCCCGGTTACTAGACAGGAATTCCAATTATTGCATCAAGAGTTGACACAAAGCCGTCAGCAGCTAACTGAAAAGCTACGCGCGAATGCTGAGCTAACGCTCTAGTTAAATCGCTAGAAGCATAGAAGGCGTAGGAGGGACCAAGGCTCACGTTCCTCCACAGAGAGCTCTGCTTCTTTTGGATATAATCACAGATCCGTCCGTCCTCGGCCAGATGAAGTTCATGCGCAGGCCATAGGACAACAGCCCGCGTTGACCGTTGGGCAGATAAGGGTCGGACCACCAGCAAGTTACCACACTGGATCCTCCTCTAGGGGAGGGACTACGCCTCAATACACTACGGATAATTGTGCTGCCACAGCCACCGCAGTTGACATAGGGGTTGATACCCGAAATCAACAAGGGCGTACTCCTGAACCATACGTTCCAGAAAACATCGAGCCAAGGAGGCGAGATGCGGATCATCGACAGCGCCCGATCCCACCTCGCGATGTGGAACCCGACCACACTTTGGCTCACCGCGCTCAGAATATAGCGACACCAGACCTCTCAGCCATGGTACGCCAAATGATTCGCGAGAGTCAGGGCTTAACAAATGATGATTGGGGAATCTCCCGAAGTCATACTCCGTTTACTGATGACATATTATATGCTGAACCTCCTCGGCGATTTAGGATGCCGACTCTGCCTATGTATGAAGGAAGTTCTGACCCTAATCAGCATATTCTGAAATACGAATGGTCGATGACTGCTGCAAGAGCTGATGATGCAGTAAAGTGCCGTAGTTTTCCCATTTCTTTAGGGGGAATTGCGACGATGTGGTTTACACGATTACCACCACGATCTATCTCTTCGTTTGATCAGTTGGCTACTAAATTTGTTGAACAGTTTTGTATGCACATTGCTAGGCCTAAAGACGTTAATACTTTATCTAGTGTCACTCAAGCTCCTGGAGAGACACTCAGGCGATATTTTGAAAGATTCAATGCCGCTTGTGCAGAGATCACTAACCCCAATTGATAATTCGATCTTGATGGCCTTGACAAAGGGGATTGACCCCGATTCCGAATTTGGAAATTGGCTAGCCGGGAAGCCTCCCGCATCGTTGGATCGTTTCTATTCCAAAGTCGCTCAATTCTTAAGGCGCGGGGATGCGAAACAATCTAGGAAACCGGACGATGCGAGACCCAGCAATGAAGGGATTCAAAGCAACGTGGCAGTCAAGCAGTCAGGGGAGAGCTCTGGAAAAGTCCAGCTGAATATTCAAAACAAGCAAACTCAGTCGAGAAACGTTGATAATAGAAATAAGAAGCATGATCAGAATCGTGGCCCGCGACGTAGGGCGCCAATGTTTGAAAGCTATACACCACTGAACACGTCACTGGAGAATGTCTATCTATATACTTGTAATGCGATGCAGTATAAGAAGCCTTCTCCGAAGCCATCGTCGGAGAGACAGATTCAAACAGGAAAGTTCTGTAGATTCCACGAGAGTTACGGACATAACACCAATGAGTGTAGATATTTGCAAGACCTCATGGAAAAGTTGATCAGGGAGAGGAAGTTAGACCAATTCATGCGGGCGCCACAGGCTGGTGGTGTGGGCCCGTCAAACCAAAACCGTGCGCAAAACCAAGAAAGGCAAGAGGAGCCCGCTCATACAGGCGGGAGATTGGTTATTAATACAGTTAGTGGTGGTCCCCATCCAGCAGACGGAAGCTGGAGGGAAATGGAATCATATGCCAATTCGATCAGGCATGTGGATTTCGAGAGCTGCAGTACGTTTGATGAAGGGGCCCGGGCCAAACAACAGAAAACGATGGCAGACGACATCGTATTTAGAAACCAGATACTGATAAGGTCGAAGCCCCAACTATAGACCCACTAGTCATATCTGCCCAGATTGGTCCTGCTTGGATGAAGAGGATCCTGGTGGACAGTGGGAGTTCGGTAAACATTTTGTTTAAGAGAGCATATGATCAAATGAAGATGGAAGCCAAAGATTTAAAGCCTTGTCAATCTAGAATCCATGGCTTCGATGGAAGTGCTAATATACCCATTGGAATGGTGTAATTGCCAGTGGAGTTAGGAGTCGGAGAATGCCAAAGAGTTCGAATGTTACAGTTTGTTGTTTTAGATATCCACTCTCCGTACAATGCCTTTTCGGGCCGACCGACCCTTGCCGAATACAGGGCAGGCGATTGCCCCGTGGTGTTTAACTTTGAAATTCCCCACTGATCCTGGGATTGGAGTCATTCAGGGAGATCAGGCTGCTGGGAGAGCCTGCTATGTTGCTAAACTGCGAGAAGCTCAGCGAAAAGAAAAGGGAAAGGGCATGGAGGAATCTCTCTACGTCCGTTTCGCCGACGATTTACAATTAGTGCCTGGGCCTCGGCCCGGGCACCACGACCAATTCTAGAGGAATCTTGACCCCAGAGACAATGAAGATAATGATGAATCTAAAGAAAGTCAAGATTCCCCAGCCGAGCTGACGATTGATGTTCCAATCAGTGATGAAGATGATTCAAAAATGTTGAAAATTGGATCTCAGCTTAGCCTACAAGCACAACAGGAATTGGTCGAATTTCTCCAGGCAAATCTAGACGTATTTGCTTGGACGCACTCTGATATGTGTGGAATCTCGCCAGACATCGCGAACCACACCTTGAATATTGACCCATGGTATGTCCCAGTCAAACAAAAAAGACGCGGTATTGATCCAGAGAGATCTGCCGCCCTCAAAGGAGTTGATAAGCTGAAGGCGAATGAGTTTATCCAGGATGCTCTGTACCCGGAGTGGGTATCCAACCCTGTACTTGTCCGAAAACCAAATGGGAAATGGCAGACGTGCATTGATTACTCTGACTTAAATAAGGCTTGTCCGAAAGACAGCTTTCCACTTCCCCGAATTGATCAACTTGTGGATTCAACGGCCGGACATGAATTATTATCTTTCAAGGATGCTTACTATGGTTACAATCAAATACCCATGCATGTGCCCGACCAAGAACATTCGAGCTTCATAACTGATCTGGGACTATACTGCTACAAGGTCATGCCTTTTGGATTAAAGAACGCCGGAGCAACTTACCAATGCTTAGTCAACCGGATGTTTGCCGACCAGATCGGAAAGACTATGGAAGTTTATGTAGTTGACATGTTGGTAAAATCACGATACTCCACTGATCACGTCAAAGACTTAGAGTCAATGTTCAATATCCTCCGGAGATACGGGATGAAGCTTAATCCGCTAAAGTGTCATTATGGAGTCGCATCCGGAAAATTCCTTGGGTTCATCGTCAAAGCCCGAGGGATAGAGGCCAACCCTGAAACGATCTGGGCCATCAGAAATCTTCAAACTCCAAGGACAATAAAGCAGGTTCAGAGTCTTAATGGGAAGGTTGCAGCACTGAGCAGGTTCATCTCGAAATCAACTGACAAATGCATCTCCTTCTTCGATCTGATCCGAAAAGGGAAACGAAACTTCGAATGGACTACGGAATGCGAGGGCGCATTTCAATCACTAGTTCAACATCTATCCACACCACCGATTCTTTCAAAGCCTGTTGACCATGAGCAGTTATATCTTTACTTGGCGGTATCTTAACATGCAATCAGTGCTGTGTTAGTTCGGGAGGAAGACCGAGTGCAGAAACCGGTCTACTATATGAGTAAACGATTAACCGGAGCCGAGAGAAATTATCCAAGGCTAGAAAAGTTGGCATATTGCCTAGTCATCGTATCGAGGAAGCTCCGTCCATATTTTCAGGCTCATCCCATCACTGTGTACACCGATCAGCCGTTATGACAGGTCCTCACGCGGCCTGAGACGTCTGGCAGGTTACTGAAGTGGAACATTGAACTGAATCAGTTCGACATCACATATACTCTGAGAAGGGCCATACACGGTCAAGTACTAGCATATTTTATCGTCGAATTCACTGTTCCTGAAGACTTACCTGAGATTAGCAAATCTCCCGAATACATATGGAAGTTGTACACTGATGGTGCATCCAAGGATCGGTGCTCGGGCACAGGAGTAGTGCTTGATACCCCCGAGGGCCGATCCATATGCTACGCTTTAAAGTTCGATTTTCATGCAACCAACAATGAAGCCGAATATGAGGCTTTGCTTACTGGGTTAAAGTTAGCCCATGATATGAGAATTATCGCTGTGGAAATTTACTGTGATTCCCAGTTAGTAGTATGCCAGGTTCGGGGAGAATATCAGGCCAAAGATCGAAGACTGGCTGCTTATCTAACCTGAGTCCAGGAGATGCTTGATCGGTTTGATTATTATACCATTTTCTACATACCCCGAGAGCACAATCAGAAAGCCGATTCGTTGGCAAAGTTGGCAAGTACGGGCGAAGCTCAACAGTTGGGGCTCGTTCCTGTTGAAACTCTATCGTCTCCAAGCATTGATCGAACAGAAACTGATTTCACATCTGAAGCTACTTTCAGTAGGGAGTCGTGGATGACCCCCTATCGAGATTACATTGAGCATGGTATATTACCTGAGGGTCGAAGCGAGAAAAGACAAGTTCTCCGAAAAGCTTCACGATTCGTCATTCAGAATGGAGTTATGTATCGAAGGGGGTATTCTATTCCTCTTCTCCGGTGTATCGCGCACGACGAAGTCAAACGAGTGTTACACGATGTGCACGAAGGAGAATGTGGCGATCACACTGGAGGGCAATCATTTGCCAAGAAAATACTCCGATATGGATATTATTGGCCTATTGTTAATCGCGATGCTATGGACTATGCTAAAAAATGTGATAAATGACAAAAACACGCCCGGCTCCCTAGAGCCCCACCTACTGAGATAACCCAAATGTTCAGTCCTTGGCCATTTGCAATATGGGGGATTGATATAATTGGTGCATTGCCTTTAGCTAAAGGTAGCGCGAAGTACGCCATTGTCGTGGTTGATTACTTCACAAATGGGCCGAAGCTGAACCTCTTGCAACAATTACGACAAAGAAAGTGATCAATTTCGTAGTACGCAACATCATCTGCTGGTTTGGTCTCCCGCATACTATTATCACCGATAATGGAGCCCAATTCGACAGTATTGAATTCAAGAATTTCTGCCAACGATTCCACATCCATAAGAAATTCTCTGCAGTAGCAGACCCTCAAGCGAATGGTCAAGTTGAAGCTGTTAATAAGGTTATCAAATCTATTTTGAAGAAACGATTGGAAAAGGCCGGGGGCAAGTGGGTTGATGAACTTCCTATGGCTTTATGGGCTTACCGGACGACTCACAAAACTGCAACCGGACACACTCCATTTTCTCTATCTTATCGCTCTGAAGCCGTTATTCCAGTCAAAATGACTCATCGTGTGACATATTATGATCTGAAAACGAATGTCATACTACTTGCTGAATCTTTGGATCTACTCGATGAGAAGCGTGAAGAGGCTGATTTGAGGGCAGCCGCATATCGGGGTCAAGTCGTCCGAATATACAATGCCAAGGTCCGACCGCGAACCTTTGAAACTGGCGATCTCGTACTCAAGAGAATTTATTCGGCCCCCTTCGCACATGAAACCAAATTGGGAAGGGCCGTATGTGATTTCACAAAAGCTCGGAGATGGCACGTTCAAGTTGTCGACCGTTGACGGTCTTACTTTGCCAAGACCCTGGAATAGCGAGAGTCTCCGTTGCTACTACACATGACATTCTTTATTTATCTATTTTAGTCAATTTCTTCCTTTGCATTTTATTTTTGCATTTCGAAGTTTGAATTTGTAATAAGGCAACTGATTTTTCCATGCTTCTTTAATTTCAGCAATAAAATGCCACCTCTTCGAGCCAGAGCTATGATTCATTGAATATGACGTACAATATTACGATGCACGGAGAGCTAAGTTCCATCATGCGAGGGGATTTATTCAAATAGGGAGTGACAGTGATACGACCGGTCACTCACTAAGTGAAACCCGAGCTCGGGGGCAGAACACTACATCAGCACCTACAAGGATTGATACACGACAATCCTTCCCCTAACTCCAAGTTCCCAGAGTGTGAATTAGAGTGTAAACATCAACTCTTGGTTCCCAGAGTGCGAACCGGAGTATAAACACTAACTCCAAATTCCAAGAGAGTGAACTGGAGTGTAAACATCAACTCTTGGTTCCCAGAGTGCGAACCGGAGTATAAACACTAACTCCAAATTCCCAAAGTGTGAATTGGAGTGTAAACATCAGCTCTTGGTTCCCAGAGTGCGAACCGAAGTATAAACACTAACTTCAAATTCCCAAAGAGTGAATTGGAGTGTAAACATCAACTCTTGGTTCCCAGAGTGCGAACCGGAGTATAAACACTAACTCCAAATTCCCAGAGTGTGAATTGGAGTATAAACATTAAAATAACTCTAAGTCCCCAGAGCGCGGACCGGAGTATAAAACACTAACTCTAAATTCCCAGAGTGTGAATTGGAAATAAATGCCGACTCTAAGTTCCCAAAGCGCGAACTAAAGTGCAACCAATAACTATAAATCCCCGAAGTGCGAAATGGAGTGGGAACTTTAGCTCCAAGTCCACAAGATGAAAGGAGTACAAGTATCGATTTAAAAGTTTCCGTAGTGCGAAATAAGTTATGAATATTGATAATTAATAAGTTCCTAAAGTGTGAACCAAACTGTTGATTATAGGTTGTGTTAAGTCCCCGGAGTGCGGACGCGTGTTCAAGACTTATGACATATGTGATCATGAGCCAATTAATGCAATACTTAAGCAAAATCAAAGAACAATTTCCCATTCCATCAACTAACAAAAAGGAGTTTGATTACATTGCAAACCAGAAAAAAATTCAACTAAGTGGAGGCCGGATTCACACTTATACACGGCTCTGAAAGAACGGAAGAAAGAAGTAAAAGGACTGCTATTAACAACTGCATTACAAGTCAAGAAGCTCAATCCTTCTTCTTCCGAGGCTTCTTCTTTGGAGTTGAGCCACCGGACCCACTACCAGATTTCCTTCGAGATTTCTTGCCCTTCTTCGGTTTATCCTCTGAATCTGGCATGATATCGACATCCTCCTCGGAGCTGGAAGGGACCGAGATTCTCTTGGAAGGGCGAACTGAAGGCATAGGAGCTGTGACAGGTGTCTGGGTAGCGACACTTGAGATGGTCACCTTGCCGCCAGGAGAAATTACCATTAGAGGAGATAGGCTTGATGGGGCAACGACGCTTCCAGAGCCACCGCCCATTGTCACCGTAGCCATCTCAGCGCTTATCTCGGCAAGAATCTCTTCTTCTTGAGACAACCGAGCTACGTTGGATATGCTGGAGGTCGACATGAAAGAGACAATCCATAAATATGATAAAGGCACTATTCAGCAACGCGTGTCCATTAGGATGAAGTTGTGAGGAAGCAATTCCTAAAAATGATAGCATATCTCTGATGTATTGATTGAACGGAAAGAGAGTTCCAGCCGCACAGGCATAACGGTAGAAGGCAGTGTATCCTTCGGGTGGATTATGAGGTCTGTCATCAACACCCGGTAACAACACGTCATCCGGAGATAGGATACGTTTCAGACATATCCGACCAAGCAGAGACTCGAAAATATTGGATTGGACGGAGTCAGTAGGGTTCTCGATAAATAAAGCATCCGGCAATTCATCCGGAGCCGGATCAATTACTTCGGTAGGAATATCAGGAATTTCAAGCGCAGGAGGGGGTGAACTTTGTACCTCTTGCTGTTGGGAGCTCGAAGATTCCATAACTGGCTAACTCATCAGAAAGCAACGTTAAGCACATAGAAAACCCGTTAATTCCCAGTGTGAAGTGTGTGTGGTGAAATGAAGTGTTGTGCATTACTTTGAAATATTCTACAGAGTTAGAGAAAACTCGCAGGAAGCAAAGACAATAGAGATCCAGTCGGAATGACCGTCATCGCTGACCGTCGTCGCCGAATCATCTCGATGTTGGCAATTGATTCAAGTTAAAGTTTGTTGTTACAGTGTTAAGGTATAGTTCCATCGACGAGCTTCAAAGGGCAGTCAAGTATGCATAGCAAAGGTTCAGTCCAAGTATGCAGAGATGAAGCTCGTCGGAATCATGCCATTAATTATGTGAAATTTTCATATCCATGAAAACTTGTTCGTATCGATTAAAGTTGGAGTCAACAAATCTGGATCAATCAGAAGAGCACGGTTTCGAATCAATTCCGATCGAATCGACACAGGTCGAATCGATCGCACCTGGGCTTTCCAATCGACCGGGAGACTTTTCCTTCGCATCCATCATCAGACCAACTTTTGAATCGATCTTCGAAGAAGTAACTTTGCATCGGTCAAGTAACCTAGCTTCGTATCGATCGTATAAACAGAACCTTCAAATCGATCGCGGGGGAAACTCCACGCATCGATCGTTATGGATCGATACGATGGCCCACCATCTATGATCGATTCAACCCACAAACCTCCACTTCATACGTCTAGATTGATGCGAACGCTATGGAAAAATTTCGTCTCCGAGATCGATTCGATCGCCATTGTTCCAGATCGACACGAAGGAAAGGTCCTGACTTTCTCTCCCATACTTCTTCTCCAATCAACCTTCTTGGTTTTACCCTCGATTTCGACTCCTCCAAGATTGATACAAACGAATATGATAGAGAGGTTCGAATCTAGAAACTTCGAATCCGTGTCTGAATTGCCTACCTAAATATGCTATTTGGTTAAAGAGAGTTGGATATTGCTTCGATTCGAAAGAAGAGAAAACTTGTTCAATCTCGTTCTTGAGAAGCTGGAATTGATTCAAAGGCGCAATAAGATGAAAGCGAAAGTAAAAAGTAAAAAATGAGCAGGACCCCGCTATATATAGAGATTCACGTGACGATTCGCATCCCGGTAAGTAAAACCGGTAGTAGCAGGTGAAGCCATCGGAACGATTCGAAGTAGATGGTTCGAATCCATAAGCCTAAGCACAAGGATCGATTCGAACTCCAGTAAGCATTTGTATAGAGCAACATTTCGAATCCTTCACTTCGACTCCATCAAGACGATTCGAAGTACAGTGTTAAATAGATCCAAAGAGCATTCGACTCCATCGACTCGAAGGCATTCGTTCGAATCCTTCAAATCGATACGAACGAAAGCTACGTATAAAAAAAAAATTCTATCTGTCAGAGTGAAGCACACTTGTTCAAGAGCTATCTATCAGACTTTTACGTCGTTTGGAGAAAAGCTCGATATAAAATCTAATTCAACAAAACCAATAGTAACTTTACAGGTCGGACAACTATCTAAAAGGAGATTATAGCAAATCAATTACTATGGCACGCATTAATACGTCCAGACAATTAACGACTCATAAGTCCATAGAAGTGATCAGAGATTATAGTTTTCAGCAAAAGTCAAGAATCATACATCAAAATTTAATGGAGATCCTCAGAATACGAGGCTGCAGTTTTTCAAAGCACGTCGTGTTTACACAAGACGTACTTTGGGGGGCAAATGTTATCCCGCCTTTTGGCAAGGTCGAGATATCAAGGAATCAGCAGATGAATAAGGATCATGCACCCTCGGTACTCGGTAACGACAGTTTCGGTATGGATATCAATGAATTTTGTCCGGTTCCAAATTGAGCCACAACTGATAAGACACGACAAGAAAAGTCAAGAAAGGCAGCATTTCAAATCGATGAGCCAGTCTGAGCTCGTATGCTCAAGATGTGATCGATGCAAGCTGAAGGGGCTACTACGACTTCGTAACCATCAAATTTCTCCTTCGTATCCATTGAAGTTTTCTCCTTCGTATCCATCAAATTTGGAAGTCTTTCGAATCCATAGAGGCATTCCTCTACGAAACCAACCAGCAACCTCCTATTCATATCGATCAACTAGAGACCACTGAGATCGATACGAACAAGGCTACGCACCAACTCCATAAACCATGATACGTTTGTATCCACCAGGGCACCTCACTTCGAATCCATCTTACGTGATCACTTCGTATCGATCAATCAAGGCAAGACACGATCGATGCAAATAAAATGGGGTTCGAATCCATGGTGTGGTTGAAGCCTTCGAATCCATCGAATAGAAGCGGCGAGATATTTGGAACGACTCAATCAAACTGGCGAAAAAGGCGGATCGATGCGAAGTTCGCACTCTACGTCATCACAAAGTCACATGCTGGCATCGATACGAAGACATGGATACGAGCAGATCGATTCGAACAGAGCGAAACGTCCAGAAAACACCATTTCGAATCGACCATAACTCGAGATCTACAAGTCCAAATGCCATGAAATTTTCACAAATGCTTGCATACATGTTGAAGAATGTCCACACCAAATTTCACCTCGATTGGATGATTTTCTAATCGATTCGAATGGAGTTGTAATTGATCCCTGAGTGGGCCCAAATTTCCTAAGGCCGAGCATGTGGGCCCCCTCACATGCCAGAAGTGGTATCCCGAATTTTCAGCGAAATATCAGCATCCTACGCCTATAAATAGAGCCCGTGGTCATTCAGAAAGAGGATCGGAGAATTTTTAGAGACAAAGCACGCCCGGACGCTGCCAGGATCACTCCATATCATCATCGCTGCCATTAATTTCGAATTTAGACTTACTTTCTGCTGAATTTTAACATAAAAATTTGCATTCTCCGAATATCGAGCAATAAAGTGATAAAACTTCATAGTGGACGTAGGCGATATGCCGAACCACTCTAAATTACCGTCTTCGGTGCAATTTACTTTTCTGCGACTTGGTGTTTTTGTTAGATAATCCTCATTTTCAATTTGATTTCTTCATTTAGTATCTCTTCAAAAACTTCCAAAGAGTGTTGTGCCCAATTTTGGTACAAACACTGCTATCATCAAATCCCCAAATCGAACAGCCGCGAACCAAAATTGCCAAACGCGAGCACCCGAAGCACCCACAGAAAATTTGCTGTCGACCAACGCCTGAAATTAAACACGCGTCCCCAATTCGACAATCCAAACCAGAGTCATGGATCGATTTTGAGTTTAGACCTGATTTTGAATTCGCAGCTGCTTTTGAGTTCTGTTGAATAAAACGAGATAAAAAGAAAAAAAAGAAACAGTTTGGTATTTAATAAGATTTAGGCCGGGTTTGAAACTCCTTTGGGTGTATGTTGAGTTAATTTTTTTTTCTGTTGTATGGTTTTAAATTATTTTGTTTATCTCTTTTTAGTTTTATCCTTGTTAAAAAAAATTCCTTTTGGTTTTAAAATTTTGTCCAATTTGTTTTGAGTTTTGTTGTGTCTTAAAAAAAATAGTTTTGTTTTAATTCTTCTTTAAAAAAAGAAGGAGAGTTGTTTTCAATTGCTTTAGTTTGTTTTTGTTTTTCATTGATTTAGTTTCTTCTTTGACTAAAAAAATAAATAAACTATATATATATTGGTTCACATCTTTGCAGGTTGCCAAAGTAGACGAAAGAGGGAAAATCCTGCCAAAAATAATTACTTCACTTTGCATGCCAAAAAAATAAACTGCGTGCTTGCTTATCTATTGTTTTATTAGCTCTGCATTGTTGATTGCTTGCATTTTCATTTTTATGTAAAAAAATTCGAAAAAAAAAATCCATTCGTAGTTGCATTGTTAATAAACGTTTAATTTCTGCTTTGCATCTCATTTTAGATTTTTGTTAATAATAACTGTTAGACATCGATAACATTTAATTGTATATTGACAATTTGTCTTCTTTGAACAATTTAATTTCTAGATGTCTAGGCTACGGCAGAGCAATAATGAGTCATAAATATTACAGTGATTTGTAAATATTATACTGAATTGTTTCTCTGAAGGTACTTACACCTTCGGCAGCATTGCTACGGTGATTCGTGGTGCATCGATAAATCATGTCCATTACCTGGCTGAGAACTATCTTGCTTATCTAAGACAACGTGTGAGTATACAATTTTGAGTTAACTTCGGATAAATCATTTGCAATTAACCCTTGCATTCATTTAGTTGAATTAGTTCATGCATATCAAAAAACAATAAAAAGTTTCAAAATCAAAAATCAAAAAAAAAATTGTGAATATTCCTTTTCCTTTGGAATTTTTAAATCATTTTTCTTTGAAATTTCGAAAATCCAAAAAAATTTAGAAAATCCAAAAATAAAATATAAAACCTTTCCAAAATCAAAGAAAAAAATTTGAAAAACAAAAAAAACAAAAATTAATTTCCGTTTTAAAAAATATTATTTGTAATTGTTTTTTCTTTATAAAAAAAACCCCAAAACATTCTTGAAAATTTCCAAGTTTCCCCACTTATATGAATTTTACGATAGTTGTGAAAATCAATATAATCCATATAATTTTACTCCAAATTCGTAAGGATATTTTAACGACAACTATTGTTTCAACAATTCGAATTTTGAATAACAAAATTTTCAAAATGACGATCAACCTTCAAATCTTGAAAATAACATTTCATCTTTACTCGAACTCTCTACACAACAAAATTAAGAGATAAATTATTTGTGTAATTAATATTTGTGCAATGATTCAATGCCAAGTTTTCAAAGTGATCAATACTTAAATTCACTTCTAAATTTAAATGATTTCGAGTGTAACTCACGCCAATACAACTTCGAACTCCAAAACGAATTTCAAAATGGAAATGTGAATCACTTTTCAAATAATTTTGGCAATGCGAATAATCTTTACCACAATACAATTGAAAACTTTGGTCCTCATTAAATTCAAAGTGAAACATTTCAAACTAATACTCATGAATTTGAATTTGTTGAGAAAATGGACAAAGATAACGGGGATTTATTACTTGAGAAATACAAAAAAATTCGTGAAAATCATAATCAAATCTCAACTTTTAAAGAATCAAATAATAATCCACCACTTATCGAAATTGACGATTCTTATTCTCAACAAATCCAAATCAAAAAATTTCAAGTTAGTAATCACAAATTTGACTTTGTTGAACAAATGAATGAAATGTACAATGATCAAATGGATTTGGTGTTCGAAACATATTTGAATCAACGTGGTAAACATGCTCAAATCCCAACGTGTGACGAGTCAAGCGATAATCATCTTTTACCCAAATCGATGATTTTTAATTAACAACTTTTGAAATTGAAAATGATGATCTTAATGAAGTTGTTGAAAACACAGTAATTGAGTTGGATTTCAATTCTTTTGAAGATGAGAAATTCGATTTAAGATTCGATCTTCCTTTTTTCGATTTTGATATTTTGAACCCAACAACTTTGGATTTTGAACTTGACATTTGCAATGAGGTTGCTGATAATCCAATAAAGGAAGACGAATTCAATTAACATGAATTTTTGGAATTTTCGAAAATAAATTGTCGAATTCTGAAGGGGATGATTTAAATAACCATTTTGATTTTGAAATTAATGATTCATAAGAAGTTTTCAATGATAGGCTTGAATTTCAAAATGGTGAAGATAAACTTCAATTTCAATCAATTGTTTTATCAACCCCAAAAATCATTGAAAATAAAACAACTCACACGATTTTTAATAAAACAAAATTTGTTTTTCCAAATCGACAATCAACTTCAAAATCTTTTACGATTTGGTTTTTTTGTGCTTTAGCTATATCTCATATACTTGACGAGACAGATGAATCGGTCTTTGGAATACCGTTTCATTTACTCTTTAACTGTATATTTTCTGATCTCTTGTAAATAATAACCTTTTCATTTTCATTTAAATAAATGTCATGTTTTTGTTTTTGTTTTTATTTTTCTCCTTCCACTTAGGTTGGCTGTGGGGACACAGTCAAAATCAAGTGTGGGGGGGGGGGAGAGGGGGGAGACTCATCTTCACTGTTAATTTTTCATTTTTTATTATTGCCTTTTCCTTTAAAAACTCAAAAAAAAAAATTAAAAAAAAATCCCGGAACCAAATTTTCTTTTGATTTATATTTAGAGAAACACTACAGGATAAATATATGGTTTTGGTTTATTAAATTGAAATTTTTGAAAATTTATTTGTCTTAACAAAAATAAAAATGAAGTTTGATTACAAATAACAATGGTTTAACTAGAATATAAGAAGAATCATACGTGTTAATTATGAAATACATCCTAATTGAAAATCTTTGCTTTAAAAAAGTGGTTGATTTAAAGTGAAGATATAACATTTTTTTGTCTTCTAAGTTAAAGGGTGCTAAGATGATTTTGCAAAACTCTCTCTCTCTTAAAAAAAATATAAAAAATAACATCCTAAGTATTCACATTCATTTGAAAGTCCTCACGGTTATGCATGGGCGAATTACTTGGAATCTTTGATTATGTGCTTTCATATTCATATAAAAGACCTCACGGTTATGCATGTATGGAACACATGTAAAAAAGAAAAAGGAAAAAAGAACAGACTTAATAAAAACCACCTACGGTCGATAGGTGTATGCACGAAAGTGTGTGCACTCGCCATGCTCTATACTCCCCTCACATAAGCCCGAAAGGCAGTGCATGGGTGGTACATGTGGCCTCAGTTTAGCTGAGCTAGGTGTGTAGTTTTTCTTGCAAATAATGAGAGAGTAAGCAATTTAAATCCAAGCACTATTTTAACTTATTTGATTTGACTTGTTATTGAAAAGAAATGAATATGCCACTTTGATAAACTTTGATAATCAACTAAGGATCCATTTCATAGTTACATTATGTAATCAACTGAAACAAGAGTTAAACTATTGTCTATTTGTTATGATAACTTGATTTTTGTTGGAAATATTGACGGGTAAATGACTTAAATTTTAAAGATAATAACTAAAACCTATATTTAACTTATTTGTGTCAATTTAAAAATAAGTCCTTCACTTGTAAATATTTTCAAAAACCCGCATTCATCTCTTTGTAAATAAACCTGGAATTTTGTAAATATTTTCACTTTGCATTTGGATTTTGTGGTTAGTATCCGCTGAAAACCCTCATGAGACAAGACTCATCCTATTGGGGACACCCAGAGGTTTAACGGCTTGTTGCATATGCTCAATGCAATCGTGTTTCCTACGAAAATGGATTTATCGTAGTTTTTCTTTATTCGAGGATGAATAAAAAGAAAAGTATGGGGGTATTTGATGTGCATGTAAATGTGCATATTTTTACCACCATATTAAATCTATTTAAATTAAATAAATGATCATATCGGGTATTTTAACTTGTTTAAACCAAAATTCAAATCATTTTCGAAACATCACATATTCATCCCATCATATGGGCAAAATGGTCATCTTTGTGCATATATTAATTTGAGAAAATTTAATTGGAAATTTCTATATTATTTTGTAGGAAAATTGGATATAAATTACAACTGTTTCATGAAGATATGCATGCACAAAAGAAAACAAAGAAAATGAAGATGGAAATAATTCAAAGTGAAGATCATGGAGGACCCCACCTACCCATATACGTTCATGTACAAATTAGAGGCTAATGCACATGCTAATATGGTTTAAAACTTCATGCACGTCTAAATGAGGATTATTTGAAGCTAATGATTACTTGGCCTCCACACTTCCTAAGGGGCATATTGGGCATTCCTCAAAAAATTGAACTAGGGTTTTGATTTGGTTGTGTGGAGAGTTCAAATAAAGATGAAATGCTTTTTTCGAGATTCGAGGGTTGTTCATTTTTTTGAAAACTTTGTTGTTCGAAATCGAATTATTTGCACAATAATTTTTGTTAAAATATCCATACGAATTTGGAGTGAAATCATATGGATTATATTGATTTTCACAACTATTGTAAAATTCAAGTGAGTAAGGAAAAGGAAACTCGGACATTTTCAAGAGTTTTTTTTTAAAAAAGGAAAAATATTTACAAACAGAATTTATTTTTCAAAAGGAAAATTGATTTTTGTTTAGTTTTTTGGTTTTTCAAAAAAAAAATCTTTTTTTTTGGGAATGTTTTATATTTTTTTTTTTTGAATTTTGGTTTTCCTAATTTTTTTTTGGATTTTTGAAATTTCAAAGAAGAAGGATTTAAAAATTTCAAAAGAAAAGGAATATTTACAATTTTTTTTAGTTTTGGACTCTGAATTTTTTTTTGTTTTTTTAAATATGCATGAACTAATGCAACTAAATGAATGCATGAGTCAATTACAAATGATTTATCCTACGTTAACCCAAAATTGTATATTAACACATTGTCTTAGATAAACAAGATAGTTCTCGGCCATGTAACGGACAGGATTTATCGGTGCACCACGAATCACCGTAGCAATGCAGCCGAAGGTTTAAGTACCTTCAGATGAATAATTTAGTATAATATTTATGAATCACCGTAATATTTATAAATGATTATTGCTCTGCCGTATCCTAGACACCAAGAAATTAAATTGTCCAACGAAGACAAATTGTCGATATACAATTAAGAGTTATCAATGTCTAACCGTTATTATTAATTAAAATTCTAGGATGCAAATCATAAATTAAACGTGTATTAACAATGCAACTATGAATGATTTTTTTGGTTTTTGAAATATTTTTTTAATGCAAGCAAACAACAATGCAAAGCAAATAAACACAAGAGATAGAGCAAGCAAGAAGTTTTTGTTATGAGCAAGCTAGCAATTTATTTTTGTCAAGCAAAGCGAAGCATGCGAATCTTCCTATATGCTTTGACTACCTGCAAAGAAAAACAAGATATATACAAGGAATTTTTTATTAACAAAGAGAACAAAATGAAAATCACAACAAATAAAGCTAAAACAATTGAAACCAGAACTAGAACAAACATTTTTTTTAAGGAAAACTTAAATAAATAAAATAAAAACCTAGATAATAAAAAAAACTAAACCACTGTTCTTTCCAAGTCCAACGAGAAACGAGATAACCCACAAAACCAAATATAATCAAACTCCTCCCGTTCTCTCTAAAAAAAATCACAATTCAGTCCTACTTAAAATCGAGTTCAGCTCCACTTAAAATCGAATTTAGTTCCACGGAAAGTCACATTCCCGTTCTCTCGATATTTGAATTTGGTTCCTCTTAAAATCGAGTTCGAGCCCAACTTAAAACTTTGGATTAATCGGGGTGCAGGCGATGAGGAGGCTGTTGAATTGGGATGGCCGCGATTAAACTGCAGGTGTTAATGTGAAAGAGGGCAGTTCGATTGTGGGTGATTTGGGGTTGCGGTGGGATTAGTGTTCGTGGATTTGGGGTGTTCGCATTGAGGTTGGTCAAGGCTCGTTTGCGAATTTGGGATGTTGAAGCTCAAGTAGTTCTGGTGGTTGTGATTACTTTGGACAGGAGGGGGGCTTGCGGCAGTGAGAGTGGTGGTTGAAGTTGTCGACTTGAGGGGATGGTGCTCGCAATGGTTGCAGAGTGAAGTGTGCAGTAATGTATGACTTTTGGTTCCAGGGTTGTGATGATTGCAACAGTGGGTTTTGCTGGAGTTCGATTTGATTTGATGTCCTCGGTTTGGCGATGGGGATCTCGAATGGTCGCTATTGGATGATCTGAGGGTATGCTGTCACTGTCGATAATTCCACTCTTTTTTTTTAATGATTGGGGAGTTTTGGTTTTGATGAATGTTTGGTCACACAGACTTGATGGTGAGCAGCAAAAGTTAAGGGCTTTGACAGCAGAGTAGCAGTGGCAGGTTGTGGTGGCCTGTTTGGTGAAGGAGGGTGTTGAACAGTGGCTAGTGAATTGAAGTGATCTACAGTTTGTAAGTGGGTTGACTGGTGATGTGGGATCAGAGGAAGTATATGTTGGTGGCTGTGAGTTGACAGTGTCAAGGGAAATGTGGAAATGGAGGTGGTTGTTGTGTTAATCAGGGTGGTCTATGCTGTGTAGTGTTCAGGAAGATGGTTGGTTAAGTGTTATGGAATCAAGGCAATGATGAAATAGTGATGAAGTATAGGGGATGACAGAAGTGTATGTTGTATGGTAGTGGGAGTGTGACGATTGGTGTTATTTGTGTGGTTATAGTTGTAGAAGTGAAGTGAAGTTGTGGATGTGAGGTATTTAGATTGATGCTTGCAGGGAAGTTGATGGTTTGGTGGCCGCTGGTTGTAGTGGAGTTGTTGAAGAAGTGGGGTTGGATGTTGTGGTGAGGAGCAGCAGCAAGTGGTAAGTGGAGGATGTATTAGCGGCAAAGAAATGGCAGATTGAGGTTGCTTGACAGTGGGAAGTATGTTGGTGGAGGAGTATGTATGTAGGAGTGGAACAGAGATATAAAGATGCGCAGAGAAGCAAAGATGTACAGAATTGCAAAACTAGTGTACAGGAAGTGAATTTTTTTTTTAAATTGTAAAAAAAAGAAGAAAATGCAATTGTAATTGACAATGAAATGGAATAGAAACTCTTTTTTTTTCAAATGAAAATGTGTAATTAATTTTTTTATATAAATATGCTAATGCAAGGGCAAATAGAAAACAAGCACACAACAGACAAACACACAATTTTATTTTTTTATGAATACAAGTACACAAAATAAAAACATGCAAAAATCAAATGAAGTTATTCGTATGTGGGGTGAAGTAGAAATTGGATGTTGACAGTGGTGTTGGAAGGCAGTTCAGGTAGAAGTTGGAGGATGTAGGAGTGGCTTCAGTGGTGTTTTGGAAAGTATGTGCAGTCGCATGGCGGCCGTGAGTTGAGAGTTTGATGGTTGCAAGGCAGTTTCAGGTGGTTGAATTGGAGAAGGCGATGTTGTATACGTGAATGATGTTGTGGTATGAAGACGGAACAGAAGTGTGGTTGGTTTTGATGGTGGAAATGAGGTTGTTGTGTGCTTGTGACTGGTGGTCAGGGGATTGTCGATGTTGTTGAGTTTTGTTTGGGGAGTTGTTCAGATGATGAAGCAGGTTGTTTTGCAGTGTTTTGAGTGGGTGGAGTTGGCAATGGTTGGTTGTTTTTGGGAGTGGCAGCGAGTTTCAGTAGTGTATGTGGTAATGGAAGATGTCGTAGTTAATTTTGTTGGCTGATAGAGGATTTATTAATCAGAGAGGATGGCAGGGGTGTAATGTTTTGATGAGCTGAATGTTTGTGGAGGCATTGGGAGAGGTTGGAACAGTAAGAGGCAGAAGGTGGTAGTAGTTGATGATTGTGAGTGGTGGAATTGAGGCAGTATTGGTATGATGTATGGATGGAACTGTGTGTGTCGTGATGGAAGTGTGTGAAGTGGAGATGGTTCAAGGCAGTAACTCGAAGCAGGTAAAGGTGATGACAGTTTGAATTTAGTGTTGAAGTGGAGGCGGCAGATGGTAGCAAGGCAGTTAGTGGATTGAAGTGGATTGTGGGATGCTTTATGGTTTGTAGGCAGTGGAAGATATGCACTGGGCTAACAATTTTGGATGCAAATGAACAGAGAATGCACAGGGCAACAAATGCAGAGGGCAGTGAACAGAGAACAGAGAATGCAAAAGAAAATGTAAACAGTGAGCAAAGAATACAATGTAACAGTTTCTTTTTTTTTAAGAGAATGCAAATGCAAAATAGAACTACAAGCACACAACAAATTGTAAACAAAAATCAAACAACAAACAAACACAATTTTTTTTTAAATGCAAACACAAACAAAATAAAAAAAACACACAAAAATCAAAGAAAACTAATTCGAAGAATAGAGAATTAAAATCAAGACAAATCCCCGGCAACGGCGCCAAAAACTTGTTCGTCGACGGAAATTCTATCGGTTTACAAAACCGTCGAACGAATTTTGAAATAAAATTTACCGCAAGTGCACGGCGTACACTTGTAGTACGGGGCGAATACGAGTCGATCCACAGGGAATTGTTGATTTAAATTTCCTACTCAGTCAAACTATAGCAAAGTCAAGAGTGTGTTTAAGCTAGAAAATGAGAAAATGAACTAACTAACAAAAAGAAAAGAAATGCAAATATGAGAGTTAAATGACAATTTAGAGAATAAATCCACTCTCTAGATCATGTAGTTCAACACATGAAATCATGATCTCTCTTTTATGGTCATTAGTGTTTTAATTGATGTGTTTATCATAAGTATGACATATTTGAGCTATTGATTAGCGAATATAAGCCATCAAACTATAACACACCTCTTAAAACACTTACTAACTTTCATGAAACTTGACAAAGAAAATGAAAATGAAATTTATTTTAAGTATGGCCTATTAACTATTGATTAGAAACATAGACCATCAAATTTTAATTTCAAATCACTTTCTTATGCCATAATCATATATTCATAAAGAGGCATTTGTGTTAGTGATTGTTTAAGCATAGTCTATTTGGTGTCAACAATATAGACTATCAAATTCAAAGCAAAGACAACAAATTAAACCACTTCAAGCATTGTCATTAAGCACAAAAAGAGAGCATGAATTGACAAAATGTTGAAGCTACATTAATTAGAGAGTTTCATTACCCCCTAATTGAAGGGGTCTAGCCTCTCATATTTGTCATCATATGAACAAATGTAGCAATTAACATTGAATAAAAAGAAGAGGAAAAAAAAGAAAAATGAAAGGAACAATTATTCTACTTGCATAAAAGAGAAGAGATCTACACTACAACATGAAAGTAAATGAACATGAAAAGGAAAAAGCATGTATTAAATTGCATAAAAAAAGATTACATAAAATAAAAATGGTTAAGTAGCCATGAAAAGAGAAAGAGGAGCTTTCATTTTATTTTTGATCTAAACTAAAGTAAAGAGAAGGAGGCCTAAGATAGACTAAGAGAAGAGAGGAGATTACATGAAACATAAGGGGTATATATACAAGTTTTAAAACCCCACTTTTTACGGAATGCCCAAAATGTCCCTTAGGAAGTGTGGAGGCCAAGTAATCATTAACATGTCTTAATCCCCCATTAAGTGTATATGAAACCATTAACTCCATAAGCATGTGCATTAGCCTTTAATTTGTACACTAAGGTAGGTGGGTAGGTGGGGTCCTACATGATCTTCACTTTGAATTATTACCATCTTCATTCCTTTATATCCATTTTGTGCATGCATGTTTCTTCATGAACCCACTAATATGAGAAGCTAAATTCCTATAAAATGTTATAGAAATTTCCAATTAAATTCTCTCAAATTAATATACGCGCACAAATGGCCATTTTGCCATTATATGAAGATGAATATGTGAAAATTTGGAATTAATATGAAATATTGGTTAAAACAAGTTAAAATACCCAATATGATCATTTATTTAATTTAAATAGAATAAATATGGTGGTAAAAATATGCACATTTACGTGCACATCACAGATAATATAGATTATCTGTTGTGATGATAATATTGATTATCTATTGTAATGTTGAGAATTATCTATCTAAGTGTATAGATAATATTGAATTGAATTGTTTTAAACTTTAAACAACTTGGACCTAAAAGACACATTTTGGATTTCGATGAGACGGAGATCGGATTTCCGTATTTGGTTATCCGAAAACCACATCGATCCAAATTAACGATAGGTAGTGAATCTCAAGTGAAGATGAAGATTCAGAGTGCAAGGGTTATCGTCGTTAACTCTGAGGGTGATTCCAAAATGAGTGAACGAGATAATGCCTTCGGTTTCGTTCGAACCCGGAACGAACTTGTATGGATTGAATGCTTTCAGAACATTGTCAGGTGGACGATGAGCATTCTAAGAGATGTGTTCTCTAAAGGTAATCGTAGCCTCAAGCCTCATCAACCGGGAATGGCTAAAACAGGGGAGGTGTAGCAAGGCTTCGTAGGTAGCTCCCACTGGAGAGCGAGATTTACCCCTGTCTAGAAGTCCCTTTATATTTTGCTGTGTAGGCAGTTGGTTGCAAACAACTGCGGGGTTGTCTTGTTCGGGTCTGTTATGTAAGGAATGGTTCCGGCCTTGTGTTGTAGGGGAGCGGGCGTACTCCTCGGTACGGTGATCTAGGCCACGTACTGTGACGGGCGGTACCCCGGTAGCCCTGCCATTGTATGGAATCCAAAATCCAATAAGTGCCAACGGTTTTGATTGTATTACCCACTTTTGTGGCTAGTGGCTGGAATTTAATGAATGTAACAATTTCAGCTATTTCATATTTACTTGAAAACCCTAGACCTATTATAATATCACCGAATTTCCTATCAAATGTTTTGGTTAGCGTAAGGTAAAAACTTTTCCATGTTTATGTGTGGGAAGTCTTACGTGATACCTTTCTTTTAAAAAGGTTTTTAAAGTTAAGCAACCTTAACCTGTTACTCACACCAGACTCATGTCTGACCCGGAGTTTGTCTTTGTTTTCTTAAACTCTTGGGCACTCAAATTTTTACGAGTTGCCAAGGGATTCAGGTTAGCTTTGAAGAATATTGGAGGAGCAATGGAGCATGAGGCTTCTGCGTTAGATATATGGTTTCCGTTGTGTGTTCTCTGTGTTGTTATGTATTGAGTTGTAAATACTAGACAGGTGTTTATAACTGTCTAGTATATGTGATGTGTATGCTGTGTATCTCTGATTGATATTGTATATTATGTAATACTTATGTTATTAATATAATTTATTCGTTCCGCTGTCGAGATTCTAGTGTTGTTTCTTCTTTCTCTTCTCTCTTTTCTTCTTTTATCCCTTTCTTTCTTAATAGATGATGCGATTTTCTGGGAGTAGAAAGTTGGGTCATCACAGTTGGTATCAGAGCATTAGGTTGAGTGAATACCTAGGCTCTGGAGTGGTGTCCATCTTGAGAGAGCGTATTTGTAATTTTTAATATATTTATATATTTTTATTTATTTCTACCTATCGATTGGGTTACTTGTTCGGGTTTTCCAATATGGGTTATAAAGGTAGGTTGAGGTAGTGGTGTGTATAACACGACTACCATTGGTTGGAGATTGAATGTTTGAGGTTGGAAGTGTATCTGTCGAGACTGTAGACCTAATACCGTCTCGATTGAGCTTTGCACTGGTGTAGGACTTCATTGATCTCTGAAGGTAACCTGTCAAGGTTCGGAGTTCATCTTTGAAGTTGGATGAGTAGAGTTTGGATCTATTAGCTGAGCAGAAGCGAGTAATGGTATCTTGATACCTCAGGAAATAGTAGTTGCGTGATGAGATGTAGCGACTATGGATGTTTCCGAAGATATTTCTTTGGAACAATTTTAAGGAAGTGGATCTGCTTCGGTGTTGTGGCTGAATTTAGCAAGGTGTTTCTGTGTGGTTTGAAGTTCGAGTTTCTTGAAGAGCTTTGGATTAGGAATTCTTTGGCATTGGTGTCAGCTGTGCAGTTAGGAGTGTTCAGGGTGTCGGCGGAGTTTTCTGCCTTAGCGGTTTTCTGGAGATGGAGTTCAGAAGCAGCTGAGTGAATCCATTTCTTCGATGGGTTGGGAAGACCAACATAAGCCGTTCTGATTGGCAAATAGAGAACAGTTTTCTTTGGATTTTAATTTGGATTGATCGCAAAAGTCACTTGCGATAAATGAGTATTCTCTTGGATTGTTGGAGATTTTTCTGGATATTTTCAGAGAAGTTGTTTTCTTCTGATGGTTGTGAGTGGAGTTTGTTCTTGATCTTGGTTGATCGGGGAGGATCATTCTGGTGGATTGGGTTTGGTCTAGTTTGTTTCATGTGACATCAGCAAGGATTGAGCTGATCAGGTAGGAGGTAGGCAGCCCGAGATCGTCCGAAGAGTTTTGTGAATCTGAAGTCGGAGATCTGATTTTGGATAAGTTTCTCGGTTTCAGGAGCTATAAATTTTGGTAAGATTGGTTGTTAGCATATGTTTGATATATGCTTGTGTTTCGAAATTTAAAAATCTTAAATAGGTTATTAAATTACCTTTTTTTTTTAATTTCGGGGACGAAATTCTTTTAAGGGGGAAGGAATGTGATATCCCGAAATTTTTGACAATATCAATTTAATAATCTTTCTATATAAAATTAAATTGATATTGACAATATTGATTAATAAAATATATTTTGGTTTAATAATCAGATTAAATAAATATTTAATTTGTGATTTTTATCTTTTAAAAGTTAAAATAAATGTTTTAAACTATAATGTGTATATATATTTGTATATATATTATAGATAATCTTTGTTTTGGAATTTAACTAATAAATAAAGTTTTGGTTTTAAATTCTAATAATATATTAGTAATTGGGAAAATTATGTTTTAAATTAGTTTTTAAGTTTTTCAAAGTTATTTAAATTAATAACTATATGGTTTGAAATTATTTAAAACATATCTTAGTTTAATTTTTTAAATTTACATAAAAAGTTTTTTTTATTTCTTATTAAATATTATTTGATAATTATGATTTAGAAATATTTTATAAAGGTTTAAAATACAAAATAGCATATGGTTTAAAATTTATTTATTTATAAAATTGATTTACAATCATTTTATAAATCATATAAAATTTGTTAAATTGTTATTTTCAAGCCATTATAATAAATGTATTATTTTCCCATAAATATAAAGAATAATTAAAATAGGAAAATTGTATTATAATTTTAAATTAAATAAATTGATTTTAATTTGGGATTCAAAGGATTAATTTGAATTTGGAATTTTATTTTGAAATTCAAACTAATAGATTCTCTAAAATATTTGTATAAGTTTTAATTTATAATTTGTTTTATCTACATTTACTTTTAATACGAAATTCATATATATATATTACATAAGTATAAAATGAATTAAAGAAACCCTTTACAAACATTTAAAAATATAACTTAATTAAATAAAGACAAGTGTTAACATATTAATAACCTTAAATACATGTGTTAAGTTGTAAAACAAACAAAATGACAAGTGTCATTTGATTTTAATCTTTTCCTTATTTTAATTAAATTTATTTCAGCCTTTTAAAACATTTTTTTCACTTTCCTTTATTCTCTTTTTAAAATCAAAAAGCTAGTTGAAAACAAGAAGAAACCATTACACTTAAATCTGATATTCCTCAAATCAATTCCTGCATATAATCAATCTGTTGATCACCTGCATTTCATCTTTGGAAATCAAGTGTTTGCATATCTAAATCACTCCTCAAAATTTCAACTACATTTCTTTACAACCCTACATATCAGGTTCCTGCAAAAGAAAAAAATATAAATCAACCTGATGATCACTGCATTTCTCTGGAATTAATCATCAGCTTAGTAAATAAAAATGACCTGCATGCATCTAATTTTGGTTGGAGTTTCAAATGCAAGCATTCTTCAATCTGGAATCATAAAAGAAAAACCTGTATTTCTTAAAGCCTGAAGCATGTAAAGCATTTTCATCTCTGTTTTCAAGTATTATGCTTCAGCAACTCAATTCTATTTTCAAAGAATGTTCAAACCAAAATCCTATCATCATCAAATCAGTAGTTTGAAGCATTTTCTTTTCAATCTGGATTCAAAGCTTTTCAAGATCTATAAACTGCTCCGTTCTTCAGATTTAAGGTGAGTAACCTTTTATTTAAATATAATTAAGTAAATTGTAGGTTGTCTGATTTTCTCTGAAAAATATTGCTTGTGAATAACATCAACATCTTCCTAATCTCAAATATAGATGCATGATAATATTGAAGCTATTTGTTTGTATGTATATGAGTTTTTGGAAATTACTGTGTACCTAAATAAGTATGTATACTCTGTTAGTATCAGTAAATTGTTGTGTTCTTGATTTAAGCTTTAAAATTCAAATTTTTAGTAGTCTCATGACTTAACCATTATTGTGAAAATGGATTACAAACAAATTTGTTTGTTAAACATATATCTGAAGCATAAAAATTTAAATAAGGTAAATTAAAATCAAACCTTCTCTGGAAATCAAAAATGACCTGAAACATGATTTTGTTTAAAAACATAAATTCCTTAATTTATTAATTTAAGATTATGATTTGAAAGCCCATATGAAAACATGATTTTTAAATCATAAAACATAATATTTAGTTGGAATTTGGGGGAGTAGTGTTGTGATGAACTAAAAAGTTGATTTTGGGAAATTATAATGATTTGAAACATTTGGGAGTCTGAAGCTTCTTGTGAATGAAGATGAGTGATCAGGAACATCATAAAAATTATCAACCTGATGAATTGATCTTTAGATTAGCAGTGGTGAGGATTTTTGCTCTGTAACCCTAAGTTTTTAACAAGTAAGAAATTCGATCTTCATTACCTCTAGGATTGTTCAAGTGTGAAGCTGTTTTTGGGAAGTGTAGCTGGGACTATGACAAGGTTGTGGCCGAAGTTTCGACTCAAGCAAGGGTCGGAGGGGGAAGAACACACCTTTGACAGGTTTTGGGTTTGGGTTTGCACTATTTTTTCAGGTTTGTGAAGAGAGGTTGGTTTTGATTTTCAGGTGAATGGGATTGTTTTGATGATTGTGTTGATGAGTGGGGTTGTATTCTGGTGTGTTGACGTTGCCGGCGTTGGGTGGAGGTGGTCAGAGCCACCGTGCATGTGCACGGTGCTCGTAGTTCTGATGATCAGAAAATGTTGGGTGTTGTAAAGTTTGGAAAGTGCAGAATTTACTCGAGTAAGTACTTGAGTCAATTGAGGGTTTACCTGAAGATAGATGGTTCATGACTCGAAGTAAAAGAGTGTTGAGCTCAGGTAATTTATATAGTTGCAGGTTTTGTTTTTTGTAACCAGACTGTTTCAGGTTTTTTTTAAAAAATTTGAACTAACTTTAAAAAAAATAGCAGAGCAAGATTTGAACTAAGATTTGAAGCAAATTTAAATTTTGAATTCAAATGAATTTGAATTCCAGTGTTCAAATAAATAATGTGCAGAAATGAAATATTTAAAAGATAAACCTGTACAGTATTTTATAAAGTAATTTATAATTCTGGAAATGAAATTTAAAACAAGATTTAAAATTAAGTTAAACCTGGATTTGAAATCCTTAATTCAAATTTGAAATTTGAGTCTGGAAGTTTTAAAAAGGAAATTGGTTTAAAAATTCTAATGTTATAATCAAGTTTGAATATAATAGTATTTTATAATATGTTTTTTATAAATCTGAAATGTGATTTTAAACAGGACTTTAAATTTTATTTTATTTTAAATCTGAATACAAAAACATGATTTAAATTCTAGTGGAAATAAAAATAGTTTTTTAATATAAATGTTTCAAAATCACTTGAATATTTAAAGTATAATTTAAATTTATTTAAATTGATTATGGATTAAAAACTATTTTTAAAATTTGCCATAGGAGATGAGCAATACTTTTAAAAAGATTTTAAATATTTAAACCTTGTTTAAGTTTAAATTTGATTTCATTTTAATTTTAATTTAAAATGGAATTTAGAGAAATTTAAAGTTAAATTATTTTTAATTTACTTTATAGTGATAATTAAATCATTAATAAGAATTAATGATTATCATTAAGTTGATTTGAACTTGATAATTTAATTGATCAAGGTAATTAAGATTTTAATTAATTAATTTTATTAATTAATAATTAGGTTACTTAATTAAATAATTAATGGTTTTATTTAATTAATTAAAGGATTAAGTAAGTTAATTAAAATTGATTAAATTTTAATTAAGAAATCAATTAATTAAATAAGATTTAATTTAATTTAATTAATGAATTGAATTTCTTAATCAAGTAATTAATAATTAATTAAGTTTTTAATTATCACTTGATTAAATTATTAATTAGAGGTTAATTAATGAGTTTTATAAATAATTAAATTTGTAATTAATATTGATTATTTCAGTTAATTACTTTGGAAAAGTAATTAAAGTTTTGTCATTGGTTAATGAAGGTCATTAATATAGTATTATTTTATAATTAATTAATGTGATTAATTTTAATGATTAATTGTATTGATTAATTTAAAGATAATCATTTGAGAATTATTTAAGTATAATTACTTGATGAAAGTAATTAAGAAATTAATTACTAATTGTAATTAATTAAGTTTGTTTTGATTAATTAAGTTAATTAATTAAATTTAATTAATTTAAATTAATCACTGGTTGATTTGAAAAGTAATTACCAATGTAATTAAAAGTGGATAATTACTTAGTGATGTAATTAAGAAAGATAAATTACTTGGTGTAATTTTAATTGAAGGTACTTGGATGATGGAGGAGTTTTGGAATTCTATTACTTTGTGTAATTAATGTGTAATTAGTATGTTGAATAATTACTTAAAGTAAGTAATTAACAATTAATTACTTAGTGTAATTAATTTTGGGTTTTGATAATTGAGTTATATTGAAGATAATAAAGAGATGTAATTAATTAAATATAGTTAAATACTTAATGTGATTAATCAAGAATGATTAATCAATAAGGATAATTGATAATTAATTTAATGGGGTTATTTTAAAATAAAATAATTTGGGATCATTAATTTAAATAATTAATGATATAATTAAGGATTGATTAATAAGAACAATTAATCAATGAAGAAATTAATTAATGTAATTAATTAAGGATTAATGTAATTAATTAAGGATTAATGTAATTAATTATAATTAATTAATTAATGAAGTAACTATAGGTTAATTACTGAATTTGGTTTGGTATAATTAATTTGTGAAATTAATTGGAGGTTAATTACTTGAATGTAATTAAAGGATAATTAATCAAGATGATTAATTAGGGTAATTTGTTAAGAATAATTATTGATTGATTTATAATTAATTAAGGAATATGTAAGAAAGATTTATATGGATGAGTAATTAATTTAATTCATTTTAAATTAATTAAGGAAGAAGTAATTAATTTAGTTCATTTTAAATTAATTATAGATTGGATGAATAAGTCATTGCTTGCGAAATGTTGTTTAATTCCGATTACCTTGAATGATTGAGATCTCAGATATGAAATAAATGATGTTGTGTGATTTGGATGTTATGGTTGCATTTGAGTTGATAATATGAATTATCTGTTTGGGCAGATAATATAGATTATCTGTTATGATGATAATATTGATTATCTATTGTAATGTTGAGAATTATCTATCTGTGTGTATAGATAATATTGAATTGAATTGTTTTAAACTTTAAAACAACTTGGACATAAAAGACACGTTTTGGATTTCGATGAGACGGGGATCGGGTTTTCATATTTGGTTATCCGAAAACCACATCGATCCAAATTAACAATAGGTCATGAATCTCAAGTGAAGATGAAGATTCAGAGTGAGGTTATCGTCATTAACTCTGAGGGTGATTCCAAAATGAGTGTAACGAGATAATGCCTACGGTTTCGTTCGAACCCGGAACAAACTTGTATGGATTGAATGCTTTCAGAACATCGTCAGGTGGACGATGAGTATTCTAAGAGATGTGTTCTCTAAAGGTAATCGTAACCTCAAGCCTCATCAACCGGGAATGGCTAAAACATGGGAGGTGCAACAAGGCTTCGTGTGTAGCTCCCACTGGAGAGCGAGATTTACCCCTAGAAGTCCCTTTATATTCGGCTGTGTGGGAAATTGGTTGCAAACAACTGCGGGGTTGTCTTGTTCGGGACTGTTCGGTAAGGAATGGTTCCGGCCTTGTGTTGCAGGGGAGCGGGCGTACTCCTCGGTATGGTGATCTAGGCCACGTACTGTGATGGGCGGTACCCCAGTAGCCCTGCCATTGTATGGAATTCAAAATCCAATAAGTACCAACGGTTTTGATTGTATTACCCACTTTTGTGGCTAGTAGCTGGAATTTAATGAATGTCACAATTTCGGCTATTTCATATTTACTTGAAAACCCTAGACCTATTATAATATCACTGAATTTCCTATCAAATGTTTTGGTTAGCGTAAGGTAAAAACTTTTCCATGTTTATGTGTGGGAAGTCTTACGTGATACCTTTCTTTTAAAAGGTTTTTAAAGTTAAGCAACCTTAACCTGTTACTCACACCAGACCCATGTCTGACCTGGAGTTTATCTTTGTTTTCTTAAACTCTTGGGTACTCAAATTTTTACGAGTAGCCAAGGGATTCAGGCTAGCTTTGAAGAATATTGGAGGAGCAATGGAGCAGGAGGCTTCTGCGTTAGATATATGGTTTCCGCTGTGTGTTCTCTGTGTTGTGTTGTATTGAGTTGTAAATACTAGACAGGTGTTTATAACTGTCTAGTATATGTGATGTGTATGCTGTGTATCTCTGAATGATATTTTATATTATGTAATACTTATGTTATTAATATAATTTATTCGTTCCGCTGTCGAGATTCTTGTGTTTGTTTCTTCTTTCTCTTCTCTCTTTTCTTCTTCTATCCCTTTCTTCCTTAACAGATGATGCGATTTTCTGGGAGTAGAAAGTCGGGTCGTCACAATTTTTGTGCTTGATGACTTCTTTGAGAATTGTGAATCCGGATTGGTGGATCCGCAATACTCAATTTTCTTTTTAATTGATGTCGAAATTATTTTATGTGATATTTCTTTTCGAGCCGATTTGCATGTTTTGCGCTACTTAGATTTCGAAAATCGATTTTTTTGAAAGGATTGGCTTGATTTTTATGACGCCGTATCCTATGTCCCGAATGGACTATTCATCTTCGACACTTTCAATCTGTTGAGCGGATTTCTATTTTTCTAAATGATTTTGATTCCAACTTGGTGGCACCATTTTATTCTCTAGACTCGCATGTTGAGAAAAGTGTTATTTCTTTCGTTTGGGTAGTTGTGAATTTTTCGGTATTTTTGAGCTTGTCTTAGGATTACCACCTAGCGTTAAGGTCTTTTCAGCTCGACCTTGCCACTGATTTTCATTTGCTGCGGTTTGCGGAAGTTAACATTCCACTTACCGCATTCCGCCCTTGTTGTGATTCTTATGAATGACTTAATGTGTCATTCAGTTTGTCTAGCTTATTTCATCCATTTTATGAATCGAGTATTCTACGAATATCTCGATGACTCCATTTTTGTATTTATTGATTTTGGATGAAAACTGCAATTTAAAATTTTGCAAATCTTTTTCATAAGATTTATTTATAAGTATGATTGTTTTTGTTCTGGAACGAACAAAGAATATTCGTAAAGTTTTTAAGAGATATTTTTATCCTATAGAAGATGATTTTGTGATTGTAATGCCCATTGAGTGCTTTAAGAATTCTGGTCGATGCGCTTGATCAACGTTATCGATAGGAATTTCCTAAATGCTTTGATGAGACAATTTGACATGATATATTCACTTGTAAAAATGTAAATTTTTCTGGAAAGATTATTACGTAAAGATAATTGTGATTTTCAAAGTTTTAGCTTTTTGGAAAAGAAGATTATTTAAAAGAACTCCTTTTTTATACTCTTATTCTGGTGATTCCCGAGGGGAACCAAGACTTTATCTTTTGTACCAATGCTAGTCGTATTGGTTTGGGTGCCGTCCTCTTGCGAAAGAGAACGTGCTATCACTTTTGTTTCTAAATAATTTAAGCCGATCGAGACTAGGTATGCCACTCATGATCTAGCGCTCACGGCTATTGTTGTCGCTTTCAGAATTTGGCATCATCATCTATTTTTGAGGGAGAAATTCGTTCTCCACTCCGATCATAAATCTTTGAAATGTTTATTTTCTCATAAGGAAATTAATGTTGACTCGAGTTCCTTGCACCTTATGATCTTGATATTCTTCATACTCCCGAAAGGGGAAATCGTGTTGCCAATACCTTAGTCGTAAGCAACAAGTGGTTGTTTCTTTGATGATGTCCGAATGGAATGATCTTTTTACCAGGTTCATCGGATGTTTCGATGCACTTCGTTTTATTGAGCTCATCTCATTTCTTTCATGGACTAGCGTCCGATGTTCTTTTATGGAATTCAGTTCATCGGATGTACCGTTATTGTACTACATCGATGTCTCGGCTTTTCGGTTCATTTGACGTACCGTTGTACTGCTCGGTGTTCCGAATTATTTGAACTTTGGTTCACCTGGCTTACCGTTATTGTACTACGTCGTTGCACCGGTTAAACCTTCTACTATTCATGACGTTTTCCACGTCTTTTATCTACGGAGATGCCTTAGGGATACTGATTTTATTCTTGATCCCGGTGTTATTGAAGAAATTGAAGTTTCTCCTATTTGACTTTTAGGCACCATTTTATTCGCATCATTGCTTCGGAGGTTGAGCGACTTCGAAATAAAGATATTCTTTTTGGCAAAAGTTCAATGGTTCTCAAATCTTATATTGGTAATCCACGGAATTCATCGAGCGAACACGTACAAACTTACTCCTTCGTGCTCTTTGAGGTGAAATTCTGGTTTCAAATTTATTTTGTGTTGATATGCTTTTATGGTTGTTACTTTTATTTTCTTCTTAAATATTGCGTGGACGCAATTTATTTAAGGAGAGGAGTTTGTTAAAAACCCGCATATTTTACGATTGAGTATTTAAATAATTTATTTAAATATTTCATCGTTAGTTGGATTTTAGTCCAAAAAGCTACTTTTTGCAAACATTCGAATTAGGACTCGAGACCACCCCCATCGAGTTCAAAATGACGTTTGCGACCATTTTGAGTATAAACTTTGATATGTTTGGAGATAGTAGAATTTTGCTACTTTTCACTTAAGGCTTTGGGTTGGGTTTCATCGCATTAACCCCACTTATTACTCTAGCTCGGTCCACCTCTCCTCTTTACTTCATTTTTATTTTCCTAATATCAAGCTTTAGAAACAATGGAGAAAGGAATGGGAAATTAAAACTCCAAGCCCCAGTTTCCATTTGCAAATCAAGTTCTAGCTCCAAATTTATAGAAGAAGCTTTGGTAAGCCTCCTCCTCTTCTTCTCCAACTCATTCTCTTAACAATTTCAGAAATTCCTAAACCTAATTTAGGAGATGTTTCTCTTTTAAGCTTAATTTCAAGCTTATTGGGTTGGAATTGAAGAGTGATTGTTCTTGCCATTGCTCTATAGCTTCTTCTTCATTTGTTTTTGGTTTTAAGGTGAGATTTTTATGTCACATCTTAGTCTATAATTATCTTCGATTGTTAGGTATGAATTCCTAACACTTATTCTTGTGCAATTGATTTTGGTTTGGATTGATTTGGTGTATATTCCAATTTTTGGTGTTTTGAAATCAAAATATATGAAAATCCTATTATGGATATTTGGACATTGATATTTGAGGCGTATCGAAGAGCTGTTAAGGTTGGTTGGCGTGTGGCGTAAATCGTTAGTCGTCATTTGCTTGTCCGATCGCTTTCGATATTAATTTGGCCATTTTTGGTCGAGGTTTAGGAAATGTTCTGAATTCCAGTTTCAGACGTCCGAATCTGGAATTTCAGACGTCTAAATTGGCTCGATTTCAAACAGAAAGGAAATAGGCTAAAAACACCTATTTCAGATCCATGAAACATTTGGTTCAGACGCCTGAATTACGTTCTGGAAAATTTCTAATTTTCCAGATTCAGACGTTTGAACCATCTATTTCAGACGTCTGAATCTACTGTTTTTTGCCTGCTTGCCTATTTTGCTTAAGAATTCCAATTTTATCGATTCGTGTTGATTCCGATTTGTTTCAATCATTTATTATCGACTTTGATGACATTTTCTTCAGAATTTTTGGGAATATCCATTTTGATGGATTCAGTATAGATTTCTTTGGATTTTATTCACGTCTTTGAATGTGAATTTTGGTGATTGATTGTTTCTACAATCATTTCTGTGATTTGTCACTTTAAAAATAAAAAGGTTTTCTATACTAGTAGTAAATATCAAAAATCTTCCATTAAAACGATTTCAACACTATTTTATTACAAAGCTCGTTTTTTAAACCGTTTTCCAATCTACTAGTATATATAAACCTTTACCTCACTCGTATGAGAATTCTAATTAAACGGCTTAGTAAAACAAGTGGTATGAAACGCTTGTATTTACTTCGTCGGTTAATTCTTGGACTTGTTAGATTGAATTTCTTGTGAAAATTTTCGAGTGGAGACTTACAGTTTGTTCGTAAATATTTAAGTTAAGCTAGTGGTTATGGGACATGAAGCTAAGCTCATATATTTACTGGCTTAGTGTAATTGACACTTCTTGATGATCGATGACGATCATTTTAGGGTTTAGACTAGAAATGTGCGATGTCTCTTTGTCCACGTAGGGGACTGTACCTCATTATATTGAGCTTCGTCTCATTTCTTTATGGGCTAGCGACCCATGTTCTTTTATGATATTCGATTCATCGGATGTACCGTTATTGTACTACATCCATGTCTCGGCTTTTCGGCTCATTGGACGTACCGTTATTGTACTACGTCGGTGTTTCGAATTGTTTGACTTTCAGTTTATTGGACGTACCGTTATTGTACTATGTCGCTGTTCCGAATTGTTTGAGTTTCGGTTCATCGGATATACCGTTATTGTACTACATCGATGTCTGTGCTTTTTGGTTCATTGGATGTACCGTTTGTACTGCGTCGATATTCGGAATTTATGGTTAGCGACCATGGGATAGCATCCCATTTGTGATACACGTGTTGGTGAGTTTTCACGCTTCCGTTTGTGATAGGCCTTCTCCCCCCTTTTTTGTGATTTTTGGATTCTGTTCGTCGACGGAAATTCTATCGGTTTAGAAAACCGTCGAATGAATTTTGAAATAAAATTTTGCCGCAAGCGCACGGTGTATGAATGTAGCACACGGTGAATACGGGTCGATCCGCAGGGAATTGACGATTTTAAAATTCTATTCAATCAAATTAACCAAAGCTGAAAGTGTGATTAGCTAAAAATGTATGAAACTAACAAAAATTAGCAAAAGAAAAATAGATAAAAATATGAGAGTTAAATGACAATTTAGAGGCAATTTCCACTCTCTAAATCACATAAATCAACAAAATGAAGTTGTGATCTCTCTTTTCTTGTTATTAGTGAATTAGTTGATGTGCTTATCATAAGTATGGTATATTTGTGCTATTAATTAGCACAATACAAACCATCAAACTATAACACAACAACTAATACACTTTTAAATCTCATAAAATATGACAACAAAGTTGAAAGCAAAATCTATTTTAAGCATGGCCTATTAACTATTAATTAGAAATATAAGCCATCAAATTTTACTTTCAACAATCACTTCTTTGCCATAATCATATGTAGATGAAGAGACAATTTGTGTTTTGTTTGTTTAAGCATAGCTTATTTGTTATGAACAACATAGACTATAAAATTCAAAGCTAAACAACATCATTAAACCACTTCAATCATTCTCATTAAGCATAAAAAGAGGGCATAAACATCAAATTAAGTTGAAGCTACATGATTAGAGAGCTTCATTCCCCCTAAATTGAAGGGGTTTAGCCTCTCATATTTGTCATCGTATGAACAAATGTAGCAAGCAACATTGAATAAAAAGAAGGGGAAAAAGAGAGCAAAATGAAAGGAAAAATTATTCTACTTGCATAAAAGAGAAAAGATCTACACTACAACATGAAAGTAAATGAACATGAAAAGGAAAGAGCATGTATTAAATTGAATAAAAAAAAGATTACATAAAATAAAAATGGCTAAGTAGCCATGAAAAGAGAAAGATGAGCTTTCATTTTATTTTTGATCTAAACTAAACAAAAGAGAAGGTGGCCTAAGATAGACTAAGAGAAGAGAGATTACATCAAACATAAGAGGTATATATACAAGTTTTAAAACCCTAATTCACTTTTTGGGGAATGCCCAAAATGCCCCTTAGGAAGTGTGGAGGCCAAGTAATCATTAACATGTCTTAATCACCCATTATGTGCGCACGAAACCATTAACTCCATAAGCATTTGCATTAGCCTTTAATTTGTACATTAAGGTAGGTGGGTAGGTGGGGTCCTCCATGATCTTCACTTTGAATTATTTCCATCTTCATTCCTTTATATCCATTTTGTGCATGCATGTTTCTTCATGAACCCACTAATATGAGAAGCTAAATTACTACAAAATATTATAGAAATTTCCAATTAAATTCTCTCAAATTAATATACGCGCACAAATGGCCATTTTGCCCTTATATGAAGATGAATATGTGAAAATTTGGAACTAATATGAATTTTGGTTAAAACAAGTTAAAATACCCAATATGATCATTTATTTAATTTAAATAGAATAAATATGGTGGTAAAAATATGCGCATTTACGTGCACATCAAATACCCCCACACCTATCTTTTTATTCTTCCTCGAATAGGCTAAAACTAAGATAAATCAGTTTTCGTAAGAAGCATGATTGCATTAAGCGTATGCAATAAGCCATTAAACCTCTGGGTGTCCCCAGTAGGACGAGTGTAGTCTCGTGAGGGTTTTCAACGGATACTACCCACAAAATCAAAATGCAAAATAAAAAATGTAAAGTGAAAATATTTACAAAAATGCAAGATTTATTTAAAAAGAGATGAATGCGAGTTTTTGAAAATACTTACAAATAAAGGATTTACTTTTAAATCGACACTTATAAGTTAAATATAGGTTTTGGTTATTATCTTGAAAACTAATGTCATTTACTAGTCAAAATTTCCAACCAAAATCAAGTTATCATAAGAAATAGACAATAGTTTAACTCGTTGTTTCAGTTGATAACAAAGTGTATCTATGAAATGGATCCTGACGTAGCGGATTATAACGGATGACGATGAAATGAAGATTTCATGTCAAACTAATCGAAGAACGATTAGGTGAAGCAATATAAATCGATGGATTGAAAGAAACCGAATGCCTAAATTCGTTGATCTCCAAAAGATACCGAATTCTAGTTATCCCCAACACGTTGATCGCGCACGATACTGTGTTAAAAGATCTATGATTCTTCGACATTGATCTCGCGCACGAGATTCCGTGAATCGGCTTCAAATCCGTTGATTCGAGCGCACTCGAATAACCGAAAATGGAGAAAGGAGATCACACTCAACTTCCAATTTTCAAGAGGCACAAAGCACTCAAACAAAAGTTTATTCAAAATCAACCTACTTTACAAATGACACGACCCCCATATTTATAGGGTTACAATTCAACACTCATACGACTCAGCCGACCCAACCTAGGTCGTTAACGACCTAACAGTACGCGACCCAACACCAGAGACTCGCGACCTACGACCTAGGACAAACACAGGTTACAACGACCTAACAACAATGCGACTCACAAATATACATACAACTCAATATATACAACACGAGTTATGACTTAAAGAAAATACAACTTCAACACATTCAACACATTACACGAGTTAACAAATATACGACCTAACGGTTACACGAACTAACAAAACAACTCTGGAAAGCACTGCAGTGACCTTCTGGAAGCGACCTAAGAGAATGCTTCTGGGAAATCTTCACGCGACCTAACACTTAAGCGGCATGCTTCATGCGACTTAAGAAATGTAGCGATTTAAAGCCTTAGCGACACAACTTAGGTCGTAGCTCGTCAGGTTCTTAGTTCGAAGGGTCGGAGCGACCTAACGAAATGCGTACCGGCTTCCTTAACTCGCTAGGTCGGTTCACACAGCTTATATACGACTTAGGAATTGGCGTGCTAGGTCACTGGAACGATCTACACTTTAAGTTGTTAGGTCGCGAACGTCTTAAAATAGTCGAGCGACCTAGAGCAGCTGAAACATATGAACGACCTAAGGTACACTATCTCGAATTCACACGATTGATACAGCGTGCTACATCATCCTTCCCCGGTTGACAAGAATTCATCCTCGAATTTGCATCTTCATCTTCCTTGAAGCTTATCTCCATGATGTGGAATCAAATGTTTAACATTGAAATCCTCAGAAGTATGGACATGATCCGGCATTCTCAACTGATAAGAATTATCTTTGATCTTCTTCAAGATTTCCCCTGGGCCAATTCTTCGAGCTCTCAACTTGTTGTAAGTTCCCACAGGAAAACGATCTTTCGTCAAAACGGCGTAAACCAAATCACCTTTCTTGAAGTCCACACTTCTTCGCTTCTTATCCTCCATTTGTTTATACTTCTCATTTGATGCAAGCAATCATTCATAAACCATTCTATGACACTCCTGCAGCTCATTCACGAAATCACAAGCTTGCTTAACAATTCCCTTCTGACATGGCACTGTTGTCAAATCCAACGGTCCCTTCGGAATTGCTGAATATACAACTTGAAATGGACTGAATCCAGTACTTCGATTAATAGCGTGATTATGTGCAAATTCTGCTTGGCATAACTTCACATCTCAGCTTTTCAAATTGTCTTTCACAAGACATCTCAATAAGTTTTCCAACGATCTATTCACCACTTCCTTTTGCCCATCTATTTGCAGATGATAGGCGCTACTAAACTTCAGCTTCATTCCAACCATCTTCCACAAACTCAACCAAAAATGGCTTAGAAATCTAGTATCCCGATCAGAAACAATAGATTCTGGTAGCCCATGCAATCGATACACCTCTTTAAAGAACAATTGTGCAACTAGGACGGCATCAGCTGTCTTCTTACAAGCGATGAAATGTGCCATTTTTGAAAATCTGTCTACCACCATATATATGGAATCATTTCCACATTGAGTTTTCGGCAAACCCAAAACGAAATCCATGCTTATATCAACCCATGTTCTGGTAGGCACAGGTAATGGCATATATAATCCTGCATTTGTAGCGGTTCCCTTCGAAACTTGACAGATATGACATCTCTTCACAAATCTTTCAACTTCTTTTCTCATGGAAGGCCAAAAATAAGATTGAGAAATCAACTGCAATATCTGATCTCTACCCACATGTCCTTCTTCGTGCAATTATTTCACAATCTTCATTCGCAAACTACAATCTGGAATACATAATCGATTTCCCTTGAAAAGAAAACCATCCACTAACATAAACTCATCCATCTTCCCTTTATTGACTTCGTGTACAAACTTCGCGAAGTAAGGATCATCAACAAACAATTCTGGCAACACATCAAACCCCGTCACTTCAACCTTCATTGTAGTCAATAAATGATTCCTTCTACTCAATGCATCTGCCACACGGTTTGTAATTCTCGACTTACGTTTCACTACAAGTGTAAATTGCTGCAAGTATGCAATCCACGATGCATGCCTAGCTACTATCTTGTCCTGCCCTTGCAAGTGCTTCAACGCTTCATGGTCTGTATACAAAACAAACTCCTTATGGAACAGATAATGCCTCCAGTGCTTCACAGCTTGATCAATCGCGTAAAACTCCACGTCATAAGTGCTATATCTCAACTTGGCTCTAGACAATTTCTCACTGAAATAAGCAACTGGTCTTCCATTCTGACTCAATACTCCACCAATTCCAACCTTCGAAGCATCAGTGTGTAACTCGAACAATATCTGAAAATTCGGCAGTACCAGAATGGGTGCTGTCGTAAAAGTATCTTAATCTTCTCAAAAGCTAACTCTGCTTCCTTTGTCCACACGAACTTCTTTCCTTTCATGCAATCGGTTATAGTTGCCATCACGCTGCTAAAATGTGGAATGAATATTCGATAAAAAGATACCAGCCCATGAAAGCTCCTCACTTCAGTAATTGTCTTTGGTTGTGGCCAACTCCTGACAGCTTCCACTTTGCTTTCATCCACTTGAATACCCTCCTTCGACAGAACATATCCCAGAAACAAAGCACTCCGCGCCATAAACACACATTTCTTCGTTGCTGCAAAAAATTGTTCTTGACGAAGAATAATTAGCACCTTTCACAAATGTTGAATATGCTCTTCTGTACTAGCACTGTAAATCAAAATATCATCAAACTAAACTACTACGAACTTCCCAATAAATGGTCTGAAAATCTGGTTCATCACTCTCATAAAAGTACTAGGAGCATTTGACAAGCCAAACGGCATAACTAGCCATTCGTATAGACCTACCCTAGTTTTAAAAGCAGTCTTTCACTCATCCCGGTCTAATACGAATTTGATGGTATCCACTCTTCAAGTCAATCTTTGAGAACACAACAGCCCCACTAAACTGATCAATCAAATCATCGAACCTCGGCATAGGAAACCAGTATCTCACAATGATCTTATTTAGAGCGCGACTGTCCGTACACATCCTCCACGAACCATCCTTCTTGGGTACCAATAAGGCTGGCACTGCACAAGGACTCAAGCTCACCCGAACACGCCCTTGTTCTAACAACTCCTCCACCTGCCTTCTCAGTTCCTCATGCTCCTTAGGACTCATCCTGTAATGTGGCCTGTGAGGTAATACCGCCCCTGGCACAAGATCAATCTGATGCTGAATATCTCTCAACGGTGGTAACTCCTTTGGCAACTCTTCAGAAAACACATCTCTGAATTCTTCCAATACTGGTTTGACTTCCTCTGGAATTTCAACCTCCTCACTACTTTCTCATCCGATCAACAAAAACACTTCAGGCTCGTCCTTCACTTCTTTGACAAACTCCTTCAAAGATAACAAAGTTTTCAGATCTTCAATCTCCTCCAACTTGCTTTCGTCTTGTTGTCGTTTCTTAGGAACCAAAGTGATTTTAGTGCCCTCGAACATGAAACTGTAGCTATTGGTACGACCATCATGTTGCACAGCTCTATCATACTGCCATGGTCTCCCCAACAACAGATAACATACATCCATATCAACCACATCACACCAAAATTCATCTTTGTATTTCTTCCCAATTGAAAAAGTTACACGAGCTCTTCGATTAACCTTCACTTCTCCACCTTTCCTCAACCAAGCTAACTTGTAAGGTTTAGGATGCTTCTCAGCCTTTAATTCCAACTTCTTTATAGCTTCTGTAGAGATGATATTGTCACAACTTCTCGCATCAATAACAAACTTGCACACCCTTCCCAAGATAGTACATGTTGACTGAAAGATGTTACTCCTCAACCAACTTGAATCATCCTCTTGCTTTGGTGTCAAAAAGATCTCCTCGTCGTCAAATTACGTCCCTCATCTCCCGACAATAATTCTTCCTCCTCAGCTTGTGGCGAATTGGAACATTCTACTTCTGTATTCTCATCCTCTACCTCAGCAATCATTGCTCGCTTCTTTGGCTTCGGACATTCATTGCTCTTGTGACCAAACTCCTAACAATTAAAGCATTTGATACCACTATTGACCTTGGTCTTAGCAACTTCATTAACAACTGGTTTCGCAACAGCCTTGGAAACATTCGCATTGCTACTAGCCACTTTCACTTGATTGTTGGAATTTGTAAACACACCACCTCCTCTTCTGCCTTGCTTCACCCAAGCTAACGCCTTCTGGTGTGCTTCTGCAACAGATCTAGGATCAAACATATTCACCATATCTTGAATCTGCATTCTCAACCGTCCAACAAGTCTAGCAGTCAGCTGTTCCTCTGTTTCCATGATATCATTCCTGGCAATCAATTGATAAAATTCATCCGCATAATCATTCACCGACTTCGTTCCCTATCTCAAGTTCTGCAATCGCTAGTACATAAGAGACTGATAATTATAAGGTAAGAAATTAGCTCTCATTAACTTTTTCATCTTCTCCCATGACTCAATCTTTGACTTCCTCATTTTCTCCCGTGTAAGTTTAGTTTGCTGCCACCATGCTAAAGCTCTCCCCCTCAACCTTGTAGCAACTAACTTAACTCTTCGATGCTCAGGAACTTCTTTGGAGTGAAAAATCTCTTCAACATTAGACAACCAATCCAGAAATTCTTCTGCTACCATTCCTCCTTTGAATTCTGGAATTTCTATTTTCATTTCCGACACCCATTTACGATCATCTTCTACCTCCCGATAGTGATTTCGTACTTGGTCTTGATGTCGATAATGAACAATACATCTATCACCATCTTCATCATAGTAAAATGTACTTCGATATCGATCTCAACCATCAACATTCCCACGATCACGCATATCTCTTCTACTATATCTTTCATCATCACGATATGGCTCATTTTCAAATCCACATGGGGTTCTTCTATCTTCACTTCTGTACTAATGGTATTCTCTTCTAATAGAAACTGATGATTCTCTTTGATCTCTACGGGATTGTGGTGACACCCTCCTCTCTTCCGCAACCGATGGCGAAACTCTATTTCCTCCATGGTTCGAGACTGGCAACCTTCTCCATTGACTTTGATTCATACCAATCATCAACTTCTCTAACTTCCCAATACCTTCATCAAACTTTTCATTAGTACGTTGTTCCATTTGCTCAGCTTCTTCTCTTCTATACAACACTTCAACATTTTGATGACGATTAGCTCTCCTCGGCGGCATGATTGAATCAAATAATGTTCAACAACTCGGCTTAAGCTTCAACAACTGAACTTTCGGCCTTGATCTTCAAACTGACGCACGGCTTCAACTTGAACAAATCTCCCACAAACTTGAACAAGTTCGGCTCGGCTTTGAACAACACTTCACTTAGCTCGGCTTTGCTTGATTTAGCTCGGCCTTGACTCTTCAAACTCTTCTCTTTGGCTCCAAGGACTTGGCGTAGCTATGATTGGCTAAGTCAAGCTCTGATACCAAACTAACATAGCGGATTATAACGGATGACGATGAAATGAAGATTTCATGTCAAACTAATCGAAGAACGATTAGGTGAAGCAATATAAATCGATGGATTGAAAGAAACCGAATGCCTAAATTCGTTGATCTCCAAAAGATACCGAATTCTAGTTATCCCCAACACGTTGATCGCGCACGATACTGTGTTAAAAGATCTATGATTCTTCGACATTGATCTCGCGCACGAGATTCCGTGAATCGGCTTCAAATCCGTTGATTCGAGCGCACTCGAATAACCGAAAATGGAGAAAGGAGATCACACTCAACTTCCAATTTTCAAGAGGCACAAAGCACTCAAACAAAAGTTTATTCAAAATCAACCTACTTTACAAATGACACGACCCCCATATTTATAGGGTTACAATTCAACACTCATACGACTCAGCCGACCCAACCTAGGTCGTTAACGACCTAACAGTACGCGACCCAACACCAGAGACTCGCGACCTACGACCTAGGACAAACACAGGTTACAACGACCTAACAACAATGCGACTCACAAATATACATACAACTCAATATATACAACACGAGTTATGACTTAAAGAAAATACAACTTCAACACATTCAACACATTACACGAGTTAACAAATATACCACCTAACGGTTACATGACCTAACAAAACAACTCTGGAAAGCACGGCAGTGACCTTCTGGAAGCGACCTAAGAGAATGCTTCTGGGAAATCTTCACGCGACCTAACACTTGAGCGGCATTCTTCATGCGACTTAAGAAATGTAGCAATTTAAAGCCTGAGCGACCCAACTTAGGTCGTAGCTCGTCAGGTTCTTAGTTCGAAGGGTCGGAGCGACCTAACGAAATGCGCACCGGCTTCCTTAACTCGCTAGGTCGGTCCACACAGCTTGTATACGACTTAGGAATTGGCGTACTAGGTCGCTGGAACGGTCTACACTTTAAGTTGTTAGGTCGCGAACGTCTTAAAATACTCGAGCGACCTAGAGCAACTGAAACATCTGAACGACCTAAGGTACGCGATCTCGAATTCACACGATTGATACAGCGCGCTACATCAGATCCGTAGTTGACTATCAAAGTTTATCAAAGTAGTATTTTCACTTCTTTTCAATAACAATTCAAATCAAATAAGTAAAAATAGTGCTAGGATTTCAATTGCTTGCTCTCTCATTATTTGTAAGAAAAATTACACACCTAGCTCAGGTAAACTGAGGCCAGATATACCACCCATGCACTGCCTTTCGGGCTTATGTGAGGGAGTACAGGGCATGGCGAGTGCATACACTTTCATGCATACACCTATCGACCGTAGGTGGTTTTATTAAGGTTGTTCTTTTTTTTCTTTTTCTTTTTTACATGTGTTCCAAACATGTATAACCGTGGGGACTTTTAAATGAGTATGAAAGCACATAATCAAAGATTCCAAGTAATTCACACATGCATAACCGTGAGGACTTTTAAATGAGAGTGAATACTTGGATGTTATATATATATATATATTTTAAGAGAGAGAATGTTGCAAAATCATCTTAGCACCATTTAACTTAGAAGACAAAAAAAATGTTGTATCTTTACTTTAAATCGACCACTTTTTAAAACAAAGATTTTCAATTAGGATGTATTTCATAATTAACACGTTTGAATCTACCTATATACTAGTTAAACCATTGTTATTTGTAATTTAACTTCATTTTTATTTTTGTTAAGACAAAAAAAATTTCAAAAATTTTAATTTAATAAACCAAAACCATATATTTATTCTATAATGTTTCTTTAAAAATAAATAAAAATGTTAAAAAAAATAGTTTTTTGAATTTTTTTTAGCTTTGGAAGAAAAAGCAAAAATGAACCATGGAAAATTAAAAATGAAGACAAGTCTCCCCCCACACTTGATTTTGACTGTGTCCCCACATTCAACCCAAGTGAAAGGAGAAAAATAAAAATAAAAACATGACATTTATTTAAATGAAAATGAAAAGGTTATTATTTGCAAGAGATCGGAAAATATATAGTTAAAGAGTAAATGAAACGGTCTTCCAAAGACCGATTCATTTATCTCATCAAGTATACGAGACACAACTTAAGCACGAAAAACCAATTCGTAAAAGATTCTAAAGTTGATTGTCGACTTGGAAAAACGAATGTCGTTTTATTGAGAACCGTATGATTTGTTTTATTTTTGATGATTTTCGGGGTTGATAAAACAATTGGTTGAAATTCAAGTTTATTTTCACCAAATTGAAAGTTAAGCTCATTATCGACAAATTTTTCAAAATTATCGATTTCAAAATTGAAATGGTGATTTAACTCTTCCCTTTCGGAATTTAACAACTCATTTTCGAAAAGTCCAAAAAGTTTATGTTCGTTAAATTCGACTTCTTTGTTGGATTAGAAACAACTTCATCGCGTAAATCGAGTTTAAAGTTCAAAGTTGTCATATTCAAATTTTCAGAAAAAGGAAGATCGAAGTTTAAATCAAGTTTCACACCCTCAAAAGAATTGAAATCCAACTCAATTACTGTGTTTTCAACAATTTCATTAAGATCGTCATTATCAATTTCAAAAGTTGTTATTTGAAAATCATCGATTTGGGTAAAAGATGGATTATTGTTTGACTCGTCACTCATTGAAATTTGATTTTGTTTCTCACGAAAATTTTCCAATGTTTTAATCAACAAATTCGTGTGATCATCGTAAATTTCATTCATTTGCTCAACAAAGTCAAATTTGTAATTATTAACATGACAATTTTTGATTTGGACTTGTTGAGAACAAGATTGTCAATTTCGATAAACGGTAGATTATGATTTGAAACTTCGCAAGTTGAGATTTGATTATGATTTTCATGAATTTTTTTGTATTTTTCAAGTAATAAATCCCCGTTATCTTTTTCCATTTGGTCAACAAAATCAAATTCATGATTATTAATTTGAAACCTTTCATTTTGAATTTGTTGATAACCAAAGTTTTCAATCGTATCATTATTGAAACTATTCCCATTGCCAAAATTATTTGAAAATTAGGTCACATTTTTTTCTTGATTTTGAAATTCATCTTGAAACTCGAAATTGAATTGGCATGGGTTACACTTGAAATCATTTGAATTTTGAAGTGAATTCAAATTTTGATTATTTTAAAAACCTTGATTCGAGTTATAGCACAAATATGAATTGCACAACTCGTTTATCTCTTGATTTTGTTGCGTAGAGAGTTCAAGTAACGACAAAATGCTGTTTTCAAGAGTTGAGGGTTGACCATTATTTTGAAAATTTGTGGTTCAAAATTCGAATTGTCTAAACAAAAGTTGTTGTTAAAATATCCATACGAATTTGGAGTGAACTCATATGGACTATATTGATTTTCACAACTAAATTCAAGTGAGTAAGAAAAAGGAAACTCGGACATGTTCAAGATCTTTTTTTTTTTGTTTTTTTATAAAGAAAAATATTTACAAGTAGAATTTATTTTTCAAAATGGAAAATTGATTTTTGTTTTGTTTTTGGATTTTCAATTTTTTTGGCTTTTTTTTAAAGAAAAAGTTTTATATATTTTTTTGGATTTTGTTTTTTCGTTTTTTTAAATATGCATGAACTAATGCAGCTAAATGAATGCAAAGGACTTAACTACAATTTGCTGTCCTTAGTAGCTCCTAACCCAAAATTGTATAATCATACTTTTTCTTAAATCAACAAAATATTTCTCAGCCAGGTAACGGACAGGAGTTAACGGTGCACCACGAATCACCGTAGCAATGCAGCCGAAGGTTTAAGTACCTTCAGAGGAACAACCAGTATAATATTTACGTATCACCGTAATTTTTATGACTGGTTATTACTCTGCCGTAGCCTAGACACCAAGAAATAAAATCATTCAAATAAAACAATTGTGAAGATACAATTAAGCCCTAAGTGAGCTCGTGACACCCTTAGGTCCAACGTCTAACCTTTATTATTAATCAAATTCTACGATGAAATGCTTTTGTGGGCTAAGGAAAGGGTGATGAAATCCCTCACCTTATGTGAATTGGGGTATTAACCTTAGAAAAGAAAATAAGATGAGATGAATGCAAAACAAGAAACTAAACGTGTATTAACAATGCAACTAAAATGAAGTTGTTTTTGTTTTTTTTTTTTTGGATTTTGAAATTTTTTTTACATATAAATGTAAATGCAAACAACCAATAATGCATTTAAATAAAAACAAGGAAAAAGGGCACGATACCAGAGCGTGCAGATTATTAGCAAATTTTTTTTTAGCGGCAATTTTTAGCAAGCAAGCGGTATGTTTTTTGGCAAGCGGTGCTTCTTTGCAATTTTCTGCTTTGGCAACCTGAAATTAAAACAAGATATATACAATTTTTATTTTATTTTAATGATATATCAAATGACAAACTAAGCAAAGGAAAAAAAACTATTGAAATCAAAAGAAACAAAACAAAGGATTTCCAAACAAAGCAAAACGAAACTTATTTGGTTTTTTTTAATCATAAAACAAAATTGATGAACTTAAAACAGTCTAAAACTGTAAAAGGAAATAAAACAAAATTAACCTTTTTTTTAATGATAAAACCAACCTAAAAACAAAATAAAAAAAAGAATACCCAAAATTTAACTTCTCACTTACTAAACTCGTTACCCACACTCACTCAAGTTATTACCCTGCCCGCTTTAAAGAATACCCGGCCCACTAAGATAAAACAAATGAAACAAAGTTCATTGTCTTCATTTTCGAAATAAAATTAACTAAACACCCAGATTCTTTCACAAAATCTCCCAAATTCTCAATTCTTACAAATTCTGTTAAATGAAAACCCCCAAAAGCCTCGTCAATTCGAAGTCAGTCAATCGCAAGATGTCAGATGAGATCGGAGGGTAGTTGTGAGTTGCGATTTTTGGGAGGAACTTCGCGGTTTTGGGTAGTTCGTGATTCAGGGGTGTGGCGGCACTGATTGGAATGGAATGGGTTGAGAGGAGAGAGGAGTGTCGATGGCTAAGTTGCGAGTGCAAGCATGTGGTGGTGTGTGACGTCGCTGGTTGATGATTGTGGAGTTCTGGGAATTGGGATGCGATGGAGGTTGAGTCGAAGCCGCGAAGTGGTTGTTCAATTGGGTGCGGTGCTCTGGTGATTGTCAAGGAGCATGTTGCAAAGGGATTTCGGGTTGATGGATTGTGTTTGTTCGATACTAGGAACTGGGTTGTCCAAGCAGGGGGATGGGAGACTGTGTGCTGCGATGCTGTGAAAGAAGGAGATGGTAAATTCTAATGGTGAGGTCAGTGGGTTTTTTTTGGTGGAGTATTGGGATGGTTTGGAAAATGGGTTTGAGTGCTGTAGTGGTTGAAGTGGGAAAGTGTGTGGGATGTAATCAGTGATGTGCTTGCACAGAGGGGTGCACAGGGAGGTATTGGCAGCGACGAAGGAGCAAGTAAACTTTGATTTGGTGGTGAAGTTTGTATAGTGGTAAGGAGTATGTTTGCTGTGAGGCGATTGGTTTGCTATAGTGGTGGTGAAGTTTATATAGCGGTTGAAGTGGGCAATGGAACCAGATGGTGGCTAGGGGATGGTTTGCCAGGAAGTGCGATTTGCTATAGTGGGGAGGAAGGCAGGTTCGTAGTGAAGCGTTTTTTTTAATGGTATGGAGTGCGGGTGAAAAACGGGTGTGATGTGCACTTGGTGGTCGGAAATGGAAATGCTGTGGGTTGGTGTTTGCAATGGCAGCAAATGTTGATGTTTGAATGGTGCAATGATGGATGCTTGAAGTTGATATGGGTGAATGACAAGGGGATGTTGAGAAGGTAGTGAGGCAAGTGGTTTTGTTGTGAGGCAAGCAAAGGTGAGTATGTTGTGAAGTAGAGTTGCTGTTTGTTCTAGATGTATGATCTGAAGTTGTTGATTGCGGAAGACGTTGTCATTTTTGATAAGGCAGATGGTGGATGGTCTAACTGATAGTGGGATGTGATGCGAAGTGGATGTGAATAAGAGGTGGTATATGCTTGTGGTATGTGGAGGAACTCTGATTGAAATGGAGGCAGTAAAGGCAAGGTTGTTTGTTGTGGTGGATGGTCAAATTAATTGAAGAATGCAGGAGTGTGTAGGTGACATGCAGAGGTCGGTTGTAGAAGTGGAGTTGCTGGAGGAAGTGGAATGGTCTGTTTGTTGAAGGTAGTTCAAGTTAGTGGCAGTTTTGCTTGTGCACACTAGTGCACAGTGGCAGTTGATGATGGAGTTAAGCTGAAGTGGCGTGCGTAAGTTGCTGCTGCAGAGGTTTTGACAATCAGGGAGGTTGTGTGTTGAAGCTTGGATGAAGCAGTGGGGTTAGAAGGTCATGTGAATGTAAGCAGATGAGAATGTTGATAGCAGTTTTGGAAAACAGAGGGAATGTAGACGGAGAAGCTATAGTGTTTGACAATGTAAATGTAGATTATAAAAAGAAAATAAAATTGTAAGAAAAACTTATAAAATGAAAATTGTAAATGCAAAATGAAGTGGATAACTCTTTAGAAATGAAATTGTGATTATTATTTTTTTTATATGCATATGCAAATAAAAATTGCAAAACAAACAAGAACACAAACAAATGCACACAACAACCAAACAAACACACAATATTTTTTTAGAAGAAAAAAATACACACAAAACAAGCACACATACTAAAATCAAACACAAATAATTCAAAGAATAGAAATCAAAACCAAAACAACTCCCCGGTAACGGCACCAAAAACTTGTTCGTCGACGAAAATTATATCGGTTTAGAAAACCGTTGAACGAATTTTGAAATAAAATTTAACCGCAAGCGCACGGTGTACGAATGTAGCACGCGGCGAATACTGGTCGATCCGCAGGGAATTGATGATTTTAACATTCTATTCAATCAAATTAACCAAAGTTGAAAGTGTGATTAGCTAAAAATGTAAGAAACTAACAAAAACTAGCAAAAGAAAAATAGATAAAAATAAGAGAGTTAAATGACAATTTAGAGGCAATTTCCACTCTCTAAATCACATAAATCAACAAAATGAAGTTGTGATCTTTCTATTCTTGTCATTATTGAATTAGTTGATGTGCTTATCATAAGTATGGTATATTTGTGCTATTAATTAGCTCAATATAAACCATCAAACTATAACACAACCACTAATACACTTTTAAATCTCATAAAATATGACACAAAGTTGAAAGCAAAATCTATTTTAAGCATGGCCTATTAACTATTAATTAGAAATATAAGCCACCAAATTTTACTTTCAACAATCACTTCTGTGGCATAATCATATGTAGATGAAGAGGCAATTTGTGTTTTGTTTGTTTAAGCATAGCCTATTTGTTATGAACAACATAGACTATCAAATTCAAAGCTAAACAACATCATTAAACCACTTCAATCATTCTCATTAAGCATAAAAAGAGAGCGTAAACATCAAATTAAGTTGAAGCTACATGATTAGAGAGCTTCATTACCCCTAAATTGAAGGGGTTTAGCCTCTCGTATTTGTCATCATGTGAACAAATGTAGCAAGCAACATTGAATAAAAAGAAGAGGAAAAAGAGAGCAAAATGAAAGGAAAAATTATTGTACTTGCATAAAAGAGAAAAGATCTACACTACAACATGAAAGTAAATGAACATGAAAAGAAAAGATCATGTATTAAATTGCATAAAAAAAAGATTACATAAAATAAAAATGGCTAAGTAGCCATGAAAAGAGAAAGATGTGCTTTCATTTTATTTTTGATCTAAACTAAACTAAAGAGAAGGAGGCCTAAGAGAGACTAAGAGAAGAGAGATTACATGAAACATAAGGGGTATATATACAAGTTTTAAAATTCTATTTTACTTTTTGGGGAATGCCCAAAATTCCCCTTAGGAAGTGTGGAGGCCAAGGAATCATTAACACGTCTTAATCCCCCATTAAGTGTACATGAAACCATTAACTCCATAAGCATGTGCATTAGCCTTTAATTTGTACATTAAGGTCGGTGGGTAGGTGGGGCCCTCTATGATCTTCACTTTGAATTATTTCCATCTTCATTCCTTTATATCCATTTTGTGCATGCATGTTTCTTCATGAACCCACTAATATGAGAAGCTAAATTTCTACAAAATATTATTGAAATTTCCAATTAAATTCTCTCAAATTAATACACGCGCACAAATGGCCATTTTGCCCTTATATGAAGATGAATATGTGAAAATTTGGAATTAATATGAATTTTGGTTAAAACAAGTTAAAATACCCAATATGATCCTTTATTTAATTTAAATAGAATAAATATGGTGGTAAAAATATGCACATTTACGTGCACATCAATTTCTATTGATGATTTCTAGAATTTGTGTTCCACCAGCTTTTATGATTGGCATCGATATGATGTCGATATTTGTTACTTGGTGAATAAAATTAAAGAGTATGACATTCTTTTGATCTTTGAGAAGATTCTTGTGATATTGCTTAATCTCTGGTTGATTTTCAATTACATACTTATCATAGTATGGCTTTATTGTTATCATACGTTTTTGTCATATCTCTTATTCTATATCATTTTATCTGATATTTAAAGTTAGACTGATCCGTTTATTATTTTCTTATTAAATAATACTCGGGTCAGACCGAGATGTTGCAAGTGCTTCTGTTTGACTCCTTGTCGGGGAGAATTATCTGACTTTTGGCTAACTACTTAGATTAGTAGTTTATTTTGTTGTATACATTCGAGATATAGACTCATTGATGTATCTTATTCGTTTGTCTAGCACTTGTATCTATCATTTTGTGATACTTTGGATCTTGTTTGACCACTACTCTGATATACACTCCTATGTGTTATATTCATATCTATTTCCACCTTTGAGATATGAACTTCTGTGACTGATTTATGTTATGCTTATTTCTATATTTGTTTTCGAAGATTTTATAGCTACTGTGTAGTAGCTTTGAGTTTGTGTCGGTATGTCAGATCCCTTCTTGATTTGAAATGCAGGTTATACTATCTGACATATCGGTGCTCGCACAAAGAAATTACACGTATGGTCGCTCCTCAACGGCCTTATTCTTCGTGCAAGTTGACAGCATTACTCCGTGGTGTCCTTGGCTAGCGTGGGCATAGAGGTGGGACGTCACAAGTATCTTTACATATCTGTATTGGTCAGTACTTTTGGGAAGAATCATAGTCCTTGGGTACAACTCAAAGTAACTAGTGTGATGACTCGGGGAAAAGAAGGTGGGGGAAGACTCGAAGCAAAGCCCGGGTAAACAAGGAATTGGCTCGGGTCGTTTTTATTTTGATTCCAGGCTTTAAATTTTCAAAAAGAAAAAAACAGTTTTCAGGTTTTAAAATTTGAAGTAGATCATACCAGGTTTTAAATTTTTAAAAGATTATGTGAAATAAGTTTTTCAAAGCTTAAAATAAAAAGGAATTTGTGACATCCTGAGATTTTAGTGGTATTATTTTAATAAACATTTGATTGAATTAATAAAAATACAATTTATCGTTTTAAAAACATATATGTGTGTGTGTGTGTGTGTGTGTATTTGGAAGAAACTATGATTTGGAATTTAAAATAAAGAGTTTCAAAATATTTTAAAAATAAAATCTATCTTATTCACATTAGAATAAATCAAGCTCTATCTATTAACTTTTGATTGCAATATACATTTGAGATGTAATCTAAATAATAATGGTTGAAATGAAATAAATCTTATCAATATTAAACCTAAGTAAAATAAATACATTGTTTAAAGATAAATATTAATATATACACTTACGAAATTATAATATTGAAATAAGTATAAAAATAAATAATTTTAAATTAAGAGTAGATAATTTATGTAAGATATAAGAATAGAAATAAATATTTAAGTTAAAAATAGAAATAAATATATATGAGATAAATTATATTGTTTTGTAAAATATAAAGTAAATACATTAGATAAATTCAAAACAACATGTTAAATATAGAATTTCATTTAGATTAAAAGCAATAAGACTAAAAGAAAAAAAAAATACATTCATGAATAAAAAAATAATTATAAGTATGTACACTTGCAAAAGAAGATAGTAATATATATTCAAGTACATTCAAACAAATAGGATAAGTATATTCAAACAAATAAAAGATAAGTGTAGACTTGAAAAATAAGACAATAATAATTAATGCTTGAATCTCTAGCATACCATATGTATCATATCAGCCACCAAAGTAAAAAAATAAATCGGCTAGTCAAACAAGCAAAGCAAAAAAATCTCTGACCCATTGTACTAAAAATAAAATAATATCACCTGTAACTCATTTCTTATATATCAATTTTCTTATCTCAGTTCGTCCATCAAAAATGAGCAAATCTGAAGTAAGTATCATCAGTCCAAACTTAAACAAAATTCAACTTAAACAACATCTTAGCTTAAACAAAGATGCAAACCGGATAATTAAACAAAAGGTTTCAGCAAGCAGTTTCAAGGGCTGTTGCAAAATTTGAAGAACTCTGTTCATCTTGAAGCAAAGTGAGTAACATTTTTTTTTTGAAATTTTAAAGGTATGAATCTATTGCATATATGCCTATAGATAAGTATGTGTGCATATATATTTGAACTCTCTGTATATATTTGAATGAATGGACGTATTGTGTGCAGGCTGTTATTCCTATATGTCCTCTGTCTGAGATGCCAACACAAGATTTCTGATTCAAAAATTATTTCCTCTTGATCTATGCATAATTTGGATTCAAGATTTAAAGAAAACTTGATTGTTTTATCATAAGCTTTAATTTAAAATTTTATTTAAGTCAAAATAACTTAGCACTGTCTCTAGAAATCAAGAGTACCGAGCATAACTTTAAATAAGTTAAAATTCAAACTTTTTAATTCACGAATTCAGGTATGTAATTGAATTCATATACTTAAACATGAATTTTAAAGCTAAATCAAAAAATTTAGATCAAGGATTAAAGAGAAGTTTGGGTTTGCCTTATTTGCATGGATTTGGTGATCTCTGACGATCTACTAGTTTGTAGTGGTCGGGATCCTGTCTAGTGATGGAGGGATGAACGGTGGTTGTAGGAAAAATACTAGGTGGGTTTGCAGATGGTCATGGTAGTGGCGGCGAGCTTGTGAAGTCTGGAAACCTAGTTTTGTTGAGGTCGAGAGTTTTGATTCGTTCGTCATCTGGAGTTGATCGAGTGCGACGTGGTTTTGGGTGAGGGTAGAGGGGATGTCGACAAGTGGATGGCCTGACCGGTGGTCGGGTTTCGAGAACGAGTCATTTCCCAGTTTGGATGGTGAGTCCTGTGATGTTTCCAGGTTTCGATTTTGATGCTCGGATTCAATTTTGATGCTCGAATTCAATTTTGAGGGGATGGCGGCATTCTGGTGATCGAGAGTTGGTTGGTGGATTATCGTCGACCTGCTCGATGATGTGGTGTCGACTGGAGAGATTCGTCGGTGACGTGCACGTGCACCGTGCACTAGCTCTGGTAATCTGGATTTTGTTTGGAAACAGGGTTGAACGTGAGTTTATCACGAGCGACTCGAGTGTTTACTCGAGGTGTTGGACTCAAAACATGAAGAAGATGGCTCGGGTAGCATGTTGTACAGGTTTTAAAACCTGTTTTGTTTGGAATTTAGAAATTTAGATTTTAAATTATATAGCAAAGTTTCAATTAAGTTTTAAAACAAAAGTTTAACTATAAATTCAGGTTAGTTTGAAAACTTAGTTTGTGAATAAATAAATTTTTTAAATATAAATTGTTTAATAACTTAAAAGTTTTGAGAATTAAGTGGATTTAAAAAGATTTGAATTTAAAATGGAGTTTGTAAATGTAAAGGAAGAAGTTAAGAAATGTTTAAATCGAAATTTTAAACCTAGATTCAAATCTAAATTTGAATTGTAGATTTTGAAATAAATTAAGTTTATAAATTTAATTGTTTAAATAAGTTTTAAATGTTATGTATACTTTAAATATGTGAATTTTTGAGGGAATTTGATTTTAACTCTTTAAATTTCTTTATAACAAAAGCATTACTTTAACATATGAATTTAAATTTTTTTAAAAAAAATTGGTTCAAACTTTATTAAAGATAAATTGGTATTCACTTTAATTCTTGTAATTAAAATGAAATTTAAAAAGTAAATTTGAAAATACATGTTTTCAAACATATTTGTGAGTGTTAATTAAATCATTAATAAATATGAGTTTTACCTTAAAGCGAATAATGATTTGTAATTCATTAAGTATTAAGTTAGTTTGAATGGATAATTTACGATTTGGATTAATTAAATTAGTAATTATAAGTTTAAATTTATTTAATTAATTTAAGTAAATTAATTAAGGAATAATTCAATTGTAATTAAGAATCATGGATTATATTTTAATTAATGATTAGAATTTAATTAATTGTAACTAAAAACTAATTAAGTTACAATTAACACATAATTAATTAAATAATTAGGAATAATTCATGGATTATTAATGGTTAATCAAATTTATAATTATTAATGATTAATGTAAGTAATTACTTTAGAAAAGCAATTAAAGGATTTTTACTAGTTAATGGAGGTCATTAACTAATATTATTTAATAATTAATTAATGTGATTAATTTTTAATAACTAATTAGATTAATTAATTTAAAGATAATCGTTATGAAATTGTTTAAGTGTAATTACTTAATGGAAGTAATTGAAGAATTAATTACTCATTATAATTAATTGAGTTTAAATTTGATTAGTAAGTCAATTAATTCAGTTTAATTAATTTAGAATAATCACTTGATGATTTGGAAAGTATAATTACTTAGAGAAGTAATTGATGGATAATTACTGGATGATATTAATTGGATGGTGATTTGTAAATGGAAGTAGTTTGGATATAATTATTAATCAAGGGATTAATTAAGAAGTAATTAATTTATTTAATGCAGTAATTAAGGGTAGTTAATTACTGGATGTTATTAATCAAGTGTGATTAATATATGTGATTTTGAAGATTAATTTTTCTTAATGTAATTAATTTAAATAGAATAATTAATAAAAATGTAATTAGAGATCATTAATCATTATAATTAATGATGTAATTAAGAATTGAAAATTTGGGAATAATTAATCAATGAAGTAATAAAAATGTAATTTATTAAGAATGAATGTAACTAATTGAAAATAATTAATTTATGGATTATCTAAATGTTATTTACTGTAAATGGTTAAGGATAATCACTTGTATGTAATTTAAAAGAGAATTAATCAAGGATGATTAATTGAAATGAATAAGTAGATGATGATTGATTAATTGATTGGAAATTAATTAATGGTTATGTAAGCAAGATTTATAATGATGAAGTAATTAATTTAATTTATTTTAAATTAATTAAAGAGGAAGTAATTAATTTAATTCATTTTAAATTAATTTTAATGTGATTATTTAATCCTTGCTTATGTATGGATGGATGGTATTGATTGCCTTGAATGGTGTAATTTCTCAGATATGAGTTAATTAATGCTATGTGATATGGATGCTTTGGTTGAAGTATGATGATAATGTGAATTATCTATTTGTGATGATAATGTAAATTATCTATTGTGTTATTGTGAATTATCTATCTGTATATGTAGATAATAAATTGAAATTGTTTTTAACTTTAAAACAACTTGGACCTAAAAAATGGCGTTTTTGATTTTGATGAAATCGGGATCGGGTTTTCCAGATTTGGATATCCAAAAACCACATCGATCCAAAATAACGATAGGTCATGAATCATGTGAAGATGAAGATCCAAAATGCAGAGGTTATCGTCGTTAACTCTGAGGCTGATTCCAATATGACTGTAACGAGATAATGCCTTCGGTTTCGCTCGAACTCGGAATGGACTTGTATGGATTGAATGCTTTCAGAACATGGTCAGGTGGACAATGAGCATTTTAAGTAATGTGTTCTCAAAAGTTAATCGTAGCCTCAGGCCTCATCAACCGGGAATGGCTAAAACAGGGGAGGTGCAGCAAGGCTAAGTGGGTAGCACCCAATTTGGACGAAATTGATCCCTGTCTACATGTCCCTTTTTATTCGGCTTGTGGGCAGTTGTGAGCTCCAACTGCTGGGGTTGTCTTGTTCGAGATTGTCCAGTAAGGGATGGTTCCGGCCTTGTGTTGCAGGGTATTGGGCGTAATCCTTGGTACGGTGATCTAGGCCACGTACTTTGATGGATGGTACCCCGGTAGCCCTGTCATTATATGGAATCCAATCTCCAACAAGCATCATACGTTTTGACTGTGCCCAACTATGTTGGAATATGAGATGTAAGCATTTCAGCTATTTTCAAGTTTTACTCGAAAACCCTAGACACTCTTATAATTTCACTGGATTTCCTAAAAAAAATTTGGTTGGCGTAAGGTAAAAACTTACCCATGTTTATGTGTGGGGATCTTACGGGATACCTTTTCTTTCAAAAAGTTTTTTTAAAGTTAAGCAACTTTAACCTATTACTCACACCAAACCCATGTTTGACCCGGAGTTTATTTCTGTTTTTCTTAAACTCTTGGGTACTCAATTTTTACGTGTAGCCAAGGAATTCAGGTTTGCTTTGACGAATACTGGAGAAGCAATGCAACAGGAGGCTTCAGCGTTTGTATATATATGTGTGTGTGTGTGGTTCCGCTGTGTTGGTATCTCTGAGTCATTTGTTTGAGATGTATCGAGTTGTATTAACTAGATAGGTGTTTATAACTGTCTAGTATGTGTTGTATAATATGTGTAACTCTGATGTATATGATATTATGTAATATCTTATGTGATATATTATAATTCATTCATTCCGCTGTTGAGATTTTGATGTTGTTTCTTTCTTTCATCTCTATCTTTTCTCTTACTCACCCCTTTCTTTCTTGAAGATGACACCTTTTTTTGGATTTAGAAAGGTGGGCCGTTACATTTGGTATTAGAGCGCTAGATTGAGCGAATACCTAGGCTTTGGAGCGATTTCTATCCTCCTTGAGAGAGCGTATTTGTAATTTTGATATATATATATATATATATATATATATATATAGACACACACACACACACACACACACATTTATTTCTATCTATTTGTTGGGTTACCTATTCAAGTTTTCCAATATATGTTATAAAGGTAGATAAGGTGGTGGTGTGTGTAACACGACTACCAACGATTGGAGTTTTTTAAGGTTGGAAGTGTATCTGCCGAGACTGTAGACCCAATACCGTCTCGAGTGAATTTGTGGTGTAAGGATTTCACCAATCTCTAAAGAAAACCTGTTATGATTCGGAGTCCATTTTTGAAATGCAAGTTTGGATGAGTAGAATTTGGATTCTGTCAATTAAGCAGAAGCTAGTGATGGTATCTTGGTAACTCAGGAAGTAATATTTTCATGATGAGATGCAGTACTTATGGATGTTTCCGAAGATGTTTCTTAGGAGCTTTAGATAAGGAAGTGTGTCTGCATCGGTGTTGAGGCTGAGTTCAGCTGGGTGTTTATGTCTGGCTTTGAGGCCCAAGTTTCTTGAGGATTTTTGGATTAGGAAGTCTTTGGCATCAGTGGCAGCGTTGCAGCTCAGATTGTTCTGTGTGCCGGCAAGGAGGTCATCTGTCAGCAGTTTTCTCGAGGTGGAGTTCAGAAGCAGGAGCTATGTGAATCCATTTCTTCGATGGATTGGCTAAGTAAGCTTAAGTTGTTCTAATTGGTAAAGAGAGAACAGTTTTCCTTGGATATTAGACTGGGTTGATTGCAAAAGTGACCTGCGACAGTTGAGTGTTCTCTTGGTTTGTCAAAGATGTTTTCGGATGTCTTTGAAGTGGTCAGTGTTTTGCCTTAGCATCTGGAGATTGAGTTTTCATATCGACTAGGATTTCCAGGAGTAGTACCAATGGTCCAACTAGTTGAAGGATGGTTCTTAGAGAGAAGTTTTTGGTGAAGCGGATCAGGATATCATAGGATTTTCGAGTTTTCTCTTTATGGATCTGCTGAACCATATGTCTAGGATGTGTTGTCCAGTTTGTGCTCGTGTGCATCGTCAGCATTTTCATCTACTCTGGATCAGAGTTGTGCGGCGGAAGCAGTTGGGAATGCATCTGTTTTTCTTTTTCGGATAAGGAGAAGTTGTTTTCTACTGGTGATAGTAGAGATTGTGCCCTTGATTTTGGTTGATCTTAAGAAGATCATTCTATTGGATTGTTTTTTTGGACCAGGTTGTCTTAAGATGCATCAACAGAGGTTGAACTGATCAGTAAGGATGAAGGCAGCCCTGGATCGTCAGAAGAGTTAGTGGATAAGAGATGGAGGAATTTGGATTTCGATGTAGCGACCCAACTTTCTATCACTTGAAAGATGCTTCACTATTTAAGAAAGAAAGGGATAGAAGAAGAAACACAACAACATCAGATAACTCACAGCGGAACGAATGAAATATAATATATCACATAAAATATTATATAGTATCATATTACATCAGAGTGCACAACTTATACAACAACTTATTAGACAGTTGTAAACATCTGTCTAACTGTACAACTCAAGTACATAAGATACAGATACAACACAAACACAGTGGAACCATAATATCTACACGCGGAAGCCTCCTACTTCATATCTCCTCCAGAATTCATCAAGCTGACCTGAATCTCTCGACTACTCATACATAATATGAGTACCCAAGAGTTTAATAAAGCAGAAAATAAACACTCGGGTCAGACAGGGATCTGGTGTGAGTAAATGGGTTAAAATTGCTTAAATTTAGAAAATCCTTTGAAAAGAAAAGGTATCACGTAAGACTTCCCACACATAAACATGGAAAAAAAATTACCTTACGCTAAACAAAACATTTGATAGGAAATCCAGTGGTATTATAATAGTGTCTAGGGTTTTCGAGTAAATAAGAAATAGTAGAAATTGTTACATTATTAAATTCCAACTACTAGCCACAAAAGTGGGTAATACAAACAAAACCGTACGGTCTCGTAGGAAGAATGGGTTTCCATCAATGACAGGGCTACCGAGGTACCGCCCGTCACAGTACCTGGCCTAGATCATAGTACCGAGGATTACGCCCAATCCCCTGCATCACAATGCCGGGACCATTCCTTACTGAAAAGTCCCGAGTAAGATCACCCCGTGGTTGGAGCGACCAACCACCCACTAAGCCGAAATAATGGGACATCTAGACAAGAATGACCTTACCCCGAAATGGGTGCTACCCACCTAGCCTTGCTGCACCTCCCCTGTTTTAGCCATTCCCAGTTGATGAGGCTTGAGGCTTCGATTACCTTTATAGAACACATCTATCTTAGAATGCTCATCGTCCACCTAATGATGTTCTGAAAGCATTCAATCCATACAAGTTCGTTCCGGGTTCGAACGAAACCGAAGGCACTATCTCATTGCACTCATTTTGGAATCACACTCAGAGTCAATGACCATAGCCCTTGCACTCTGAATCACCATCTCGAATCTATAAGTACTACTCCGTCAAAGTCATCACGGAATCACCCCCGGAGTTATACTGACGTATAGTTCTTACACTTCGAGTCTTCACTAAGCTCCACTTGGATTTACGACCTAACGTTTAATTTGGATCGATGTGGTTTTCGGATATCCAAATATGGAAACCCGATCCCGGCCTTATCGAATCCAAACGCCATTTTAATGTCCAAGTTGTTTAAGGGTTTAAAACAATTAAACTTATATTCAGGATGATACAAACAGATAGATGATTCACATTATCACAATCATATCAACCATTCATCTCACAAAGCAGGATATCACATATCGGAGATATCATACCCAAATCATCCATCAACATCCAATATCAATCATCCAATATCAATCACCAAATATCAATCGATCATTCATAAGCAGAATTGATTAACTCTCAATCAATTGGATTACTTTAATCCTTCTTTATTAATTTATCCCAAATAAATAAATTAGTTATCCCTTAATAATCTTCCTTAATTAATCTACATTCAAGTAATTATCCTTAACCATATTCAGTAATTAACCTTTAATTACTATCATTAATTACAATAATTAATGATTCTTTATTTGCTTCTGATGCAGCGCACCATAATAGTCACAGTTCTTTAAGTCGCTCGGGCTGCTATGAGTCGTGCCATGTTGAGTCGCACTAACTTAAGTCGCTCAACGACCTAACGGATCAAGGAAGCAAAGCCGCATCTCTTAGGTCGTTCCTCGAAGCCACATTCCTTAAGTTGCGCCAACATATGTCGTTCAACCATAAGTCGCTCAACGACCTACCGACCTATGAAGCTAACGCTCTGGAAAATAAGGCCGTGTTTCTTAAGTCGCTCAGTTAGGTCGCGATGTCCTTATGTCGCGTGGGTTCTTATGTCTCTATGTCGCTTATGTCGCACGGGTTCTTATGTCGCATGAAGGCTGGTTCCGTAAGCTGTTAAGTTATGCTGCATTTCTTAAGTCGTATGTCGCATGAAGCTATGTTATTCTGTTAAGTCGCCTGAAGGTTAGGTCGCTTAAGTCATTTTGTGCTTATGTCGCATATGTGTTGTTTGTTGTTATGTCGTGTATGTTGTACTACTAGGTCGTGTAGCTGTTAAGTCGCGTATGTTGTTAGGTCGTTATCTCGTTATGTCGTTATTGTGTTGTACTTAGTCGCATGAGCTGATGTTACTTGTGTGTTGTTAAACCGTAACTCGTATGTGTTAGGTCGTGTATTGATGTAAGTCGTCTGTGTATGTTAAGTCGTGAGTCGTATATGTTAAGACGTGTGTGTTGTAATTCCTATAAATAGGGTTGTGTTGTCACTGTAAAAGTGGAGTTGATTTTGAATACAATTATTTGTGTGCTTTTGCCACTTTTGTTGAAGTTGAGTGTGATCTCCTTCTTCTTCCATATTCGGATATTCGAGTGTGCTCGAATCAACGAATTTGAAGCCGATTCACGGAATCTCGTGCGCGAGATCAACGTCGAAGAATCGTAGATCTTCTAACGAGGAATCGTGCGCGATCAACAGGCTGAAGATAGCTAGAATCCGGTATCTCGAGAGATCAACGGATTTGGGCATTTATCGTTCTATCAGGATTACTTGACACGAAATCATTTCATGAGGAAGAAAGTTGCGCCAAAGTGATTTCAAAACATTATTAGCACGTCGAAGTTAAATCCGCTGCGTCACTTTTTTGGTATCAGAGCTAAGTAAGATGAAGGCCGAGTAAGAGCTAAGTCAATTCAGGTCTGAGACATATCAGTTCAATCTAATTCGAAGCCGAGCTAGTGCAGAGTTCAGAGTCGAATTAAAGCCGAGCTGAACTAGTGCAGAGCCGAGTTAAAGCAAGTCTGTGCTATGTCAAAGACAAGTTAAAGGAAGTTAGATTGGAAAAGAGTTTGTTTGAAGATCATGCCTCCGAGATGTGCTAATCATTATCATAATGTTGAGGATGTATATAGAAGACAAGAAGCTGAGCAGATGGAGCGGCGTATCAATGAAAAGTTCAACGAGGGTATTGAGAAATTGGAGAAATTGATGAAAGACATGAATCAAAGTCAAAGGAGAACGTCACCAGTTTCGCACCAGAGGGGAAACAGGGTTTCACCATCAGTTTCGGGAGAAAGGAGAATGTCACCCCAGTCTTATCGAGATACAAGAGAATCATCAGTTTCAATGAGGTAAGAACACCATGAGTATCGAAATGAAGAAAGAAGAAACCCACGTGAGTTTGAAAAATGAACCATATTGTGATGCTGAAGGACATGATAGAAGGGACATGCATGATCGTAGAGATGTAGATGGACGAGATTGATATCAACGTACATATGATTTAGAGAAGGATGGTGATAGAGGCAGTATTCATTATCGAGATCGAGACCAAGTCCGAAATCAATATCTTGATTCAGAAAATGATCGTAGATGGGAATCAGGTATGAGGATGGAAATTCCAGAATTCAAAGGTGGTATGCAAGCAGAAGAATTTCTTGATTAGCTGTCGAATGTTGAAGAAATTTTGGAGTTCAAGGATGTGCCTAAGAATCGCAGAGTTCAATTAGTTGCTACAAGGCTAAGGGGAAGAGCTATGGCTTAGTGGCAGCAAACTAAACTAACTCGGGAGAGAATGGGAAAATCTAAAGTTGTCACTTGGGAGAAGATGAGAAAGATGATGAAAGCAACTTTCTTGCCATACAATTATCAATCTCTTATGTATCAACGGTTGCAGAATTTGAGACAAGGAACGAGGACGGTGAATGATTATGCAGATGAATTCTATCAATTGATTGCAAGGAATGATATTATGGAAATGGAGGAACAGCTAACAGCTAGATATATTGGAGGGTTACGAATTCTAATTCAAGACATGGTTAATATGTTTAATCCAATGTATGTTGCTGAAGCACATAAGAAAGCCTTAGCTTAGGAGAAACAAGGAAGACGAGGAGGTGGTGTGTTTACAAATTCCAACAATGAGAATAAGGATGCTAGTAGCAGTGCTAATGTTTCCAAGGCAGTCAGTAAAACAATTGTCAAAGAAGCCGCTAAAGAAAAGGTCAATGACAGTGTCAAGTGCTATAATTGTCAAGAGTTTGGTCATAAAAGTAATGAATGTACAAGGCCAAAGAAGAGAGCATTAGTTGCAGAGGAATGTAAGTATGAGGATGTGGAAGCTGAAGTTGATTATTCACAACCATCGAAGTTTGATGATGATGAAGAAGTTGTGTTAGGAGATGAAGGATGTAGCTTGATGATGAGGAGGTCTTGTTTAGTGCCAAAGCATGAGAATGATTCTAGTTGGCTAAGAAGCAATATCTTTCAGTCTACATGTACTATCTTGGGGAAGGTTTGTCGATTTGTTATTGATGCGGGAAGCTGCGACAACACTATTTCTGAAGAAGCCGTCACGAAGTTAGGGTTGAAGACTGAAAAACATCATAGATATTATAAATTGGCATGGCTAAAGAAAGGTGGAGAAGTGACAGTGGGAAGACGAGCATTTGCTACATTTTCAATTGGGAAGAAGTACAAAGATGATATATGGTGTGATGTTGTTGATATGGATGTGTGTCATTTACTATTGGGAAGACCCTGGCAATATGATAAAGCTGTACAACATAATGGTCGCACCAACAGCTACGGTTTCATGTTCGAAGGTACTCAAATTACTTTGGTTCCTAAGAAGCGTGAACAAAGTGAAAGCAAGTCAGAGAAGAAGGTGGAATCAACTAGCCTATTATCTTCGAAAGAGTTTGTTGAAGAAGTGAAAGATAGTGCTGAATTGTTTATGTTAATTGGGTATGAAACAAGTAAAGATCTTGAAATTCCTACAGAGGTTAAACCGGTGTTGGATGAGTTTGAAGATGTTTTTCCTGTGGAATTACCCAATGAATTACCGTCGTTGAGAGATATACGACATCAAATTGATCTAGTGCTAAGTGTTGTTCTACCGCATAGGCCACATTATCGGATGAGTCCAAAGGAGCATGAAGAGTTTAGGAGACAAGTTGAGGAGTTGCTTGAGCAAGGGCGTGTTCGAGAGAGTCTCAGTCCTTGTGCTGTATCAGCTTTGTTAGTGCCGAAGAAAGATGGTTCATGGAGGACGTGTACAGATAGCAGGGCACTCAACAAAATAACCCTCAGATAAAGATTTCCTATGCTAAGACTTGATGATCTATTGGATCAGCTCAGTGGGTCTGTAATCTTTTCAAAGATCGATCTTAAGAGTGGTTATCATCAGATTCGCATAAGACCAGGTGATGAATGGAAGAGAGCATTCAAGACTCGAGAAGGATTATATGAATGGCTGGTTATGCCGTTTGGTCTATCTAATGCACCAAGTACATTTATGAGGGTGATGAATCAAATTTTTAGACCTTACATTGGGAAGTTTGTTGTTGTTTACTTTGATGATATCTTGATATATAGTGCTAGTACAGAGAAGCATATTCAACACTTGCGAAAGGTGTTAACTATTCTTTGTCAAGAACAGTTCTATGCAGCGACGAAGAAATGTGTGTTCATGACACCAAGTGTTTATTTCTAGGTTATGTTGTGTCGAAGGAAGGGATACAAGTGGATCAGAGTAAAGTAGCCGCAATCAGAAATTGGCCACAACCCAAAACTATCACAGAAGTCAGAAGTTTTCATGGGTTAACTTCATTTTATCGAAGATTTATACCACACTTTAGTAGTGTGATGGCCCCTGCCACAGATTGTATGAAGGAAAAAAGTTTTCATGGACGGAAGAGGCAGGATTTGCTTTTGAACAAATCAAGGAACTTTTAACCTCAGCACCAATTCTAGTGTTGCCAGATTTTCAGTTACTATTTGAGTTACATACAGATGCATCTAAAGTTGGAATTGGAGGAGTGTTGAGTCAGAAGGGTCGTCCAATTGCTTATTTCAGTGAAAACCTTTCTGGAGCAAAGATGAGATACAATACTTATGATGTGGAGTTTTATGCTATTGTGCAGGCTATGAAGCATTGGAGACATTATTTGTTCCATAAAAAAATTTGTTTTGTATACATATCATGAAGCGTTGAAGCATTTACAAGGGCAGGATAAAATTGCAGCTAGGCATGCATCGTGGGTAGCTTATTTGCAGCAATTTACATTAGTCGTCAAGCATAAGTCTGGAATAACTAATCGCATCGCAAATGCATTGAGTCGGAGGGAGAATTTACTGACAACCATGCGAGTAGAGGTGATGGGTTTTGACTTACTTCCAGATTTTCTTACATCAGATTCTTATTTTTCCAAGATCCTAGACAAAGTCAAGCAAGGAAGCATGGATGGATATATGCTAGTTGATGGTTTTCTATTCAAGGGAAATCAGTTGTGTATTCCGGATTGCAGTCTCCGAGTGAAAATCATCAAGGAATTACATGAAGAAGGACGCGTGGGCCGCGAACGTACTATGCAGTTGATTTCAAAGTCTTATTTTTGGCCGTCAATGAGAAAAGAAGTTGAAAAGTTTGTTCAGAGGTGCCATATTTGTCAAGCTTCAAAGGGAACCGCGACAAATGCAGGTTTATATTTGCCATTGCCTATACCTACTAAACCATGGGTGGATGTTAGCATGGACTTTGTATTGGGTTTGCCGAGAACGCAACGTGGCAATGATTCTATCTACGTGGTGATTGATCGTTTTTCAAAAATGGTACATTATATCGCATGCAAGAAGACGACATATGCAGTTAATGTTGCACAATTATACTTCAGAGAGATCTATCGTCTTCATGGGTTGCCTGAATCTATTGTATCAGATAGAGACACTCGTTTTCTGAGTCATTTTTGGATGAGTTTATGGAGAGTGGTCGGGACGAAGCTGAAATTTAGGAGTGCTTATCATCCATAGACGGATGGACAAACAGAAGTTGTGAATAGATCCCTAGGTAATCTATTGAGATGCCTCGTGAATAACAATTTGAAGAGTTGGGATACCAAGCTGTTTCAAGCTGAGTTTGCACACAACCAATGCAGTTAATCGTAGAACTGGTTTCAGTCCATTCTAGGTTGTTTATTAAACAATTCCGAAGGGACCATTGGATTTATCTATATTACCACAGCAGAAAAGAGTGATCAAACGAGCTAGTGATTTGGTGAATGAGTTGCAAGAATGCCACAAGGTTGTGCAAGAACGATTGCTTTTGGCGAATGAGAAATATAAGCAATCCACGGATATCAAACGACGACATGTTGAATTCAAAGAAGGAGATTTTGTATATGCAGTATTGACTAAGGATCGATTTCTTATTGGTGCTTACAACAAGCTAGCTGCTAGAAAGATTGGTCCTTTGGAAATCGTAAAGAAGATCAACGAGAATGCTTATCAGTTAAGATTGCCAGATCATATCCATACTGCTGACGTTTTCAACGTCAAACACTTGATTCCATATCATGAGAATAAGCATGTCGAAGAAGAGGAAAGTGTGAATTCGGGGTCGAATTCTATTCAACTAGGGCAGGATGATGCAGCGCACCATGATAGTCACTGTTCCTTAAGTCGCTAGGCCTGCTATGAGTCGCGCCATGTTGAATCGCACCAACTTAAGTCACTCAACGACCTAACGGATCAAGGAAGCAAAGTCGCATCTCTTAGGTCGTTCCCTGAAGCCACATTCCTTAAGTCGCGCCAACATATGTCGTTTAACCATAAGTCTCTCAACGACCTACCGACCTATGAAGCTAACGGCTCAGGAAAACTAGGTCGCGTTTCTTCAGTCGCTCAGTTAGGTCGCGATGTTCTTATGTCGCATAGGTTCTTATGTCGCTGTGTCGCTTATGTCACACGGGTTCTTACATCGTATGAAGGCTGGTTCCGTAAGCTGTTAAGTTATGTTGCATTTCTTAAGTCGTATGTCGCATGAAGCTATGTTATTCTCTTAGGTCGCTTAAGTCATTCTGTGCTTATGTCGCATATGTGTTGTTTGTTGTTATGTCGTGTATGTTGTATTGTTATGTCGTGTAGCTGTTAAGTCGCGTATGTTGTTAGGTCGTTATCTCGTTATGTCGTTATTGTGTTGTACTAAGTCGCATGTGCTGATGTAACTTGTGTGTTGTTAAACCGTAACTCATATGTGTTAGGTCGTGTATTGATGTAATTCGCCTGTGTATGTTAAGCCGTGAGTCGTATATGTTGAGTCGTGTGTGTGTTGTAATTCCTATAAATAGGGTTGTGTTGTCATTGTTAAAGTGTAGTTGATTTTGAATAAAATTATTTGTGTGCTTTTGCCACTTTTATTGATGTTGAGTGTGATCTCCTTCTTCTTCCATATTCGGATATTCGAGTGCGCTCGAATCAACAAATTTGAAGTCGATTCACGGAATTTCGTGTGCGAGATCAACGTCGAAGAATCGTAGATCTTCTAACGCAGAATCGTGCGTGATCAACGTGTTGAAGACGGCTAGAATCCGGTATCTCGAGAGTTCAACGGATTTGGGCATTTATCGTTGTATCAGGATTACTTGACACGAAATCATTTTGTGAGGAAGAAAGTTGCGCCAAAGTGATATCAAAACATTATTAGCACGTCGAAGTTCAATCCGCTACGTCAGCTTCCATAAATTAATTAACTATAATTATTTGCATTAAACCTCAATTAATTATAATTAATTAATCTCACTTAAATTAATCACTTTAATTAATCAACCTTGATTAATTCATTAATTATATAACTAATAATCCTTATTAATTAATAATTTGTAATTAATTAACTCATTAATCATAAACAGTAATTAACAACTTGTAATTGCTTATATTAATTAATAAACTTCTTAATTAATTATATTAACCCTTTGATTAATTAATCTAATTAATTAATCTTTAATTACTTCATTATGTGATCAATTAATTAATAATCCTTAATTAATTACTTTATCAATTAATTACATTTTAATTAATTACATTTTATTTAATTACACTTAGTAATTAATCTTAAATTAATCACATTTATTAATTAATTAATCACATTAATTAATTAACTAAATAATTAACCCTTAATTACTTACATAAGTAATTATCTTCTAATTACTTTCATTAGATGATTACTCTCTTAATTAAATTACTTAACAAGTAATTATTTCCATCATTAAATGATTCTTAATTCTTAAATTAATTAATTACTCCATAATTAATTAACTTCAAAACAGTTATATAAATTAATTTCTTAATTAATAAAATCAAGTGATTATCCATTAATCACTTCCATTTAATTACTCCATGAGTAATTTTCCATTAATTACTTCCATAAGTAATTTTCTCTTTCCTTAATTACAATCAATAATTAACCATTAATTGCTTCATTACGTAATTACACTTAATTAATCATAATTAAGTGATTATTTAAAATTTAACAACAATTAACTAATTATTTAAAATTAATTAAATAATTTATTAACTAACTTCCTATATTTCAAAATCCTTAATTAGTTAAGAAAATCATTAATCTTAATTAAATCTTTACCTATTAACAAATTATGTTAATTAAGTATCCATAAGTCCATAACAAAGATAAGTTAACCATATTTATTTTCATAAATAAATTATTTGAAATAAATCAAATTTTAATAACTTAAAAACAAATTATTCTATTTGGTTTTCAAAATCATAATAATAACCTTATTTGAAAATAAGGCATTTAGAAATCAAAGTTAAAATTTAAAACACTTTAAACATCTAATTCAAACTTATTCATTTTAAATAAGATTTGAAAACTTGGTTTTTAAACATCACTTTAAAAATTTGCTTTAAACTTTGATTTAATATTTAAATTCAAAACATTCTTTTAAATTGAAATTCAAAATTTAATTAAGATAATTACTTTCAAAAACAATCATCTTAAAACATTTTAAATTTGAAATAAATTCAATTATCACTTTTAATGGTTTGATTACATTTTTTTTCCAAAATAACAAGTTTTAACTTAGTATATTGTTTTTCTTATAAAACTTGTTTATAATATAATGCTTGATCTTAATTTATTTCAAACTACAGGTTTTAATTTGCAAACTTTATCAATACAGTACTTAACTAAAGCAACATCCTAAATCTCGAGATAAACATGGTAACTACACGAGCCTTCCCTGAGCCAAAACCCCGATACCCTGCTTCGAGTCGATCTCTATGAAAACGCGAGCAAAACTTCGGGACGACCTCATCTTCCTCAAACCAATTACCCAGTGCACAGAATCATGCACCGTGCACCCACACAAGCGCCTCTGGCCACCATAGGTTGTCACGGACAACGTCGACAATCTCACGATCGCACGCGAGCTCAACTATAAACCCAGATCGAAGCAAACCTATTTGAATCGAAATTCGAACATTAAGCTCGAAAATCTACAGAACCCATTCCACAAAACCACCCACGGCCGACCACCACGACACCGTTACACCTTGCCGACCTTACCATCGAACACCACGACCACGAGCTCCATCTCCCCCAAATTCGAACGACCTCGGTCCATCTTCCACCACGCAATCATCTCGACAGCAAAGCCAAACAAAATACAAGCTAAAACCCTAATACGATCAAAAACCATTACCACGGCCATTGGAAAAATCCAAAAACATTTTTCCCTTCATCAACAACTCACGAGAAAGCTTCAACCAAGATTTCAAATCAAATCATGGAGTTGATCATCGGCAATTGATCAAATTGCCGAAACCCTTCATCCCCAAATCCCCAACTGGATATCAGCTTAAAAATTATGAAATGCATATTAAAATTCATTATTTCTAACAACTAATCCATTTATATAATCCAAAGCAAGAATTGAAGATACCAATTTTAGACATGCAACAGAGTTTCACTGTTTTATTCTATTTTAAACATTATTTGTAAATTTAAATTTGCAGAACCTATTTTTATAATTACCTACAAACAGTAACAAACAACTTTTATTCAATCATCAAGGGCAAATTTTGATGTTTAGTGGGAGATTTGAATTTTTGAAAAGAATTCTGGTCTTAAAAAAATAGTAAACAAAGAGTTGCATATATACATAGGCTTTTTACACATATATAAACATCACTACAAAATTCAATAACATCAATACCGAATGATTTCCATGCAACACCAATATCAATTCAAAGATTAACACATGCATTAAAATCAGAATTCAACCTATTTGTTTTTAAAAAACAATTTACTCACCTGTTATTTTAAGCAGAGCAGGTTTTTGAATTCTTCCAGGCCTTTGAAAAAAATTTGGAAAATGTTTGACTTTGCTTTCTGTTGAAGATGAATCCCTTTGCATGCTTACAATATGATTGTTTTAAAGAATTTTGAAACTGATGTTGATGTTGAAAACCCCTTTGAATTGTAGTAGATTTGAATTGTAGCTTTACAGATTTTAAATTTTTCTTCAGATTTGCTTTTTGTTTTCATTATCAGGAAGTGTGTCTGCATCGGTGTTGAGGCTGAGTTCAGCTGGGCATTTATGTCTGGCTTTGTGGCCCGAGTTTCTCGAGGAGTTTTGGATTAGGAAGTCTTTGGCATCAGTGGCAGCGTTGCAGCTTAGATTGTTCTGTGTGCCGGTAAGGAGGTCATCTGTCAGTAGTTTTCTCGAGGTGGAGTTTAGAAGCAACAGCTATGTGAATCCATTTCTTTGATGGATTGGCTAAGTAAGCTTAAGCTGTTCTGATTGGTAAAGAGTGAATAGTTTTCCTTTGATATTAGACTAGGTTGATTGCAAAAGTGACTTGCGATAGTTGAGTATTCTCTTGGTTTGTTGAAGATCTTTCCGGATGTCTTTGAAGAGGTCAGTGTTTTGCCTTAGCGTCTGGAGATTGAGTTTTCATATCGACTAGGATTTCCAAGAGTGGTACCGAAGGTCCAGCTAGTTGAAGGATGGTTCTTAGAGAGAATTTTTTGGTGAAGCAGATCAGGATATCATGGGATTTCTGAGTTTTCTCTTTATGGATCTGTTGAACCATATGTCTAGGATGTGTTGTCCAGTTTGTGCTCGTGTGCATCATCAGCATTTTCATCTACTCCGGATCAGAGTTTTGCAGCGGAAGCAGTTGGGAATGCATCTGTTTTTCTTTTTCGGATAAGGAGAAGTTGTTTTCTACTGGTGATAGTAGAGATTGTGCCCTTGACTTTGGTTGATCTTAAGAAGATCATTCTATTGGATTGTTTTTTTGGACCAGGTTGTCTTGAGAGGCATCAGCGGAGGTTGAACTGATCGGTAAGGATGAAGGCAGCCCTGGATCGTTAGAAGAGTTGGTGGATAAGAGATGGAGAAATTTGGATTTCGAAGTTGGAGATTTGATTTTGGATTAGTTTTCTCTGATCAAAGGAACCATATAATTTGGTAAGACAGGGAAGCTAGCTCCGAAGTGTTTTGGATTTTCTCTATGTTTTGGTGAGGATAAGTGTTTGGTCTTCTTGAGTGAATTGCCAATTTGGATAACTGGGATTTGATATGTTTCGCGTATCTCTGAGGGAGTACGTGTATAATCCATCTTTGGTTTTGGAACCAGCCGTTCAGGAAGTTTTGGGTTGTTGAGTTAGACTTGTCTATAGTCTGATATCCTGTTTACTTCTGTAGATCTAGATGAGTAGAAGCTCTGTAGCTTAGTAGTATAGACTGATTGGAGTCTATAGATTGAGTATTCCAGTATTATACTGAAAAATCTAGGAAGTTTTATCCAGAATTTTGTCTGGATAGTTAGGTTTGTTTGATTAGGTAAATTGGTTGCTAGGGTTATTAACATATGATTGATAATATATGCTAGTGCTTTAAAACTAAAATCTTAGATAGATTATTAAATTATCTTTGTTTTTAAATTTCGGGGACGAAATTTTTTTTAATAGGGGAAGAATGTGATATTCCGAGATTTTAGCAGTATTATTTTAATAAACATTTGATTGAATTAATCAAAATACAACTTATCATTTTAAAAACATATATATATATATGTGTGTGTGTGTGTGTGTGTGTGTGTGTGTGTGTGTCTGTGTATTTGGAAAAAACTATGATTTGGAATTTAAAATAAAGAGTTTCATAATATTTTAAAAATAAAATCTATCTTATACACATTAGAATAAATCAAGCTCTACCTATTAACTTTTGATTGCAATATATATTTGAGATGTAATCTAAATAATAATGGTTGAAATGAAATAAATCTTATCAATATTAAACCTAAGTAAAATAAGTATATTGTTTAAAGATAAATATTAATATATACACTTAAGAAATTATAATATTGAAATAAGTATAAAAATAAATAATTTTAAATTAAGAGTTGATAGTTTATGTAAGAGATAAGAATAGAAATAAATATTTAATTTAAAAATAGAAATAAATACATATGAGATAAATTATATAGTTTTGTAAAATATAAAGTAAATACATTAGATAAATTCAAAACAACATGTTTTTTGGCAAGGCCAACCGGTTTTTTATACTGGGCCGTGCCATTTTTATTATAACAAATAATAAAACATTGGAGAACAGGTGCTAGTCACAACGACTAACAGCTAATAAAAAGTTACGCAGAAAAAACACAAAACAAAAAAGCATGAGAGGAAGACCACTCAGAAAAATAAAAGCACAGGAGATAGGCAAGATGCCTATACAACAAAGAAAGTGACTAACCCCCAGAGGAGGAAGTCAAGACAGCATCTTCCAAGGAGACAAGACCAATAACATCGGCATACCAAGAGAAAAATTAGCAAGAACAGAGACATAACCAACAGACTCAAGGGAGCAAACAAATTTCCTATCCCAAGTGTTGTCAGAGAAGGCACGATTATTCGTCTCACCGTCAACCCCCTCCCTAGCCAAGATCAGACCCTCGCCAACAACCTGATAAAGGAGATACCAGCTCTCACCATCAGTGTCACTTACATAGGAATAATATAATCCTCCCATAGGAGAGTATCGCATGCCGGATGGGGAGTGAACCCACGCATTCTCATCGGGGACCCATAGGATAGAGTCAGGCGTAACTTCCACCACCGAAGAGGGAGGAGGCACAGGGCAAGAATCAGCCGGGGGATCCTTAGCTGCACAGAGAACAGCATCACCGATAGAAGGGTCAGCCGATGAAATAATCGGATCCAGAACAACGGGAGGGGCGACAGGCTTAGGAACCCATTTCCTGATAGGGGGTCGAGGAAGGGGAACACGATCCGGGAAGGCAGAGGGCCTTGACCAAACCCACGAGACCATGTCTCCGGAAGATGGCCAAAGGACTGACAAAGTGAACATATGTCCGGTTTCCAACTATAGCGCACGGAAACCTCCGCATCGTGACCCTCATCTAAACGGACCTTGAGAGAAGTAGGCAATGGCTTCGAGGGGGTTATTTCAATGAGTGCTTTAGCATAGACTAATCTCTTCCTTGCTTTTGTGTTGGAGTCATAACAGATAACTTTACCTACTTGGCTACCAAGCCAGTCTAGCCCTAGCATTGGCTGAAGGACAGACGGGATGGAAGAAAAATGGGTCCAAACTGGGATAGAAAGAACCTAATCCTTAGCCCTATCAACAGGCGGTCACCAAGTGGTGATGATGAAAGGCTTTCCAGCAATCATAATTGGGTCAGCTTCAAGAATACGACGCCTTTCGTCACTCCGTAAGAATTTGAAAAAGAACATCTCATTATCAAAATGAACACCGAGCCTGCCTCTTAGTTTCCAGACCTGATTGAATCGCGCTTTAACAAGATGGTACGCTGGATTAGCATCTAAGAAAAATCCAACAAGATAATCAGACCAATAGTCAATACTGGCTTGAATCACTTCTTGTGGAGGAACCAAAGGTCCATCACATTCTGCATGCTCAAAATAACATGGAGAATAAGAACCAGTGTTATATATAGAATTCCATTTAGATTACAAGCAATAAGACTAAAAGAAAAAAATACATTCATGAACAAACAAATAAGTATAAGTATGTACACTTACAAAAGAAGACAGTAATATATATTCGAGTACATTCAAACAAATAGGATAAGTATATTCAAACAAATAAAAGATAAGTGTAGACTTGAAAAATAAGACAATAATAATTAATGCTTGAATCTCTAGCACACCGTATGTATCATATCATCCACCAAAGTAAAAAAATAAATCGGCTAGTCAAACGAGCAAAGCAAAAAAATCTCTGGCCTATTGTACTAAAAATAAAATAATATCACCTATAAACTCATTTCTTATATCAATTTTCTTATCTCAGTTCGTCCATCAAAACTGAGCAAATCTGAAGTAAGTATCACCGGTTCAAACTTAAACAAAATTCAACTTAAACAACATCTCAGCTTAAACAACAATGCAAACCAGAGAATTTAAGAAAAGGTTTCAGCAAGCAGTTTCAATGGCTGTTGCAAAATTTAAAGAACTCTGTTCATCTTGAAGCAAAGTGAGTAACATTTTTTTAAATTTTAAAAGTATGAATCTGTTGCATATATTCCTGTAGATAAGTATGTGTGTATATATATGTGAACTCTCTGTGTATATGTGAATGAATGGAGGTATTGTGTGCTGGCTGTTATTCCTATATGTCCTCTGTCTGAGATGCTAACACAAGATTTTTGATTCAAAAATTATTTCCTCTTGATCTAGGCATTATTTGGATTCAAGATTTAAACAAAACTTGATTGTTTTATCATAACTTTAATTAAAATTTTATTTAAGTCAAAATAACTGTTTGCGCCAAAATTGGTCACAAACACCCAAAATCGTGAAAGCACCCGTTTACGTGTTCAATTCGATAATATTCAACACAGAACTCAGCAACAATCAATATATAATTCAGCTCTAAGTAACAAATCGCAGTAATTCACAAACAACAATCACAAACACAGGGTTTATAGTGGTTCGGCGTTCGCGCCTACGTCCACTCTGAAGGATTTCTCTTTATTGCCTTGTTCGATTCAATCGATTACAATGGATTACAGCGGACAATTGCTTTGAAATCTGAATACAACAGCGATTCTGATAGTTAAACTTGAATCCGGCAGAGTCTTGGCGTTCAATGGCGGGAGAGATCCCCTTTTCTGAAGGCTTCAGGGTGCTATTTATAGGCGTTGGAGGCCCAGATCTTGCTGAAACTTCGTGAGACTCCCTCTGGCACGTGAGTGGGCCCACGCGACCGACCCCACCAAGTTTCGTCTCGATCTGACATCGGTTCGAAGTGATTTCGAACCCATCAAGAAATGGTCCAATCGAGCTGAAACTTGGCAGGAACAATCTTTACCTCACATGGAAGATACTGTGAAAATTTGGTTGCATTTGGATCTATGGTTAAGGAGATATGCTCGGTTCGAAATCGACATCTTCGGTTGGCTGAGGCGTTCGAACCCATTATTTCGAACCCTTCGTTTCGAATCCATCAGTGCACGTGAGCTTACAGTGACGTGGCGCGCAATATTCGAATCGATCCTAACTTATCTCCGAATGGACCGCTTCGACTCCGTGAACTACGGCGAACACGTCATCCAAACCAATTGACTCGGTGGATTCGAAATAGGAAGCATTCTTGGTTTCGAACGTGACATTCGAATCCAGGAATTCTTATGGTTTCGAACTCGATCGGTTCGAACTGGGTTATTCGATGGGTTCGAAGTGAGGATGTGAGGCCGAGTGAAGTCGTGGATTCGAAGGTAGGTCACTGTGGTGGATTCGAAGGTAATGGAGTCGAAGGCGATGGAGTCGAGGCTGGGTACTAGCTGATGGGTTCGAACATCATGGGTTCGAAGGCAAGGACGTGGATGGGTTCGAACTAGGTGGTTTCGAAGGAGAGGGCGTGGATGGTTTCGAACAGCATGGGTTCGAAAAGGATGGGTTCGAACTTCATGGTTTCGAACCAGACAATGACTATTTCTATTCACACTGAATCCATCATATCTTGAGCATACGAACTCGGATTGACTTGAAATTTGAAATGATGGCTCCTACAACCTTTCTTGTCGTGTCCTATCAATTGTGGCCTGATCCGGACTCGGGCAAAATTCATCGATATCCATAGCTAAGTGAAGTATATCCAATCTCTGAGATGAACTGTTTCCCGTTTTCGACCAATCTTTTGGTATCACGGCTTTGCCAAAAAGCGGGATAACACTTTGCCCCCCAAAACATGCCTTGCTGTAGGAAGGTGTGTTTTGTAATGCCTTGAGTTGGATGTTCGTATCCGATCATCAACCTGCAAAGAACTCAATAGTTTCATATGTCCTCAAATGACGATTGTTCGGGATCGAGCCATTTGGGATGAAGTGCGGCCGTTCATGGTCAAGCGCTCAACTTCAAATGACGATCGTTCGTGATCGAGTCATTCGAGGGGAAGTGCGACCGTGCGCGGTCGAGCGTATAAATTCATGCTTCGATCGTTCGGGATCGTATGCTGCTTAAAGTGAACCGGGACCGTTCGCGGTCCGTGCCGTTCGTGGCATAAGATGGAATAGGACCGTTCGCGGTCGATGCCGTTCGCGGCGAATGATGAGATGGGGACCGTTCGCGGTCGACTGCCGTTCGCGGCAAATGATGATCGTTCGCGACCAAGTGCCGTTCAAGGCGAATGGTGATCGTCCGAAGTCGGATTTCATAATCGGTGAGCCATGACCGTTCGCGATCGATGGCGTTCGAGGCAGGAAGTGATCGTTCGCGATCGTGTACCGTTCGAGGCAGGAAGTGATCGTTCGCGATCGTGTGCCGTTCGAGGCGAATTCGTGACCGTCCGTGGTCGGATGTCGGACCTCAAGTGACGACCGTTCGCGATCAAGCCATTGAGGTAAGGTGAGTTATGACTGTTCGAAGTCGGGTGCCGTTCGAGGCGGATTGTGTGTGTGCCCGGGAGGGCTTGGTGTTATCGATGCCAAGGTCACGTTCGGGTGAGTTCCTGGATCGTGTATATGGGCGGTCCATCGCCGTCTCAGTGCATTCCTAGGGATCGTTCGCGACCCCATACATGTGTGCGTAGCTTAGTCATTCCAGAGTTATCAAAATCAAATAATTATTAAACAGATGAGTTCCAAAAACAATGTCAAAATAAACAAAGTCCAAACGTTCAAATCAAAATGAAACGAAAGTAAAGCATGGATGTCCAAGTGTAAGTTCCCACTACGAAACGGTCAATGGTCATTCAGAGCATGTCTGGAGATCGTTCGCGATCTCGCACATGTGTAAATGATTTAATTACGTTAGTGGAAGCGTACAACTTGTTCATCGTTATCTTACTCAATTGATAACCATACGGTGCCTTGATTCGGGGTCGCCCCTAGCTGATGTGGACGGTGGTCGTTCTGGCTCCGCCACAGGAGCTCGTTTCCTTACATATTGAAGGAGCATACCGTTCCTGATATGCCCTTCCACCTCATCCTTCAGGTGCCTACAATCGTTAGTATTATGACCATTTAATTCATGGAATACACAGAACTTATCTGATTTCCTTTCGTCAGAGGTAGGGTCCCTTCGCATCGGCCTACGGTACGGAATCTGTTCTTTGGTATCCTGATAAATTCGTTCCAGGCTCTCGTTTAACTCAGTGTAGGTGGTGAATCGCGGCTCCCTTCGTTGCCGCTTCGATCTGTCTCTGTCATTCTCAATTTTTCTTTTACCTCTATCCTTGTCCGAATCCTTTTTAAGAGGCTTTTCGTCTCTAAATGCAAAAATTTCTATCCCATCTCTTTCTTCCCTCTCGGCATTCGCATCTTCTAATCGTAAAAACTTTTCCGCTTCATGATAGAATTCCTCCAGATCTGTGGGTGGATCTTTAGTCAATGAATTCTTGAACTCTGTGCCGTCAGCTATTCCGGACACAGCTGCCATTACCACCATGGATGGATCCGCTCTATCCACTGAAGCTGCTGCTGCATTAAATCGTGCTAGGTAACTTCTCAAGGTCTCTCCGGCCTTCTGCTTTAGGGTTGCCAGAGTCATCACGTTCTTGGTCTTGTAATATGAACCCTGAATTGCCTCATAAATCTCTCTACTAAACCATTCCAAGTTCCGATGGATCCGTTCTCCAACTGTCTAAACCATAGTGCAGCGATATCTGTCAAGTATAATGGAAAACACCGGGCCATAACCTCCTCCGATGCCCCCAGTACTTCCATATGCCTCATATATTTTGTCAGGTGGACCGTGGGGTCCGTTCTCCCGTCATACATATCCAACGATGGTAGTTTGAAATCAGGCGGGTTCCTAGCTTGCCTGATTGCTGAAGTAAAAGGGCTCCTATTAACATCTTCCAAATCCTTATTCACCATACCGCCTCTCAAAGCTCTCCTAACTATCTCTGCTAATCGGTCATTGTCTCCGAGATGTAATCCTTGTTCACTACTTCCAACCTGCCCCCCGAGTTCACGAGGTAACTCCGGGACCTGCCCCCTTAACTGAGCGTTTGCATCTCTACTACTACCGGGTTGCGCAGATGCTCCCCTTTCTCTCTCCGAAACTGGATCAACGTTCTCCAAGGGTGTGCCCCCTAATCCAGGTGCTACTCCGGATGGTCCTGCTCCGTTCTGGACTCCATTGGCTTCCCTATTCTGTGCTCCGAGCTGTCCTATCTGTTGGAGTAAACTCTGAATCATGTCCTCTTGCCTCTTCATCATAGTTTCCATCTCGTCCCTAGTAATGTATATCGATGGTTGATTTGCTCCTGAGGAAGCCTCTTAGCTTCCTTGTGGTTCACTTCTCTCAGTCCTTGGCCTCCTACTTGATTGTCTTGCCATAATTCCTAGATCTGAACTTCTGAACTTTCAAATCCAACTTCTTCCTGAGTTCAATTCTCAGTGAAAGCACCAAAATGTTTGCGCCAAAATTGGTCACAAACACCCAAAATCGTGAAAGCACCCGTTTACGTGTTCAATTCGATAATATTCAACATAGAACTCAGCAACAATCAATATATAATTCAGCTCTAAGTAACAAATCGCAGTAATTCACAAACAACAATCACAAACACAGGGTTTATAGTGGTTCGGCGTTCGCGCCTACGTCCACTCTGAAGGATTTCTCTTTATTGCCTTGTTCGATTCAATCGATTACAATGGATTACAGCGGACAATTGCTTTGAAATCTGAATACAACAGCGATTCTGATAGTTAAACTTGAATCCGGCAGAGTCTTGGCGTTCAATGGCGGGAGAGATCCCCTTTTCTGAAGGCTTCAGGGTGCTATTTATAGGCGTTGGAGGCCCAGATCTTGCTGAAACTTCGTGAGACTCCCTCTGGCACGTGAGTGGGCCCACGCGACCGACCCCACCAAGTTTCGTCTCGATCTGACATCGGTTCGAAGTGATTTCGAACCCATCAAGAAATGGTCCAATCGAGCTGAAACTTGGCAGGAACAATCTTTACCTCACATGGAAGATACTGTGAAAATTTGGTTGCATTTGGATCTATGGTTAAGGAGATATGCTCGGTTCGAAATCGACATCTTCGGTTGGCTGAGGCGTTCGAACCCATTATTTCGAACCCTTCGTTTCGAATCCATCAGTGCACGTGAGCTTACAGTGACGTGGCGCGCAATATTCGAATCGATCCTAACTTATCTCCGAATGGACCGCTTCGACTCCGTGAACTACGGCGAACACGTCATCCAAACCAATTGACTCGGTGGATTCGAAATAGGAAGCATTCTTGGTTTCGAACGTGACATTCGAATCCAGGAATTCTTATGGTTTCGAACTCGATCGGTTCGAACTGGGTTATTCGATGGGTTCGAAGTGAGGATGTGAGGCCGAGTGAAGTCGTGGATTCGAAGGTAGGTCACTGTGGTGGATTCGAAGGTAATGGAGTCGAAGGCGATGGAGTCGAGGCTGGGTACTAGCTGATGGGTTCGAACATCATGGGTTCGAAGGCAAGGACGTGGATGGGTTCGAACTAGGTGGTTTCGAAGGAGAGGGCGTGGATGGTTTCGAACAGCATGGGTTCGAAAAGGATGGGTTCGAACTTCATGGTTTCGAACCAGACAATGACTATTTCTATTCACACTGAATCCATCATATCTTGAGCATACGAACTCGGATTGACTTGAAATTTGAAATGATGGCTCCTACAACCTTTCTTGTCGTGTCCTATCAATTGTGGCCTGATCCGGACTCGGGCAAAATTCATCGATATCCATAGCTAAGTGAAGTATATCCAATCTCTGAGATGAACTGTTTCCCGTTTTCGACCAATCTTTTGGTATCACGGCTTTGCCAAAAAGCGGGATAACAATAACTTAGCACTGTCTCTGGAAATCAAGAGTACTGAGCATAACTTAAAATAAGTTAAAATTCAAACTTTTAATTCACGAATTCAGGTATGTAATTTGAATTCGTATACTTAAACATGAATTTTAATGCTAAAATCAAAAAAATTAGATCAAGGATTAAAGAGTAGTTTGGGTTTGCCTTATTTGCATAGATTTGGTGATCTTTAATGATCTACTAGTTTGTAGAGGTCGGGATCCTCTCTGGTGATGGAGGGATGAACGGTGGTTATAGGAAAAATACTAGATGGGTTTGCAGATGGTCGTGGTGGCCGCGGCGAGCTCGTGAAGTCTGGAAATCTAGTTTGTTGAGGTCGAGAGTTTTGATTCATTCGTCGTCTAGAGTTGATCGAGTGCGACGTGGTTTTGGGTGATGGTAGAGGGGATGTTGACGAGTGGATGGCCGGAGTTTGAGACTTTCTGGTGATCGGGATTTCGAGAATGAGGCATTTCCCAGTTTGGATGGTAATTCCTTTGATGTTTTCCAGGTTTCGATTTTGATGCTCGGATTCAATTTCGAGGGGATGGCGGCGTTCTAGTGATCGGGAGTTGGTTGGTGGATGATCGTAGGCTTGCTCGACGATGTGGTGTCGACTGGAGAGGCTCGTCGGCGACGTGTACGTGCACCGTGCACTAGCTCTGGTAGTCTGGATTTTGTTTAGAAACAGTGTTGAACGCGAGTTTATCTCGAGTGACTCGAGTGTTTACTCGAAGTTTCTAGGTGTTGGACTCGAAGCATGAAGCGGATGGCTCAGGTAGCATGTTATACAGATTTTTAAACATGTTTTGTTTGGAATTTAGAAATTTATATTAAATTATATAACAAAGTTTGAATTAAGTTTTAAAACAGAAGTTTAACTATAAATTCTGGTTAGTTTGAAAATTGTTTAATAACTTAAAAGTTTTAAGAAATTAAGTGGATTTGAAAAGATTTGAATTTAAAATGGAGTTTGTAAATGTAAAGGAAGAAGTTAAGCAAAGTTTAAATCAAAATTTTAAACCTGGATTCAAATCTAAATTCGAACTGTAGATTTTGAAATAAATTAAGTTTACAAATTTAATTGTTTAAATAAATTTTAAATGTTAAGTATACTTTAAATATGTGAATTTTCAAGAGAATTTGATTTAACTCTTTAAATTTCTTTATAACAAAAGTATTACTTTAACATATGAATTTAAAGTTTTTTAAAAAAAATTGGATTAAACTTTATTAAAGATAAATTGGTATTCACCTTAAATCTTGTAATTAAAAAGAAATTTAAAGTAAATTTGAAAATATAAGTTTTCAAACATATTTGTGAGTGTTAATTAAATCATTAATAAATATGAGTTTTATCTTAAAGTGAATAATGATTTGTAATTCATTAAGTATTAAGTTAATTTGAATTGATAATTTACGATTTGGATTAATTAAATTAGTAATTATAAGTTTAAATTTATTTAATTAAGGTTTAAGTAAATTAATTAAGGAATAATTCAATTATAATTAAGAATCATGGATTAGATTTTAATTAATGATTAGAATTTAATTAATTGTAATTAAGAACTAATTACGTTACAAGTAACACTTAATTTATTAAATAATTAGGATTAATTCATGGATTATTAATGGTTAATCAAATTTATAATTAATAATGATTAATGTAAGTAATTATTTTAGAAAAGTAATTAAAGGATTTTTAATAGTTAATGGAGGTCGTTAACTAAGATTATTTAATAATTAATTAATGAGATTAATTTTTAATAATTAATTAGATTGATTAATTTAAAGATAATCATTATGAAATTGTTTAAGTGTAATTACTTAATGGAAGTAATTGAAGAATTAATTACTCATTGTAATTAATTGAGTTTAAATTTGATTAGTAAGTTAATTAATTCAGTTTAATTAACTTAGAATAATCACTTGATGATTTGGAAAGTATAATTACTTAGGGAAGTAATTTATGGATAATTACTGGATGTAATTAATTGGATGGTGATTTGTTAATGGAAGTAATTTGGATATAATTATTAATCAAGGGATTAATTAAGAAGTAATTAATTTATTTAATGCAGTAATTAAGGGCAGTTAATTACTGGATGTTATTAATCAAGTGTGATTAGTATATGTGATTTTGAAGATTAATTATTCTTAATGTAATTAATATAATTAGAATAATTAATAAAAATGTAATCAGAGATCATTAATCATTATAATTAATGATTTAGTTAAGAATTGAAAATTTGGGAATAATTAATCAATGAAGTGATAAAAATGTAATCTATTAAGAATGAATGTAATTAATTGAAAATAATTTATTTATGATTATCTAAAGGTTAATTGCTGTAAATGGTTAAGGATAATTAATTGAATTTAATTTAAAAGAGAATTAATCAACGTTGATTAATTGAAATGAATAAGTAGATGATGATTGATTAATTGATTGGAAATTAATTAATGGTTATGTAAGTAAGATTTATAATGATGAAGTAATTAATTTAATTTACTTTAAATTAATTAAAGAAGAAGTAATTAATTTAATTCATTTTAAATTAATTTTTGTGTGATTATTTAATCCTTGCTTATGTATGGATGGATGATATTGATTGCCTTGAATGGTCTAATATCTCAGATATGAGTTAATTAATGCTATGTGATATGGATGCTTTGGTTGAAGTATGATGATAATATGAATTACCTATTTGTGATGATAATGTAAATTATCTATTGTGTTATTGTGAATTATCTATCTGTATATATAGATAATAAATTGAAATTGTTTTTAATTTTAAAACAACTTGGACCTAAAAGATGCCATTTTGGATTTCGATGAGACCGGGATCGGGTTTTCTAGATTTGGATATTCAAAAACCACATCGATCCAAATTAACGATAGGTCGTGAATCAAGTGAAGATGAAGATTCAGGGTGAAAGGGTTATCGTCGTTAACTCTGAGGGTGATTCCAATATGAGTGTAACGAGATAATGCCTTCGGTTTCGTTCGAACCCGGAACGGAATTGTATGGATTGAATGCTTTCAGAACATCCTCAGGTGGATGATGAGCATTCTAAGTGATGTGTTCTCAAAAGGTAATCATAGCCTCAAGCCTCATCAACGGGAATGGCTAAAATAGGGGAGGTACAGCAAGGCTAAGTATGTAGCACCCAATTAGTACAAGATTAATCCCTGTTTAGATGTCCCTTTTTGTTCGGCTTGTGGGCAGTTGTGAGCTCCAACTGCAAGGGTTGCCTTGTCCGGGATTGTCCGGTAAGGGATGGTTCTAGCTTTGTGTTGCAGGGGATTGGGCATAATCCTCGGTATGGTGATCTTGGCCACGTACTATGACATGCGGTACCCCTACCATTGTATGGAATCCAATGTCCAATAAGCGTCGTATGTCTTGATTGTGCCCAATTATGTTGGAATGTGAGATGTAAGCATTTCAATTATTTTCTAGTTTTACTTGAAAACCCTAGACACTATTATAATATCATTGGATTTCCTAAAAATGTTTTAGTTAGTGTTAACGTAAAAATCAGACGCTAACACTCCGGTGCAAGTAGTGTAAGTGTGAAAGCACCACCCGTCAATACGGGAATTAGAAATAAGCAGAAATTAACAGTAAACCGGTAAAAGACACAGTTTTTATTATGGTTCGACTTATTGTCAAGCCTACGTCCACTTTATATATCTTTATTGCTGATTCAAGTACAACTTATACAACTTTCTTCAATTACAACACACTTTAGACTAGTAGCTCAAACTTCGATGCAGAATAATCTTTCGAATTCATGTCGAATGATGTAGATTTTCTCTTGAAGTTTGTTGTAATGTCCTTGGTGTTTTGAGTGCTTGAAGTGCTGCTTGAGTTGAGAAAATGGCAGAGTGCTGATGCTTCGGAGAATGATCCAAAAGTCCCTTCAATGTGTGAGCCCATGCTGTATTTATAGGAGATTCTGGACGGGCCTTAGGTCGTGAACGACCTAAGGTAGACCTTAGGTCGCAAGCGACCTAAGGTAGGTCGTGGGCGACCTAAAGGATACGGCTCTGTGGCTAGACAGTGTTGCATCTGAGTGTTTGAGCTGGCAAGTTGTAGGTTGAAGGTTGCGACCTAAGATAGGTCGTGGATCACATATGAGCGACCTAACAGATGGAAACTTCGGCCCTACCCGGTAGCACTGGTCTCTTCTAAAAGTACTAGGCCGTAGACGACCTAAGAAAATAGTTGGCGACCTTTACAACGCTGAGGTTATCCAATGTAGCGACCTAGGCTAAGTCGTTAACTCGCTATGTTGCTTAGCTCATTAGGTCGTTAGGTCGTCCCACATTTTAGGTCGTTAGGTCGTCTCACTTTTTAGGTCGTTAGGTCATCCCACTTTTAGGTCGTTAGGTCGTCCAACTTTTTAGGTCGTTAGGTCGTCCCACTTTTAGGTCGTTAGGTCGTCCCACTTTTAGGTCGTTAGGTCGTCCCATCGTTAGGTCGGTAGGTTCTCTAGGTCGTTGTGCTTATGTAAGTCGCTAGGTCATTTCATCTTGTTAGCCTCTTTAGGTCGCTCCAGTTGTTGAGTCGCTAAGTCGCATAACAAAGGAATTAACATTTTCCCCTCGAAGTACACGCCTAGGTCGTAGGTCGTGTGCTTCGACTTAGTTCCTTAGGTTGTAAGCGACTCATTGGGTTCGCTAGGTCGCGTGACGATATGCCTTCCTTTCTTTTCCCATATAAATTGCTTAACCCGCTCCTTCTTCACTTTATCTGTTCCAACATTCTAAGCCGCCATTAACAAACCTCCGAGCTTAAAAACTTAGCACGAAATCTTTTCCTCTTTCAACCGTCAATTCCATCAGCGAATTTAGGTAATCTTGAGCATTTAATCGTTGCACTCGTTGCCGATTCCATCATAACCATTTCCACACAATTTTGTTGTTACGATGCAATTTGGCATTCGAATTTGCCTTTCGATTCTCTATCGAATTGTTAGTGGTTGCTGTAGGAACGAATCAGCCTGGGGTTTCATGGGGTTCCTGGAAACTTGGAGAGGACGATGAGGTTTCAGGAGTTTGGAGGAGGCGAAGAGATTCTTGGTTATTGAGTTATTGGATAGCGGGTTATGTGATTTGCTAAGTGGAAAGAAGCGAATGGGTTAGAGAGGGATCGGAAACGACCGATTTAAGTACCTCAGGCGACCTTTTGGTTTGGATGTGAACTACCCGACTCATCTTCCTTGCGACCTAACTCACTTGTGACTTATCATATCTGCGACTTAGGTCTTAGGTCGCGGACGAGCTAGGACCTAGATAATTTTGCACTGTCGAGCAGCTTCTTGCGGCTTATACTAATCTTACATGCTTGTTAGGTCCCGAAAGACCTAAGACTTGAGCAAATTTTCACTGCCTTGATTTGAAGCTTTGTGACTTAACCTTTAGATCGTGTGAGCGACCTAGGACTTGGATGCACACTGCCATGCCTTGTATTCTTTAACTCAAACCATATGGCCTAGAACTTGAACAACTTGAGAGCCTCAAAATTTTGATAGAACTTGATTGCACTTCCAACTTGAACTTTGAACTGCCGAGATAACTTGCATGACCTTGCTATGGCTTCTTAACAGATTAAATCAACTTTAATGCTAATGACCTGTTAAATACAACATTTGCAGAAAACTAGGGCGAATATACTGCCACTGATTGCCCGCATCAAATGACAGGTTAGTTGATAAAAGATAATCAACTTTAAAGAAATTATGTGAAACGCTGTGAATCAATAAGTTCAAGTGAAGTATTAAAGCAATGTTGAATTAACCAACCAAAGCTAATTTGTATGCTTCAACACTGTACTTGAACTTAAAACAACAAGCCCTGAATCTTTTTAACTGACAATTATTAATTAGTTTAATTTCAGTTATATTTTCTTGTTATTTTATTGGTTCTGCACAAAACTTTACACATTTAGGAAACGTGCACCTTCATATTTGAATATCCAGTTCCTTATGTAGAATGTCTTCTCACGAAGAGATAATCGAGCAATCTGAAGGAATCTTCCCGATAGCCGACCCATTGGTTGATCCTCCGGAGAGAACTCCAACTACCCTGAGTCAACGGACATTCAATCAATTACGTACTCAATTTGGGATCGCCGAAGAAGATGCTAGATTTCCTGGCCCAAATGATACCGCCGACAGGCCACCTCTTGGTTTTGTGGCCGTCAACTGTCAGATGTGCCTTTGTGGTGCCATTCCTCCTTTCAATGAATTTCTTCATCAACTCCTTTTCCGGCTAACCATCTCTCCCCTTCAACTACATCCCAATGGCTACGCCATCCTGATAGGATTGTGTGTTTTATTCAGGAGGACACTTGACCGTCTTCCGAGCTTCGAAGAAATTTACTACTTATGCACATTCGAAAAGAATAAAGACCACCCCTCCTTTATACTTATGAGAAGTGCCATAAATCGTAAACTTATCACCGATCTTTTTGAAAGTGCTCACGGTTTCCTGAATCAATTCTTCTTCGTCCGCTGCCCCCAAGGTTTTATGCCATCTGGAGAAAAGGAAGTAAGATTGCTCTTCCCCGTTCTTTCCATTTCATCTTTTCAAGATCCGAATTGCTAAGTGCTAACTTCATTCATTTCTTTTACAGCTCTTTCTCCTCCCTCTAGAAATCCCAGTCATAAGACGACTTTTGATAAATTAAGTGTCGTGCTGGCTGAAGAAAGAAGTATTAAGTTTTGCTGAGAGATGAACTTCTGCACCAATATGGGCTTTTGCACCCTTCTCACTCTACTCAACCTCATGAAGTTCCCGATTTACCGGCCAAGTCGCCAGATGCCCCAGTTTCTGCTGAGGAACCTATACTGAAGGAACCTACTTCTGAGGCTTTACTGGTGAAGTGCTATACTTCTACTGATATTGCGAGGCCATCTGAAAAACTTACATTTGCCCCGATCATCGAAGAGGAAGAGCCTTTTCATCATTCAGTGAAATCCAGTGATGAGGGAACCGAGAGAGCGAGTCCTGCTAAGCAGAGTGGGGATGACATTTTTGAGGGCTTGAGCGACCTGATGATCACTTCACAGGAGCTCTTTATAGACGGCTCTGTTACCGCTAGAGTTACTTCTTCAGCAGTTGAAGCAACATCTATTTTACAACAAACTCCGTCAGCCCAAGAGTTGACGCTCTCTGTAAAACCCATCGTATCCTCGCAACCGAGGAGTGGTTCGTAGTTTGATGCGCGTAGTCTGCACGTTACACACACTTAGGATTTTTTAGCATTCTTATGCACTTACATGCACTTTACTTCAAAAATTCTCAAGCTTTGCCCCTTTTCCATTTTCAGGTCTTTCAATGGGGCAACGCTCTTATTACGACGACTTTCAGAGCTACGGAAGACGCGGCACTTTTGATCCCAAGAGATATCTTCCTTCTTAGGGAGACTGACGAAGAAAGAGCCGCATGAAAAGCTCATGAAAGGCGTGCCTACGAAGAACGCCATGAAAGATGGGACGAGCAACATGATTTTTCTCAGAAGGAAGATGATTCTCATAAGCGGAAGTCCCGTGACGACAAGGGGAAGAGTCATGTCGCCGAAGATATGAGTAAAAGAGCCAAACATGGCGAAAAACCAACATCTGAGATTTCCGAACAACCTGCTGCTCCTATACTGTCTCAATCCCCTGCCCTGGCACGTACTGATATTCAAACAATCATTGGTAGGCCCCCATATCAAGTTGGTCCAGGCCCGGCTACTCTTCAGAGTCGATTCCCGACTGGTGCCTAAAAGGAGTGCGCTTTGATCTTGACCTAGTCCCGATCGATAAGCAGGCTATGCTGCGGAACCTTGATGCCGTCAAACTTGATATCGAGATAATGTCAGGTTGGCAAAAGCTTGTCGATGAGCTCCAGAGGGTAAATCACGCAAATCTTGAAGCCATGTTAACAATGGAAAATGACAAATCTGAGTGGCAGAAGATTCTTGAGAAACATGACGCGGAAATGGGAAGCATCGCTACTTATAACGAAAAGATCGAAGCGGAAGTTGAAAAACTTAAAGAAGAGCTTGCCACTTCCTCCACTTCTTATTCGCAAAGGGAGCAAGTACTTCAACAACAAGTGCGAGATGCTCATGCCGCTCAAAGAGATGCCGAAAAGGCTTGATATGCAAAAAAGAATTAATGAGGGCCATATTACTGACATCGCAGAGCTGCGAGAGAAGACTAGCTCCCAGGACACGGAGATCGAAATGCTAAAACTTCAACTCTCTAAAGCTGAAAGAGAGCGTGATGAGGTCGTTGCCGGCAAAATTACAGCTGAAGAGTCTCATGAGGCAACGAAGGCCAATATCAGCTCTACATTGTTTGACATCTACTTGCATAGCGTCATGGGGCGTGGTAGTCTCTCCTTTCTAGGCCCCAAATATGAAATAACTCTGGCCGAAGTGTGGGAGGCCATACTTGACATGTTTGGCAGTGCTGGCTATGCTGAGGCGGATTTAGAGGCAAACTATCTTGATGACGATGCACGCGTCGCTCTTGCTAGGGGAAAGGAGCAACTTGCCAAAGAGATAGCCGGAATGGCAGAAGGAGAACATGTAGGGAAGGCATCTTTAACCGACCCAGTTCAACCTTCGGTTTCGGCCGATATCGACATTGTTGTTTCCGGTTCCCATTCTCCGCCTCCTACTAAAGCCAACACTGAGGGTGCAACCGCTCACAATGGAGATGAGAGTCAAGAGAGCGGTGACGCGCGGGGCTTTGAAGTTGACATAGTAAAGCCTGCTTCGCCAGGTAACCTTACTGCTGATCTTGCTCAAGTGGACTGCTTGTTCGCTTCACATGAGTTTGATGAACTTCTTGACTATTTTTTAAATCTTGACGCGCCACTAACTCCTCTCTTTACGAGAGATACTGACTTTAACTTCTTTTCTTCTGTAGAGAAAGCACTGAGCATTGTTCAGACTTCTCCTCCTCCAGTCATTCCTCCTCCGTCTCTTCAGGTCACTCCTCCTTATGCCTCTCAACCGGGATCACAAGAGGAGCAAATAGAAGCTCTCCAAGACTTGGACGATCCCATTGCTTCACAAGAACATAGGGGAGAAGAATCTGAAGAGGGCGAAAAGACTCCGGAACCAACTGGTTCTAACGATATGCCGTTAACCACACTTTTCACTCCAGGAAGCTGGTCTTCTTCTAAGAAGAGGGGGAAAAGCGGAGTTTCAAAGAATAAGAAGGAAGCTTCAGCCGGCGAGGAAAAAGCAGAAGAAAGTCCAATTGTGCCCCTTTCTCCTTCGTCCCCTACTCTTACAAGCCGGCCTAAGAAGTTGATCATCCGGCCAGGCGCAGGCCCAAAGGGTGGAAGGAAGAAGAAATGATGGATTTGGTTCTGTGCTTTTTATCACGCTTTTTCCTTTTTGCTTGTATATAAGCTTGTGTTGACCGAAAATTATGCGGGTACCGGTCCTCGCCTTCTTTTATTTTGAAACCTGCACATGTATAAAATTCTCATAGTATGGAATAAAATGATTCTTTTACTTATACAAATTTCTGTCTGTATTTGAGAACGCATTTATTTTCCGTTTTCATGCAAGTTTCTTTATTTTCTTTATGTGAAGTTGCCATAAGCTAGTGGTATGTTGCTTGAGCATTGCTTTTATGAATGTAACTATATTATATATTGCCCCTATACCACGGATAATTGCAATTTCTTTCACTTTGTCGAAATTTTGGAGAACGACTCTTCTCTTTCGAGAAGACTCGTACTCTTTCTTTAGAGAATGACTCTTTCATCTTGAAGAGGCTTACATTCGTACCCCTTTTTTTTTTATGGAGAAGTTTTTATACTTTGCTTTCGAAGAAAGTCACTTTTATTTTTGGCAAGTGAACTTTCTTTCGTGGTAAAGTGGGCCTCTGAAAAAGGGCTTTGACCTGCTTGTGCCTCCGAAGAGGGCTTTTGTTTGATTGTGCATCTGGGAAGAGGGCTTTTTACTTGATTGTGCCTCTGGGGAGAGGGCTTTTTTTTCTTTTTCTTTTTTTGTTTCTGCCTCTGGGGAGAGGCTTTTATTTTTTTCCCTGTCCGCTGGGAAGCGGGCCTCCGAAGAGGGCTTTTAGCATTTCAACTTTGGTGAAATGGGCCTCCGAAGAGGGCTTTTCACATTCCAACACTTGTGAAGTTTTATTTCAGATCTTGGTGGAATGCGTGCCTCCGAAGAGGTCTTGTTATCATTTCAGCTCCGGTGAATTACTTCAACTCCTGGTGAAATGGGCCTCCAAAGAGGGCTTTTCACATCTCAGCTCTTGTGAAGTTTTATTTCAGATCTCGGTGAGATGTGTGCCTCCGAGCATGCCTGGAGGTTTCTTCCTCATGGTTGGCTTGATTCACGGGGCGGACACAAGTTACTTGGACGTTTATTTGCGCAAACTGCCTCAGCTAGTGAACAAGCGCCTTGCCTTCCACTTGGGAAGGTGCCTCCGGTCATCCCATGGATTCACGGGGCGGACGCAAGTTACTTGGACGTTTGTCTGCGCAAACTGTCTCAGCTAGTAAACAAGCGCCTTGCCTTCCAGTTGGGAAGGTGCTTTCGGTCATTCCATACCAATCTTTTTTGTTGAGAAAGAAAACTTTCGTTTTTTGGCGTGCCCTGTTCGAGGTCTTTATCCTCCGGAGAGTTGTGTCTCCGAAGAGGGCTTGTGCCTCCGAGGAGGTCTTTCGCTATTTGTTGCCTGCTCGCCCATGTGTTTTCTCCATTTGCTCATGTCAGCAGTTCCCTATTACCATTTCCAAGCGCACATTCCTTTCTTTTGCAAGTAGCTTATTCTATCCAAAGAAGTTTACTTCATTGTTAAATGAGTTCGCAGGGGTAGACACAGGCTAATTAATTGGACGTTTGTTTGCACAAATGATCACAATTAGTTAGGAAGGGTCTACTTCTGGCGGAACCGCTAACTACTTGCTTGAAGCACTTCTTATATAGGATTCGAATCTGGAATTTTTTGTGGCTAGATATTCATTTGTTGAATGATGTTAGGGATTGCTTGGTCTTTTGACGGGTAAGCTTTGTTTTATTGGCCTGCAGTATTAAATCGACATTTTAGCAATACAATTGACGTATTTTATATATCGAAATAAAACAAGCAGTTTATAATAGTAAAGAACACAAGATTTATAGTGGTTCGGCCAAGAACTGGGCCTACATCCACTTTATAGTTCTTATTATTCACTTGCACTAGCTTTACAATGGCTTTGTTTAAATCTGAAAAGTCGATGCATACTCTCCACTTTCCGTTAGCTCTCTTAACTAGTACTGGATTTGAAACCTAATTCGGATATGTAGATTCTCTGATAAAGTCATTCTCCATGAGCCGATCCACCTCTTCTTTCAATGCTGCTGACCTTTCGGGACCCTGGGTTCTTCTTTTCTGCTTCACAGGTGTAAATTTCGGATAAATATTCAAAGTATATACTGCAACTTCTGGAGATATTCCACACATATCAGCATGGGTCCAAGCGAATACATCCAGATTTGTTTTCAGGAATGATATCAAAATATTCTGAACCGTCGTATTAAGTTGTGAACCCACATTCAGCACCTTGTTTGGGTCTTTTGGGTCAACAGGTACTGGTATCGTTACTTCCACTGGCACCACTCGATTCTCCCCTGCACTGGCTTTTCTGGGATCCATTTTTCTTCGTGCTTCGCTACATTCGCCAGTACAGGGTCCACCCTGTAATTGCTACAAGATTGATTCTTTGATGCGGACCGGGGTTGCCGCATCCTTTCCCATCTCTCTCTTTCTTGCTTCACGCAGTTCTATCAGATAACATTCCCGCCCCGCATTCTGATCCCCTTTAACCACACCGACTCCATTATCTGTAGGGAATTTCATGGTAAGGCACCACGGGGCGAGGATTGCTTTAAAGGCTGCAAGAGTTGGACGGCCTAGGAAGGCATTGTAAGCAGAAAATTCATCAATAATTACAAAAGTCTGCCTTCGAACGACCTTCTTCTGCCCCTTTCCAAGTTCCACGAACAGGTCAATAGTCCCAATCGGCTGCCTGGGTTCCCCAGTAAACCCAACAATCTTTTGCGACGAAGCTTGAACATCATCCATTGGGATCTTCATCTGATCGAAGGTCTTTTCGAAAAGAATATTGCAAGAAGCACCGCAATCAACAAGTAGTCTTCCTACAATAGTTGGGCCAATGCCAGCGGAAATTACCAAGGGATCTATGGTAGGGGCTTCAACACCCATAGAATCCCCGAATCTGAAGACAATGTCATCATTAAAAGTTTTCTGCTGCTTCAGAGGTGCAGCATTTTCTAACACAAAAACAATCTCCTCTGCTGGTGCATACTTCAATAGATGAGCGTATCGTTCCATCTTACCCCAGCTTCTTCCAGGTGGGTGAGGTCCTCCTGTAATTACATTAATAATGGGCCTCTCTGATTCATGAGCTGCCGCCTTCTCACTTGAGCTAAAACGTTGAACAGGAACCTGTTGTCCTTGAATTGATGAATTTGGGCCATTCCTGTTCCTCTTTACATATTGCTGGAGCTTGTTTTCCTTCAATAGTTCCTCAGTTAACTCCTTCAAGTGACGGCACTCGTTAGTATCATGGCCGGGTTGGTTATGGAACTGGCAAAATTTTCCACTTTTCTCAGCTCTCGCACCAACCCTCTGCTTAGCCGGTGCGGGGAATTCGACCGTGTCTTTGTTTGCAAAGTAGATGTTCTCCGGGGTATCAGCTAGAGGGGTGAAGTTGAAGGGACGACTTCTCTTTGCATCTCCTTGCTTCTTCTGACCATCGTTTCCCCTCTTCTGATTGCCAGATTCCTTCTTATTCGGAACAGCATTACTATTTCCAGCCCCTGTCGATACCACCTTAGCCGGTGCTTGGAGGCTTTCCAAGTGCATGAATTCATCGGCTTTCTTATAAAACTTGTCAAGCGAATTCGATTCTTTCATTTTCAACCACTTCCCGAACTCACTTGTCTTGTCAATAGCCCTCATCAGGTACGTCAAGATCATTCTCGGCTATGCGTTGTCTACTTCAGCCAAAGCTATATTGAAGCGATTCAAGAAAGATCTAATGGATTCTCTAGGATTCTGCTCCAAGCTGGATAACGAATTATATCTTTTGCCTTCGAAGCGTACAATCTGAACTGTTCCTTAAACTTTCGAGTCAAATCAGACAACTGGTCTATCGACCGGACCGGCAGCTTTGTGAACCAAAGTAGAGTAACTCCTTCCAGGTACACCGGAAAATACCAGCATTTGATCTCATCAGAAGCTCTGGCACCCGTCATGTGCCAATCATACTTGTACAGAAATTCATTAGTGTCACTTGTCCCCTTATAAGCCGGTATGGTAGGAGGAACGAACTTCCTAGGAAATTCTGCTTTCAAAATCCTTTCAGTGAATGGAGTCTTGCTTGGAGCGAACCCCCATTCTTTTTCGTCTTCTTCCCATTGCATACTTTCCTTCATGATTTGCCGGACCATCCCTGAGAAATATTCCTCATCATTAAGGGGCTCAGCAGGACAGGCATCGGCCATCTTAACAGAAGTTTGCCTCGATAGGCGCTCACAGAAAGTTGGCTGTTGTCCCGATCCTCCAACTTGGGGAGGTGTGTCTTTGACTGGGCCAGCTGCCCTTTGAGGAACATCTCTTTCTTCAACATCATGAACATTATCAGCAAAGTTTGGTTCGTTATTCACCGGTTGACGCTTAGCCCCAAGCAAAGCGTTCAACCTTTCCAACATCAAATTGTTTTGGGCTTCCATTTGCTGATATAGCCCAGAAACTGCAGCATCCAATTCTGCTCGCGTTACTCCAACAGTTGGAGTTGTTTGATTTAAAGGAGGAGAAGTGGCAGTAGTCTTGCGAACATCGTTGGATCTAACAGACTTGCGCTTTCTTCCAAGAGCCATTATTTCTGATAGACTTCTGGTTCATAGAGAGATCCTTTCCACAAATTTCTACGAAGCTATGATGACAGTACCCTGAGTTGGGTTCTCAGTGAAAGCACCAAAAATGTTAACGTAAAAATCAGACGCTAACACCCCGATGCAAGTAGTGTAAGTGTGAAAGCACCACCCGTCAATAAGGGAAATAGAAATAAGCAGATATTAACAGTAAAGTGGTAAAAGACATAGGTTTTATATTGGTTCGGCTTATTTTCAAGCCTACATCCACTTTATATCTATTGCTGATTCAAGTACAACTTATACAACTTTCTTCAATTACAACACACTTTAGACTAGTAGCTCAAACTTCGATGCAGAATAATCTTTCGAATTCATGTCGAATGATGTAGATTTTCTCTTGAAGTTTGTTGTAATGTCCTTGGTGTTTTGAGTGCTTGAAGTGCTGCTTGAGTTGAGAAAATGGCAGAGTGTTGATGCTTCGGAGAATGATCCAAAAGTCCCTTGAATGTGTGAGCCCATGTTGTATTTATAGGAGATTCTGGACGGGCCTTATGTCGTGAACGACCTAAGGTAGACCTTAGGTCGCAAGCGACCTAAGGTAGGTTGTGGGTGACCTAAAGGATACAGCTCTGTGGCTAGACAGTGTTGCATTGAGTGTTTGAGCTGGCAAGTTGTAGGTCGAAGGTTGCGACCTAAGATAGGTCGTGGATCACATACGAGCGACCTAAAAGATGGAAACTTCTTCCATACCCGGTAGCACTGGTCTCTTCTGAAAGTACTAGGTCGTGGACGACCTAAGAAAATAGTTGGCGACCTTTACAACGCTGAGGTTATCCAATGTAGCGACCTGGGCTAAGTCGTTAACTCGCTATGTTGCTTAGCTCATTAGGTCGTTAGGTCGTCCCACTTTTTAGGTCGTTAGGTCGTCCCACTTTTTAGGTCCTTAGGTCGTCCCACTTTTAGGTCGTTAGGTCGTCCCACTTTTTAGGTCGTTAGGTCGTCCCACTTTAAGGTCGTTAGGTCGTCCCACTTTTAGGTCGTTAGGTCGGTAGGTTCTCTAGGTCGCTGTGCTTATGTAAGTCGCTAGGTCGTTTCATCTAGTTACCCTCTTTAGGTCGATCCGGTTGTTGAGTCGCTAAGTCGCATAACAAAGGAATTAACATTTTGGTATGTGTGGGGATTCTTACGTGATACCTTTTCTTTCAAATTTTTTTTTAAAGTTAAGCAACTTTAACCTGTTACTCACACCAGACCCATGTCTGACCCGCAGTTTATTTCTGTTTTTCTTAAACTCTTGGGTACTCAATTTTTTCGAGTAGCCAAGGAATTCAGGTTTGCTTTGACAAATACTGGAGGAGCAATGGAGCAGGAGGCTTCAACGTTTGTATATATACAGGTGGTTTCGCTGTGTTGGTATCTATGAGTCATTTGTTTGAGATGTATCGAGTTGTTTTAACTAGACAGGTGTTTACAACTGTCTAGTATGTGTTGTATAATCTGTGTAACTCTGATGTATATGATACTATGTAATATGTTATGTGATATATTATAATTCATTCGTTCCGCTGTGGAGATTCTGATGTTGTTTCTTTCTTTCTTCTCTATATTTTCTCTTTCTCACCCCCTTCTTTCTTAAAGATGATACCTTTTTCTAGAGTTAGAAAGGCAGGTCGTCACAGAATTAACCAAGTTCTAAGTAAATGTACTTAACAAGATTTTGAAACAAGTTTTCAAAACTAAATTTTAAAATTCAAAAGTGATTTGAAAGTAATATAATTTAGTTTTGAAAACGATTTTATTAGGTAAATTATTAATTAAATCTCTAAGTGGTTTTCAAAATAAATTTAATAATTTAAATTAATTCATGGGATGAGGACTTAATGAAATTAATGGAATTAACTAAGTTAATTTCCAAGTTTATTTAAAAAAAGATTAAATAGGGTAATTAAGAAATGTTTTTAAGCTCTTAATTAACTTAAAGGTTTAAGTTAATCTATGGGGTAATAATGAATTAAATTTTAAAGGTTAAATTTTAAAGGTTAATTGTTTTTAGAATTTATCGATTAACTAAGTAAAGTTTAATTAATGATAAGTAACTAAAGGCAATTAATTACTTAAAGATAATTACTTATTGAAAGTAATCAAGGATTATTAATGATCAAAGGTTGATTTATCAAGTAATCAAAGAACAATTAAAGTTAAATTGGTTAATTAATTAAAGGTAATTAAGGAATAATTAATTAATAGTGATACTTAATTTAAGGTTAATTAATTAATAAAATTTATAATCACTTAGGATATTAATTAAGGATAATTAATTAAATGATAATTAATTAAGGTTAAATTAATTAATATAATAAATTAAGGATAATTAATTAAAGGATAATTAAATGATTAAAGGTTAATTTTTAAAGGATAATTAATTTTTTAATTAAGGATGATTAATTTATTATTAATGGTTAATTTATAAATGATTAAAGAATAATTAATCAAATCGATTAGAAATTAATTAATTAATTAACCCAGATTAGAGACTAATCTGATTTAAATTTATCAGGTAATTAAATTGATCTTACTTATGGATGTTTGGATTTTATGAAATGCTTTAAATTGTTTGATAATCCTAATATGTGATGCTTTGCGATATGTATTATTATGATTTGTGCTAAGAACCATGATGTAATTTATTCATTGGTGATGTAATTTATTTATCTGCGATAAATTTATATTAATCATCTGTGATCTGCAAATAAAGATAAGCGTTATAGTTTATACTGCTTATGTAACAACCCTGGGTTTAGTAACAATTTATAATCGTCATTAAACGAGTAATCTGTTGGCTAATTGATATTGAAGTTTTAATCGGTTGAATTCTTCTAAAATTGGGTTAAAATTCTTTTAATAATTCATTTAAAAAATTGGTTAAGGGTTTGCGGGCTTTAAAAATTTTGTATCGGCCCACTTATTTTAGTGTTGTGATATTCATCAATACCCGTCCCCCTTTCATTGTTCATTCATTCGTGAAAACCCTAAAACTAAAACAGAGCGAACGAAAATGGTGGCGGCTTCGTTCTCGTTCATTCCTCTTTTCAAATCTAGGGTTTTGAGCTAATTCGAAGCGCCGACTTTAGGTTGATCGATTGTCTGCTCGTTGCTCACTTCGGCTACTTCTTTCTGGGTGAGTTCAACTTCGAACACGGTGAGTGAATTTTCACTCACATCTAGTTCATCCTTAGTATTGTGCTTCTGCAGCCGATTTTGTTTCGATGTTGATGTTTTCTTTGACTTAATCGAATTCGTATATATTGACACTTATTATCAATTGATTCAATTATACCAATTTTATGATTTTTGAACTGTTGACTTCGGTCTTAATTTTGGGCATGGGATTCCATGACTTCGTTCATCACCACCATTGCTTTGATATTGATTTGTACTCTGTGGATTTTGGCCATACTGCCCACTGTTCGACCTAGTTTTATTTCGCCCGTTGTTTCAGATCTTCGGCTATTTTGTCTATGACTGTTGTATCATTTTGTTGGTGATGCTCGACTGTTGAACATTGACCAAGTTTGAACCTTCTTGATTTTTGATATTGAACTGCAGTTGTTTACCTGTTAAGCACTGCTTTGATTTGTATTTGTGTCGAAGTCATTTTGGCTTGATACATTTGACTATGTTATAAATTGAATCTCTGTCGCAAGTTTGATTTCGACCACTGTTTACTGTACCTTGTCTCATTTGCATATGAGGCTCGGTACTTATGATATTGATTTTTGAACTTGTTAAAATTCTTTGCTTTGAAATTGCTGTGACTCTTTCATTGTTTTCGACCTGATACTCGATCACTGTTCATTTTGGAGTTCAGTAGTTTGCGTTGGTTTCACCTTTATACAGTTGTATTCATTGGTCTGCACTTCATGTTGTTGGTATATATGTACACAAGTGTGCATGCTTATTCTGTACCACTTGTATACCAACAGTTGTCACTGCCTGTTTCAAAATGCATATGGGTTTGAGTTGTAGCCTTGACTCTGTCCACTGTTGCATTCTGTTGCACCTGTTTTATTGTCTTCATGAACATGCCAAGACGTGTTAACCTTACTAGTTCACTGTATAATTCATGTTGCATTTTCCCTATAGCACACTGGAACTTGTTTATGAAAATCCATTAATTTGTCCATTAACTGTTGGCATTAGTCTTGACTGTAATCTTTTCATTTACATGAATCAGATGTATTTGCGTGCATCCATATTGTCACTGTATCAGGTATGATATAGTTGCATTTGAGTTGAATTTGGTCCAGTTTCATTGAGTTGTTTCACTGTGCACTGAAGCATTTTGTTTTCCATAAGCACTGAGCCAATTTTTATGTGCAATGATGCATTTATTTTCGTTTTCACTGTAATTGATCATCTCGGCTGTGCCTTGGTCTTTGTCGATTTCTTTGCATTGCTGAGTTGACCTTTGTGTTTGTTGTACATATGAAATTGATTCATATGTACGCTAAACATTATTTCTCAGTGACGTTTACTTGCATTCATATGCTTAAATGTTTTGGTTGTTGCTGTGTTGACTTTGGCTTGCTGTTCAATGGCATCGGCATTGATATTTGAAGTGTTGCATATTTGTTGCCTTGGTTCTGACCAGGTTGCACTATAATCCGGTCTGGACATTTTATGGTTCATTCTTGAACTTGACTTTTGTGGTCATAATTGTGTACTTATTTTGTACTTCACTGTACTGCATATTGATCACCATCTTGCTTGCATATAGTCTGGTTGACGGTGCAGTTGCTATGCCTTTGTGCACTTGGTCATTCAAGTTGAGTTGCTTTACAGTTGTGTTGAGGCAGTTTGCATATGAATTAGCTGTCTTGACCACTTGATTACAATTGAATTTGTTTTTCTAATTACACTTGAGTTGAATCCAATATTTCGGGTTTGACCTTGTGCTCGTTTGAGAACTTCCATTGAGCTTTTGTGTACACCATCACTATAGTGGCAAGGCAGTGCACGCGAGCGTGTACTGCAGCCACTCGGTATTGCTTTTATTGATACTTTATTTGCTTTTGGTTTATTGATCTTTTGCGTATTCCAGATACTGTAGTGGCGAGGCAGTACACGCGTGCGTGTACTGCAGCCCTACCCGAGTTGACGTTTTAATTGATATTTCAATTGTTTGAATTGTTTCGTGTGTCCAATTCAATATTTTGAATTGTATTTTGATTTGGTTCAATTTGATGATTTTTTAGATATCTAATTACCTTTTTGATAATTAGATTATGAGTTTCTAATTATTTATTCAATAATTAGATTTTGTCGTTAATTGTCGTTTAGGCAATTCTGTTGTTTTCTAAACTATCTTCATTGATAACCCTTTTATTTATCTTCGTTGATAATTTGAATTTGTTGATTTGTTGTTTAACACTGTTACGTGTTATATTTACCGTTATCCGATTTCCTTATTAAGGATTGGATAGGTGAATTTATTTTGACTGTCGTCTAATTGTTATTTAATTATTATTGCTTCCGTGCATTAATAACTGAGTTTGAATTAGACTGGCCCGTTTACTATTTTCTTTTGAATTTAATACTCGGGTCAGACCAAGTTATTACAGGTCGTAGATATCTTTCTTTGGGTTGCTGCTTGAGCTAAGAAGTCTTTTCATATTTTTTGGCGTAGTCGTCGTCATTTTATAGTAGTCAGTGTATTTGTATAGGATGATATAAATTCATGTATATTATCCATGATAATGTACATGTAACTTTCTCAGTCGACAGTTGTAGTTGTATCATATGTACTGAATCACGTGTATTGTAACTCACATCAGTTATATATATATATATATATATATATATATGAGACTTTTGTTATCTGTGTTCTGCATTAGTTTATATGTGTTATTATTATATATATTGTACCAAACTATTATGAACCATCGTAGTTCGTTTTATACTAGAATTGGGTATGTCGAAGGGAGTAAATAAATAAGAGATGAAAAATAAAAATATATACCACTCCTATCGAGATAACCAATACTAGTGTAAGGCTTAACTATGGATGACCGCTCCTATCCAGCCTTATTCTTCATAATAACAGACATTATTTCCTTTAATACTCTTTGTTATTGTGAGCATAGAGGTGGGGCGTCACAGTTGGTATCAGAGCTTGGAGTTTATGGACATAATATAAAACATAACTTGGATGGAACATGTGTTACAACTAATTGTTAATGTTTTTATTGTGCCTTGAGTCAAAACTAAAATTTTAAAATTATGATGAAATTTTTAAATATCTTTATTTAAAAATGAAAGTGAAACTGTGTTTTGATGATTAAGTAATTTGTGTCGGTTTATCAGAGTGCGCAGCGGAAATAGTGAGACAGTCTTCGCTGAGTACAGCTGATAACCTTGTTGATTTAAAAATCAAAAATCAAAATATGAAATTGAAATAAATTTCATTTTTTGTTTACATAGATGTGTTTATTTTGTTTTCTTTGAAAATTTCGAATCCGTTTGAGGATCCGAAGCAATTGCAGTTAGATGAATTTGTTGAGATTTTGTTGTTTTGAATTATCTTCATTGAAGCTATATTCGACTTATTTCTTTGTTCATTTTGTAGTATGCGTGCAAATTTGAGTTGCATGTTACTGCATTGATTTTACGTTGAACTGGTGTTTGGTTTTTAAAGTATTTTGTTGCCGTTATTTTTATAACGGGATTTTTACATCGGTGCTAAATTTTTGAAGCACGGTGTTTTGGTTGACATTTTAATGATGAAAATTTACTGGTGTTATATTTTGATGCGAATTATTTTGATGAGATTTTGATGTATAAAAATTACCGTCGCTTTGACTTCAGTAACCGTCAAATTTTAAAGTGGATTTTCAAGCGGTTATCCCGCAATGCTGAGTTTGAGATCCGTTTTTATGGTGTTTTGAGAAGTGCAATTTCCTTGTCGAAGTTGCTACTGATGTTGCTGTTTTAACCACGTGTTTTAAAAATTGTTTCAAAATAAAAATTGTTTTCAAAATTTTTACAGTTTGCGCTTTCAAAAGAATGAGGAAGCGATTTAAACGTTTCAGCAAAATCGAGGACTATGACCCCTTTCTTTTACTGATTCGCTTAATTCCGGACTTGTCCGTTTGAGAATGTAAATTATTACTTTTATAAAATAAATGAAATTGTTTTCAGAAGTTTTACAGTTTACGCTTTCAAAAGAATGAGGAAGCGATTTAAACGTTTCAGCAAAATCGAGGACTATGACTCCTTTCTTTTACTGATTCGCTTAATTCCGGACTTGTCCGTTTGAGAATGTGAAATGTTATTTTTGAAATACATAATTTTGCACTTTCAAGGATACGATGAAGAGAATTAAATGATTTAGTAAAACTCGTGGTTATGGGACATGTGCGTTTGCTATTTCGGTTAATTCCGGACTCGTTAATTGAAATATTTGCTGTTTTAGTGATTTTGATGATTTTCGTGTGCTTTCGAGCCACTATGTTGGACCTTCGGGTCATATGTCGGACCTTTGGGTCAATACCAGTACTAGACCTTCGGGTCATTTATTGGACCTCCGGGTCATTTGTTGGGCGTCAAAATTATGTTGATAGTACTTGGTAGACTTCGACCAGTAGCTTAAAAACTCGCCATCTGATGTGATCGATCCAACCTTTTATGTTGATTTTCTAGTCTTCTTAATTGATTTCTAGATATTTGTTGTTTCCAATTATCTGTAGATGATTGGATAATTTTTGATTTGAGATTTCTGGTTATTGTTTTTGATAATTGGATATTTGTTGATATGAGTTCTGATTATCGTTTTTGATAATTGGATATTTGTTGTTTCTAATTATCGTTTTTGATAATTGGATATTTGTTGTTTTTGATTATCGTTTTTGATAATTGGATATTTGATGATTTGAGATTTCTGGTTATCGTTTTTGATAATCGGATATTTGTTGATTTGAGATTTCTGATTATCGTTTTTGATAATTAGATATTTGTTGATTCTGATTATCTTTTTTGATAATTAGATATTTGTTGATTTTGATTATCGTTTTTGATAATTAGATATTTGTTGATTCTGATTATCGTTTTTGGTAATTAGATATTTGTTGATTCTGATTATCGTTTTTGATAATTAGATATTTGTTGTTTCTGATTATCGTTTTTGATAATTAGATATTTGTTGATTCTGATTATCGTTTTTGATAATTAGATATTTGTTGATTTGAGATTTGATTATCGTTTTTGATAATTCGATATTTGTTGATTTGTGATTTGATTATCGTTTTTGATAATTCGATATTTGTTGTTTCTGATTATCGTTTTTGATAATTAGATATTTGTTGATTGAGATTTCTGATTATCATTTTTGATAATTGGATATTTGTCGATTTGAGATTTAATTATCGTATCGATAATTAGATATTTGTTGATTCTGATTATCGTTTTTGATAATTAGATATTTGTTGATTTGATATTTCTGATTATCATTTTTAATAATTAGATATTTGTTGATTGAGCTTTCTGATTATCGTTTTTGATAATTAGGTATTTGTTGTTTCTGATTATCGTTTTTGATAATTAGATATTTGTTGATTGAGATTTCTGATTATCGTTTTTGATAATTGGATATTTGTTGAATTGAGATTTGATTATCCTTTTTGATAATTGGATATTTGTTGATTTGAGATTTGATTATCGTTTTTGATAATTGGATATTTGTTGATTTGAGATTTGATTATCGTTTTTGATAATCGAATATTTGTTGAATTGAGATTTCTAATTATCGGTTTTGATGATTAGATAACTGCTAATTGTTGTTGATTATTAGATTTTCTAGTCCTTAATTGATTCTAAATTATGTTGATTAAATTGAATTGCTGTTTTCTATTTATCACTGTTGATAGTTAGAGTTTGTTGATATGCACGTAATTGTGCATATATTTACATCCATATTTTATCTCTTTTTATTTAAATAATCATCATATTTGGGCATTTTAACGTGTTTAAAACCAAAATTCAATTATTTCCAACCATCATATTTTCATCTTCATTCAGGGGCAAAACGGTCATTTTGTGCATGTGTCAATATAAGAATTTTTACTTGGACATTTTTTGACAATTTTTATTGGAATTTGGATGCATATGGAAGAGGCTTATATGAAGATATATGCATGCACAAATGAATACAAAGGAAAGAAGAGGGAAATAATTCAAGCCATGAACATGGAGGACCCCACCCACTTACCTAAAAGTATAATTTGGAGCTAATGGACAACTAAGTGGAGGTTAAAGCTTCATGCAAAACAAATGATGGATTAATTAGTGGTTAATGGTTACTTGTTGGTCACATTTCCTAAAGGGAATTTTAGGTAGCCCCCTAAAAATAGAATTAGTGTTTTATGCATGTATATAGAGCCCTCTTATGTATATGAAACTATCATCTACTCTTTCATTTTACTTAGGAAATTAAGAAATCAAAGTGTAAGCTCAATGTTCTATGAAATAAAAATGGCTTCCAAGCCTCTTTCTTCTCTCTTTTCTACATGTTTTCCTTTGTTTTATTGTTAATGTTTATTTCTATGCTCTCTTCTTCTTTATGTTCATAGCTTAGATTTACATTTATGCAAGTAGTTAGTAGCTAATCTCTTTTGCTTTCTTTGCTTATTTTCTATTCTCTTTTCTTTTCAATGTTGAAATTTATTTGTGTTGCTTCAATGCCACAAATGAGTAGCTAAACCCCTTCAATTTAAGGGTGATGAAGCTCTCTAACTTTATGTAATTTCAACATTTTTTATGATTTATGATCTCTTTGTTTATGCTTCATGAATGTGAATTTTGATGTAAGTTTATACAAGTGGGTTTGATAGCTTATATTGCTTATGCAAATGAGCTATTCTTATTCAACATAAACACAAATTACATCAACATTTGCTAATTAATTTTTGATTATGAAATGAAAGTAAAAATGAAATTTGATGATCTATGTTACTAGTTACAATAGTAAATAGATCATACTTAAAATAGTTTTTGCTTTGGCTTCTTTTTCATGAGAATTGTAAGTGGTATAATTGATGTATTATAGTTTGATGGTTTGAGTTATGTTAACTAATAACATAAACAAACCATACTTATGATAAATGCAATGATTATTTCACTTAACATCAATGTTAGAGATCATAAATTATGTGTTTGTTGATTTACAAAAATTTGAGAGTGGATTTGCCTCCAAATTGTTCTTTAGTCTAATAATTTTTGAATCACATTTTCTAGTATCAGCCTCATAATTTCTAGTTAACAAATCCTCTTCGACTTTGGTATAATTTGATTGAATAGAATTTTAAAATCATCAATTCCCTGCGGATCGACCCGTATTCGCCGCGTGCTATATTCGTACACCGTGCGCTTGCGGTTAGTTTTAATTTAAATTCGTTCGACGGTTTTCTAAACCGATAGAATTTCCATCGTTCGAACAAGTTTTTGGCGCCGTTGCCGGGGAAGTGCTTGATTTTGATTTTCTACTCTTCGAATTATTTTTGCTTGCAGTTGTTTGTGTGCTTGTTTTCTTTTTGTTTGTTTTGCATATTCATATCTATTATTAAAAAAAATCACATTGCATTTCATTTTTTAGTTTACATTTCCGTTGTGTGCATTTCTTTGTGCACTCTTTGCATTTCATTTCCTGTGCATTTGCAATTTGCATTTTTCATTTTCTGTGCAGTGAACATTGCATTCTCATTTCATTCAAAAAAACACACACAAAAAAAAGAGAAGTTTATATTCATTTCATATTTCAAATTGTACATTTCACTACTCTCTTTCCACTGTTACAAATACATTACTCTCTTTGCACTGTTCTTTGTTAAACCTACTGCTACATTCCATACTCCTCTGTCCTCACCATCAAATAAAAAAAAGCACTGCCGCAACCTCATCTACCATTCTTCCTCCTCCTACACTGATTCCACATTCTCCTGCCTGACCAACCTCCCTGTCCACGGCCTCCTTTCATCGTTGTCTCTACTCCCCTACATTTTCAAATACCACTGTAAAAAATACACAAACCATTCTTCACTCACTGTTCCCTACCAATCTTGCAACCACCTGTCAACTCTCCACAACACAGTAACTAACTTCCACCCTCCAACTTTCACTTGCCTCAATCACTGTTGCAATCACTATTTCCTGTTGCTCCTAACTGTGCAACAAAACTGTGCATCAACCAACCATCTCCTCCATCAAAACTGTCTAACTTCTGCTCTCTGCATATACTTCACAACAAACATCATCCACTTCCACTTCACAAAAGCTACTTCCCCTGCTCGGCATTGCCCCATTTTTTCCTGACACAACCACATGCTCCTTACCGTTCATATACGCCACTGCCTGAATCTCTGCCTTCTGGTTCACTGCGACAATCTCCAAATACACATAGCCACTTCCAATTGACACTGACTACAACTGCAGTCCTTACGGTCACAGAAATCACCAAATTCTTGCAGCATCACAGCAAACATCCCTAAACTCCAACATCAAACCATCACCTACCACTGCCATTGCTATAGTCCCTTCAACCACATCAACATCATCATCAACCAAACTAACTGTGACCTCACACTTCAACGAAATCGCCAGCAGTTCGAGTCGCCGTAACCTAAATCCTCGACTTCATCCAAATCCCCATCGCCTGCAACAGTCACGAACCAACAACCTGAACCAAAATCACCTGCTACCAAAACCCCAATTCGAACCCAATACCGAGCATCGCCTTAACCTCATCTGAATTCGACCTCCAACTGAACTCGCGATAACAAATCATCCTCCAATTCGAACCACTACACAGCCCTGAACAACCCTCGATCTCGAACCACCAATCTCCCAAATCGCCATCTCCCAAAACCAATCGCTTACCTTGTATTGAGCTGTGGAAGTTTAATTTTAATTTCTACTTGAGATTCAATTTTGTAAAAATGGAATTGAGACATCATTTTATCAATTGATTTTGATTTCGTGAATTTGAAGGATATACGAAGTGGAAAGTTGATGGTTTTCGTATATAAAAAAAGGGAAACAAAGTATGCTGTTGATTTGTTTGTGGGCCGAGTAAATTGGTCTGTTCGTTTTGTTTTTAGTTTGCTTTGTTTTGTTTTAAAATCATTTTTGTGTTGTTTAGTTTGGTTTTGTAAATTGCTTTGTTTTCAAACAAAAAAGAATTTTTGGGTGAGTTTTGTTTTTGGGTCGGGTTGTTGCATGAATTTTGAAATTCAACTTGGGGCTGTGACTTGTTTTTAGAACTAAAAAAAAAAGCAAGAGAAATAATTTTTGTTTAGCTTTGTTTTCTTTTATTAAGAGGTTTTGTTTTTATAAAAAAAAACATTTTTTCACTTGTTTTAGTTTTCAGTTGGTTTACTTTCATTTGTTTCTTATTTCACTTGTTTTATTTTCTTCTTTGATAAATATATAAAAAAATAACAAATTTTTTTTTTTAAGTAAAACCCTACTTTTAAGTTTATTTTCAAAAAAAAAAAAAAAAAAAAGTTTGTTTAGTGAAGATTTTGAATTTTTTGGGGCTTGTGAGTGTTTGATTTTAGTGTGTCTTCTTTTGTTTTTTATTGTTTTGTTTAATATCTACCCAAAAAAAACAATTGTCATAGAAAAACTTGTTTTGTTTTGGTTCTTTTGTTTCAAGAGTTTTGATTTTACAGTGTTTAGTTTCTCCTTTGATATACAAAAAAAAAACAAATAAGTTTCTTTTTGCTTTGTTTGAAAATCTTTTGTTTTGTTTCCTTTGATTTCAACAGTTGTTTTATTTTCCTTTGTTTTATTTCGTTCGATATGTAAAAAAAAAAATTGTAAATATATCTTGTTCTTTATTTAAGGTTGCCAAAGCAGAAATTCAAAAGGGAAAAGTGCTTGCCAACAAATAAACTGCTTTGCTTTGCTAAGACAAATTGCCGCTAAAATTTTTTTTTTTTGCTAATAATCTGCACGCTCTGGTATTGTGCTTTCATCTCTAGTGCATTGTTGGTTGCATGCATTTGCATTTACATATAAACAAAAAATTTCAAAATCCAAAAAAAAAAAACAAACTTCATTTCAGTTGCACTGTTAATACACGTTTAATTTCTTGTTTTGCATTCATCTTATATTATTTTCTTTTCTAAGGGCAATACCCCAATTCACATAAGGTGAGGGATTTCATCACCATTTCCTTAGCCCACAAAAGCATTTCATCGTAGAATTTGACTAATAATAAAGGTTAGACGTTGGACCTAAGGGTGTCACGAGCTCACTTAGGGCTTAATTGTATCTTCACAATTGTTTTATTTGAACGAGTTTATTTCAAGGTGTCTAGGCTATGGCAGAGTAATAACCAGTTATAAAAATTACGGTGATACGTAAATATTATACTGGTTGTTCCTTTGAAGGTACTTAAACCTTCGGCTGCATTGCTACGGTGATTCGTGGTGCACCGATAACTCCTCTCCGTTATCTGGCTGAGAAATATGTTTGTTGATTTAAGACAAAGTGTGATTATACAATTTTGGGTTAGGAGCTACTAAGGACAGAAAATTTTAATTAAGTCCTTTGCATTCATTTAGTTGCATTAGTTCATGCATATTTAAAAAAAAAATTAAAAAAAATCCAAAATCCAAAAAAAAATTGTAAATTTTAACTTGATTTTTCATTCAAAAAAAATCCTTTTCTTTCTTTCGTTTGAAAATATTCAATCAAAAACAAAAATCCAAAAAAAAAATATATATATAATCTTTTCAAAAGGAAAAAAAATTTGAAAAAAAAAATCAGTTTCCATTTTCTTAAAAAAAAAATCTTTTTGGTAAGTATTTGAAAATTCAAAAAACAAAAAAAAAATACAAAACCAAAAACATATAAAAAATTTGAAAAACCAAAAACGATATAAAAATCAAACTTTTCTTTTGAAAATAAATCTCACTTGTTAAATAGTTTTCTCCCTTGTAAAAAAAAATTCAAAAAAAAATCACAAAAACACATTTTCAAATCTTCTTTCACTCCCTAAACTCAATTCTAACTCCTTTCTCTTCTCGACTTTCACTTGTGCATGAGTACTTGGACTCGTGACACAACAACAAATCGTTGGACTCGCGACCCTTCTACAAACCGTTTAACTCGAACAGACGATCCTCCTGAAATGGCGAACGAAAACGCCCCTCGAACTCTTGTGGATAGAATCTTTCCCGATAGAGTTTCTATTCCATCTTGCATCACGTTACCCGCCCCTACGGGTAACCATTTCGAAATTCACTCGAACCATATTGCCACACTTCCGAAATTTGACAATTTCGAGCACGATGATCCATACATCTTTTTGACTAAATTCGAACAAATTTGTGCAACCATTATACTCCAACAACTTTCTGATGACGGAATCAAACTTCGATTAATCCAATTTGCTCTTACAGATTACGCTGAAAAATGGTTGTACAGCTTACCTTCGAACTCAATTAAAACATAGGAAGAATTTGTAAAAACTTTCTTAAAAAAGTTCTACCCCTTGGAAAAAACAAGTAGAATTCGAAAGGAAATTGTAAATTTTCATCAATTCAAGGGTGAACCATTTGGAAAATATTTTGAAAGATTCAAAGAGCTTCTGATAAAATGTCCACACCATAACTTTGAAAAATGGACGATTTGCCAAATCTTATACGATGGACTAGAAAACAGCTCACGAACGATGCTCGAATCAATGTGCCAAGGCAATTTTCTTGCCCAACATCATGATGATGCTTGGCAATTTCTTGAAAACCTCGCTGAAAAGTCGTCCCAATGGGAACGCTCGAACGAAAAATCAATCTACTCACGATCGAGTGCACACTCGATAGGATCTTCTGTTGCTTTGGAAGCTAAGATCGACGCAATGATTAAAAAATTCGATAACGTTTTCTCATCGAATCAAATGAACCAAGCTTCCCAACCGATGTGTTATAAATGCAATGATCCTAATCATATAGCAGATCAGTGTCCCAACTCTATCGAACAAATCAATGCTTTCAATAAAGCCAAAAACGACCCGTTTTCTCCAACATACAACCCTGGTTGGAGAAATCATTCGAATTTTGCGTGGAGCCAGAACAATCCCAACACAAATACGATTCCTTCCAATTTTCAAGCATTTTCGAATAATGTTTCGAATCCTCCCTTTCAGCCCAATAATTTTCAACCAAACCTTGCGGGCCCGTCTCATAATCAACCACAACAACCAAATTTTCCACCAAATTCTGCTCATCCTCCACAAGACGATAAACGTTTAAATTCGCTTGAGAAAACTCTTGAAACGTTGGCTAAGACAACCACTCAAAGCCTTCAATCAAACAGCAATTTGCAAAATTTATTGACTTCATATATGCAAAACACAAACCAATCGATTGCAAAACTCTAAATGCAAATGAGTCAATTAGTCACGTCTGTAAGTGAACATGAACGAGGAACATTCCCAAGCCAGCCCCTTCCAAATCCCAGAAATCAAAACGCAAATTCAAATCAAGCCCATGTTGTTCAAGATAGCAACGTCACCCAGTTGAATGCTATCACAACTCTCTGTTCTGGTAAACAAATCGATAATCAAGTCGTTAATTCAAATGATTTACCGAAAACTTTTCTCGACAATTCTAAAACAACGAACGACTCAGAAAAGAATGTGGAGCCAAACGTCGAATCGAACGACAATCAAAATTCTTCTTCTTCTACTCGAGTAGACCCGCCTATTGAGTATCGTGTTCCATTTCCACATCGTCTTCGACCAAAGAAACACTCGGACCAAATGGAAAAGATGTTGGAAATTTTTAAACAAGTAAAAGTGAACATCCCGCTTCTTGACATCGTTCAGCAAGTCCCCACTTACGCGAAATTTCTTAAGGACTTGTGCACCCAAAATCGACACACTCAAGTACCCAAAAAAAGTCTTCTTAGCCGCTAGTTTGAGTGAAGTCTTGTCCCAATCCATGCCCGTTAAATACAAAGATCCTGGCTGCCCTACGATATCGTGTACAATTGGGGACAAGACGATTAACAAATGTTTGATAGACTTAGGCGCGAGTGTCAACTTGATTCCATACTCCGTGTACGAACAATTAGGCTTAGGTGAGCTCAAACCCACGAAAGTTACGCTTCAGTTTGCCGATCGTTCCATTAAAAAGCCCGTAGGAGAAATCGAAGATGTGCTCATTAGAGTAGGACAATTTATATTCCCTGTTGACTTTATCGTTCTAGAAACACAATCCGTGACGAATCCCTCGATTCAAATTCTGTTGATTTTAGGCCGACCATTCTTAGCCACCTCAAATGCCTTAATCAACTGTCGTAACGGATCAACGAAAATATCTTTTGGAAATTTGACTTTGGATCTTAATATTTTCAATCTTGAAAGCCAATCGAATGAACCTTGTGACCAAACATTGGAAGTTGGTGCCATTCACGAAAATGTGGAAAACGAAACACTTGATCTTAACGATGAACGTGAGGCCGAATATGAAAAATTGTTTCACAAAATTCCCAACGATATTGAATTCACTCTTCCTTTTGAACCGCTTCCAGTTGAGTCCGAATCTCAACCCAATTCTTCGATCGAAAAAATTCCAAAGTTGGACCTCAAACCGCTTCCCGACCACCTTAAGTACGCATACTTAGGTGAAAATGAAACTTGTCCTGTCATCATTTCTAACAATCTTTCTCTTGACCAAGAAGCTTCTCTTCTCTCTATCCTTTCAAAAAATAAGGAAGCAATGGGATGGTCGATTTCTAATATAAAAGGAATTAGTCCCGCTCTGGTTCAACATCGCATCCATTTAATCGATGATGCCAAGCCTGTTCGTGACACGCAACGAAGGCTTAATCCTAAAATGAAAGATGCGGTGCGTGATGAAATTCTTAAACTTCTCGACAATGGAATCATTTATCCAATCTCCGATAGTTCATGGGTTAGCCCAATTCACGTTGTACCAAAAAGTCCGGGCTAACCGTTGTCAAGAACGATTCAAACAAGCTTATTCCAACTCGTACTCAAAAAGGTTGGCCTGTTTGCATTGACTATCGAAAACTAAATGCCGCAACACGTAAAGATCACTTTCCTCTTCCTTTCATTGACCAAATGCTCGAACGTTTAGCCGGCCATGAATTTACTGCTTCCTTGATGGTTATTCTGGCTATAACCAAATTTCAATCGCTCCCGAAGATCAAGAGAAAACAACTTTCACATGTCCATTCGGTACCTTTGCTTATCGACGTATGCCATTCGGACTATGTAACGCTCCTGCGACTTTCCAACAATGCATGGTTGGCATCTTTTCCGACATGATTGAACGCTTTTTAGAAGTTTTTATGGACGATTTCTCTATCTTTGGTGATTCTTTTTCCCAGTGTTTACATCACCCCGAGTTGGTTCTGAATCGATGTAAAGAAAAACATTTGACTTTGAATTGGGAAAAATGCCACTTTATGGTCAAACAAGGCATAGTCTGTAACGACCCGAAAATTTTCGATAATTAAAATAGCTAATTTAAAAGATTTCGTGATTTAATGTTAGAAAAATTTTGTAATTCTTTTGGAATAATAATAACTGGAATGAATTGCAACAATAATTATCCAAGTAATGAAAAATAAAAGTTACTTAGTGAATGCCTTTGCAATCAAAAGTTGAATAGGATAATAAATGTTGAATTCATTGGGTATAATAGAGTAATTGATTGGTAAGAAAAATCTATTTAAAATCAAATATTGAATATTGAACAGGTAAATTGTTTAAATTAAATAATTAAAACTTATTGAATAATTGAATAACTGTAAAATGAAAATAGCGTTCTAAATTGTGAAATGGATTTTAAAAGTTGAATCTTATAAGTTCAATTTCAACATTTCAAAAGATAATGAATTGATGGATAAACGAAATTGTTTAAATTTAATATTTGGAATTCATTGAATAATTTTATAATGGGAATTGAATAACCGTATAATGGAAATAGTTGTTCTATAATTTTAATTCGTTTCAAAAGTTAAATTTTATAAGTTCGTTTGAATATTTCAAAAGATAGTGATTTAAGAATAATCAAATTTGTTAAATTTAATACTACGAATGTTTGAATAAATTAAATTTCGAATTTGACATGATTAATTTGATATTGAAATTTAATATATGAAAATAAAGTGAATAATTGAAATTTGATTTAAGATTATCCAAATTGGTTTCCAAAGTGAATGTAAGTTATATTTGGATTTTAATAGAGTTAATAAGATTTTAAAATTGGAATTTATTGGATAAATTGAATAACGGGTTTAATATGATTAAAAATGATTTGTAAAATTTTATTTTATCATATTGGAGTTATAGTGATGTTATAGAACTTTTAAAACTGAATTTAAAATTTATTTGTGAAAATTGAATATTTTAATATTTAATTATCGACTGGAAAATAGCCAATGTTTGAACAGTCTCAGAATTGGACGAAACAAGTTCCATTGGATCCGTAATAGTTAGTTATTATCGGATTTCAATTTTCGTAGCAATCAGAGTTGTCGTTTGACCGTGGCAACTCGAAACGCGTTGAAATTGTTTTAATATTAATTTGGCGAGTTAAAATTGTCATTTCCAAACGGTCTCGGATTTCGACGAAACCAGTTTCATCGGATCCGTAATGTGATATTGTTGTAAGATTTCAAATTTCATGTCAATCGGATTTACCGTTTGTCCAGGGCGAGCCAAAATAGGAAATCGTTTAATCGTTTTAATTTAAAATCGATCGTTTATTGCCATAACTCGCACAGATGATCGAATTGGCTTTCAAAACCTGTTCCATTGTGTCCGGAACGTGGGATAAACCCTAAGAACGCCGGTCACCGCGCGAGATTAGGAGTTTGGAAATTCCGGGATGAATTGTGTTTGTCGTTTTTCTATAAAGCACCCCCTTTTTTCACCATTTTCAATAAAAGAAACCCTAAGGGTTCAGGCCGCCATTGCTAAATTCAAGGGCCGAAAATCTATCTCCTTCCTCCTCTGATTTCTTCAAATCCATTAATCGAATCGAAAACTCTCAACTAGAAAATCAAAGAGCATGTCGAGCTCTACAAAGTGAACGGCTATGATCGTGAAATTCATGCTAGATCGACGGAAAACGGCTCGAGAAGCATGCGCGTTTGGGCACGAATTACGAGACCTATATGCGACCGAGTTCGCCGAGATCGCTGCCGTGGGTCGAGCTCGGTTGGGCAATGTTGGGCGAATTCTCACTCAGAAGATCTCGAGACCAAGAAGTCACAGTTTCACCCGAGCTCACAACCTCCACTTCATTCGACAAACGCAAGGCTCAATACAAGCGTGGAAGACCATTCGGCATTCCCATTCGGCCACCGAACCAGCCTTCGTGGAAGATCATTCGGCATTCCCACTCGGCCACCGAACCAGCCTTCTCCAAGCTCCATTCGCCCTCTCCCATGCGTGCCGAACCGGGGTCACAACCGAATCAACCTACAACCGGACCAACTTACAGCCGAACCAACACGCCTCCTCTACACAACCGGTCCAAACAAGCACCGGACCAGGCTTCGCCTACTCCCCTGCCGGTCCATTCACTACCAGTCCACCAACCTTCACACCCCTATGCCGAACCAGAATGCCACCGGACCGACCTCTTCTCCTCACCACCGAATGAAGCCTCGCCGAACCAGATAACTACCAGGCCAGATTGCTTCAGCCCAGGCCCACCAGCAGCTATATACATTCAGGAACCCTGCCCCCAGCCTCACTCTATAAATAGAGGGGCAGGGGTACAACAATGAGAGAGAGGTTTGAGAGCTCAAGCACGGAAGGAACTTTCAAACTACTTTCATATACTTGTACACAAAGCATTGTACTTGTAATCCGAAAGAAAGAAGATAATAACATATAAAGTGGACGTAGGCACGTTCTGGCCGAACCACTATAAATCTGTGTGTCTTTTACATTTCAGTCCCTGCTTTTTTCATATTTACATAACTCGTCTAAATCATTAAGAATCACATAAAACCCATTAAATCTCACGACCTGGAGGTGTTTGCCCACTTTTCGTGCAAACATTTTTGGTGCTTTCACTGAGAACTTCGAACTCGAAGCTTCAGCTTCCCTCATTCAACCTTCTTTCCCAATAGCATCCTTCACTGCCTAGGAAACATGACTTCCAGACCAAGAAAAGACGCCAACAAGGGAAAGAACGCTGCAACTAGCAGCGCTCCAAATCCAGTGGATCCAGATCAAGAGAACCATCCCACTACAGCAGCAGTGCCACATGTAGATCAGGCAATTCCAACAGCCCCTGCCGCGGAACAACCGGCAGTAATCACTAGAGCAGACCTAGACAGAGTTGTGGTGGAAGTGACTAACCGCTTCGCATCCCAACAAGAAGCTTTGGTGAACCAACTCATGACGCGCTTGAGGGATGCCGAAGAATCCAACCGCAACACTGAATCATGGGATGAATCTCAATCTGGAGGATCTCGGAGACAGCAAAGGTCTTCCCTCTTCGAGGAAGCCATCAACAGGAACAACAATGATAGGGGCCACGCCCGGACTCAGCCCGAACTCCGACTCGATGAAGCGCTTGGAACCGAACCCAGTGGGGGAGGCGCCAGGCGAGGGTCGGATGTAGCTGAGCCAGTCATGCCACCTAATCATAGAAACCCCGCTGAACGGAGCCGAGCTAGAACCCAGCCCGAAGTTGACCCTATGGAAATGCTCGAAACAGAACCCCGTAGGGGAAGATCAAGGCAGGGGGCAACTGTAGCTGGTCCTAGCATGCATCCGAGCAGCCAGAGGCAACCACTGGATAACGTCAGAAGTGATAGACTATATCATCCCTACAGGTCATCTGGACGAGACCGATCTCGCAGGGAAGAACCAAGTTCATTTCTATCCGCTCCAAATTCTGATGAAAGAATGGCACGACTATTCAGAGAATGCGTCCAACGGGAGCAAAGGGACCGAGGAATAGGCGCTAGGGTCACCAGCCCCTTTACCCGCAATATCGAAACTGCCATCACCCCCCGGGAATGGAAAATGCCAACCATGGAACCTTACAAGGGAACTTCCGACCCCATCATACACTTACAAAGATACACCCAGCATATGCTCATGAGCGGAGCAACAGAAGGGGTGCTGTGTAAATGCTTTCCGCTATTCCTAGCAGATCTAGCTACCTCCTGGTTCTGCCATCTACCCCAAGGATCTATCAGCTCATGGGAGATGTTGAAAGAAAGGTTCATTAGCCAGTTCCGCATCCATGTAGAACAACCCAAGGATGCTTATTCTCTATCCAATGTCAAACAGAAATCCGGAGAGACACTGCAACAATATCTAACCCGGTTCAACGCCGCAGCGGCCGCAGTCCAAGATGCCGATGAGAAGCTCACCCTAATGGCCCTCTGTAGTGGTGTACACCCAGATACCAAGTTCGCTAGAAGACTAACTAAGGAAAAACCAGCTACTTTACCTGATTTCTTCCATGAAGCTGGAAAGTATATGAGACTTGAAGACGCCGCCACTGAGAGGCAGTCAGGGCAACAAGGTAAGACAACTTCGGACAAGGTTCCCGCTGCAGCCAAGGACACTCGAAGAAATGAATCTAGAGACAATGCTGGGGGCAGGAAGGTTGAAAAACGCCAATATCGACCAGGACCGAGATTTGACTCCTACACTCCTTTGAATGAAACAATCGAAAACATCTTTCTAGCCACTCAGGGCGAACTCGGATACAAGCGCCCCCCGCACAAGAAAGAATCTGATAACGCACTCAAGTCTGGAAAGTTCTGCCGCTTCCACGAATCCCACGGACATGACACCAATGAATGCCACCATCTCCGGGACTTGATCGAAGAACACATCAGAAGAAGAAGGCTGGAACGCTATGTGAAAGGTCAGAACAGGACTCCAACTCCTGCCAATGAGAACCCAAAGCGACCCGTCCCAGAAGTAGGCGGGGGGAATCGCAACACCAGTGGCTCTAGTCAAGAGAAGATAGTGGTCCATACCATCTCGGGAGGACCACACATCGCCGACAGAAGCTGGGCGGAGATGGAAAGATACGGCAAGTCACTTAGAAATGCTGAAGGCTATGTTAACTTCATTATGGAAGAACACCATCCGAAACGGAAAGAGAGTGATGACATCGTATTCAGTAGGCGTGATTTAGAAGGAAGACAGTATCCGCATATGGATCCCATGGTCATCTCTGCCTGGTTCGGTCCAGCTAAAGTTTTCCGAATTCTAATAGACACAGGAAGCTCCGTAAATATCCTATTCAAGCATGCTTTCGACAAAATGAAGCTGTCAATGAAGGATGTGTCTCCCTGCAACAAACCCCTGCACGGTTTCACCGGAGATGCGAAAATACCCCTCGGGCAACTTGACCTCTTCGTCGAAATAGGAAGTCATCCCCGCTCCGTTGTGCGAAAACAAACGTTCGTACTAATAGAAAACCACTCGGCCTACAACGCCTTCTTGGGAAGACCAGCCTTGTCTGACTTCCAAATTATCCTAGCCCCGTGGTGCCTAAAGATGAAATTCCCAACAGATAGCGGAATAGGAGAGGTTGAAGGAGATCAAGACGCCGCTCGAGATTGCTATGTAACTGAACTTCGCAATAACCGTAGAAAGGATAAAGGGAAAGATGCAGAGACCACTCTCTGCATGAAAATCTTGGAAGCATAGCAACTAAAGAAAGCCCCTCCTCTTCGATACACTAGCGATCCTTTCAATGAACTTGACCCCAGGGATAAGGAGGAGGAGGCTACCGCTGAGCCTGCAGAGGCCATGGAATTCGTATCTGTAGACAAACATGATTCGAGCAGACTATTAAAAATAGGATCCCAGCTAAAAACAGAATTGAAGGATCAACTCATTGACTTCCTCCGCCACAACTTAGATGTATTTGCGTGGACACATGCCGATATGACAGGAATCTCCCCAGACATAGCATGCCACATGCTGAACGTCGATCCCACCAAGGTACCGATAAAGCAGAAAAAGAGAAGCATGGGAGCAGAACGATCAGCAGCCCTCGATGAGGAAGTAAAGAACCTACTTGCTAATGACTTCATACGAGAAGCCATCTACCCAGAATGGATAGCTAACCCGGTACTAGTAAAGAAAGCTAATGGGAAGTGGCGAACATGCATTGATTTCTCCAACTTAAATGATGCTTGCCCGAAAGACTGCTTCCCGCTCCCCCGAATCGATCAACTTGTGGACAGCACTGCCGGGCACGAACTTTTATCTTTTATGGACGCATACTCCGGATACAACCAGATTCCCATGCACGCTCCCGATCAAGACCACACTAGCTTCATCACTGACCGGGGATTATATTGTTACAAAGTCATGCCTTTTGGACTCAAAAATGCCGGAGCTACCTATCAACGCCTCGTCAACAAGATGTTCGCGGAATTAATAGGACGAACTATGGAAGTATATGTGGATGACATGTTGGTAAAGTCCAGGAAAGCCGACGATCATGTAAGCCACCTGAGTGAGATGTTTCAGGTACTTCGCCGATATGGAATGAAGCTGAATCCTCTAAAGTGCTCCTTCGGAGTGTCATCGGGAAAATTCTTAGGATTCATTGTCCATTCCAGAGGAATTGAAGCAAACCCTGAACAAATCCGGGCTCTAAAAGAAAAAAGGATACCTTCCACCCGAAAAGAAATGCAGAGCTTAAACGGAAAGGTAGCCGCCCTAAGCAGATTCATTTCCAAAGCAACTGACAAGTGCGTCCCTTTCTTCGAAGCTCTCAAGAAAGACAAAGGAAAGTTCGAGTGGACCGATGAATGCTTAAAAGCCTTCCTTAACCTGATCGAACACCTTCAGAAACCACCAGTACTCTCAACTCCAAACGAAGGCGAAGAGCTATACCTATACCTCGCTGTATCATCTCATGCTCTAAGCGCTGCCCTGGTAAGAGAAGAAGACCGCACACAACGCCCGGTGTACTTTATAAGTAAGAGACTTACGGGGGCAGAGGCCAGATATCCTAAACTTGAGAAATTGGCGTATTATTTATTGATCGCGTCACGAAAACTGCGACACTACTTCCAATCTCACTCCATCAGAGTTCTAACCGATCAGCCACTAAGACAGGTGCTCCATCGTCCCGACACTTCTGGACGACTCCTCAAATGGTGCATTGAACTAAGTCAGTATGACGTCACCTACCATCCTCGCACCGCTATCAAGGGGCAAGCCATGGCCGATTTCATTGCCGAATTCACTACCAACGAAGGCAAGGATCAGTTTGAAATAGCAAAAAACATCAAGTGGAACCTCTTTGTAGATGGAGCATCGAACGAACAAGGCTCGGGGGCAGGTATTGTGATAATCACCCCCAGGGGAAGAAAGATGTACTATGCATTAAGGTTAGAATTCGCGACCACTAACAACGATGCGGAGTATGAGGCAGTAATAGCGGGATTGGAGCATGCCTTAGAAATTGGAGTCAATTCTTTATGTCTTCATAGTGATTCTCAACTTATCGTAAACCAAGTACTAGGAGAATTCCAGACACGAGGAGAACGACTCACATCATATCTAAAGAAAACCAAACTGCTGCTCGACCAATTGGACCATTATCTAATCAAACACATTCCTCGAGAAGATAACCAAGAGGCCGATGAACTAGCAAAGCAAGCTAGTATGATGAATAGCACCATTTCCGGAGCACTAGCCATCTCAAGGCAGCTAGCCCCAAGTTTTGAACAAGTGAATCTGATAACTGCAATTGAAGAAGCAACTTGGATGACTCCTATCCGGAAATATTTGCAGGACGGCACACTACCAGACAAACGTGATGAAGTCAGGAGAATTTTGAGGAAAGCTCCCCACTACACAATACAAGAAGGCATCCTCTATCGGCGTGGCTTCTCTAGCCCCTTATTCAGATGCGTCGCTGGAAGGGAAGCCAAGGAAATCTTATTCAACATCCATCAAGGTAGTTGCGGAGATCACACTGGAGGGCAGACTCTGGCAAAAAAGATACTCCGATATGGATACTACTGGCCCACGCTAAACAAAGACGCCTTAGACTTCGTCAAGAGATGCGACAGATGTCAGAAATTTGCCAAGATTCCTCGACTACCCACAAATGAGATTACTCAAATGACCAGCCCTTGGCCCTTTGCTGTATGGGGAATTGATTTAATTGGCGAACTGCCAACGGGCAGGGGCGGGGCCAAATATGCTATAGTGGCAGTCGATTATTTCACCAAATGGGTGGAAGCGGAACCCCTAAATAAAATATCTTCAGCAAAAGTTATCAACTTCTTGATCAAAAATATTCTGTGCAGGTACGGAGTACCACTCAAGATCATATCAGACAACGGACTCCAATTTGACAGCGAAGAATTCGCCGACTGGTGCCAAGAGCATGGAATTCATAAAAGCTTCTCATCAGTAGCTTATCCTCAGGCAAACGGACAAGTCAAAGCTGTCAACAAAATTCTCAAAACCCTAATCAAGAAGAAACTTGAAAAGTCAAAAGGCGCTTGGGTGGACGAACTTCCTACGGCACTTTGGGCCTACCGCACATCTTTCAGAACATCAACGGGACATACTCCTTTCTCTTTGGCATACGGATCGGAGGCAATGCTCCCTGTTGAGACTATTGTTCCTTCCCATCGTAGGATCCACTACAATCCAGAAGAAAACGAAGAACTCCTCCTCATGTCTTTGGATCTGATTGAGGAAAGGAGAAACGATGCAGCTCCCAAAGCAGCAGCTCACAAACAAAATATGGCAGCACTATACAACTCCAAAGTCAAACATCGCATCTTACAAGAAGGAGATCTTGTCCTTAGGCGAATCTTTCCGCGCCCCGGGGCACTGGACCCCATCTGGGACGGACCATATGTAATTCATAAAGACCTCCACAACGGAGCTTATATTTTGTCAACAGTGGACGGAGAGGTGTTCCAGAGGGCATGGAACATCCGACACCTCCGTCGATACTTTTCTTAACTTGTACTGCCCATATGAAGTGAATTAACAAAGAGAATCAGTGGACGTAGGCATTTTCATGCCGAACCACTTTAAAAAATCTTGTCTCTTTTTAACTTGTTCCTTTATATCTTGGCTGCTTGTTAAGCTTTATCCTTTTCTGTTGAACAAAATCTTATGGCATCTCCACTCAAGACGCACCACGGCCTCATCTGGACAAGGCCTAACATGTACGCTACGATTCTATGCACTCGCCAATGAGACTCTTTTGCTCCAGCATCCCTCTGCTGCGGGTTAACTCATTGCTCGCGCCTGCCCTCAAAGCCAACTGTAATGAGCCGATTATAAGTCATCATAAAGGCCGATTATAGCCGATGGCAGCTCATTACGGCGTTCGGCTCGCCGGTAACTGTGAACCTACTTTAAGCCCCAACATAAGGTGTGGCCAGCCAGGGGTAGTTCACGGCCAACGACACCCACGCTAGCCGGCCACGGTAAATTGAATAATACCCACGATTACGGACCATAATGGTTCGGGTAGCTACCGTGCGCGATCTCGGCTCCGATGTGTCTTAAGTGCGGCTGTGGTAAAAAAGAAAACTCCCCGCGGAGGCGTAAGATGGGTGACAAATGTCTCCAAGACCCACAGCTAGGGAAAGTGACTACAAAACCCGTTTGCCACGAACTTAAGCACATCGACGGCCTTCCGTGACTGGAAGTTTTACTTTTTCTATATTTCCATTTCATTTAAATACTCTTCTCCTATCCTATATAACAAACTCTAAAGTACAGGAAACCGAATAGGGAGCATTCACTCATGAGAATCTAAGCCTGCGTACTGGGTGGCAAGGTATTCAGATATATTCATGATCAGTTACACAAGACGCTCAAAACTACCGCCTACAAATAAAACATGAAAGGCGGTACTCTCTTCTCTTGTACATAAATACATAACTATAGCCTATTCATATGTCACACTAACATTGCAAAACATGAAATTATATTTCAAGCAAAGGTTTAACGTCAAACACAACTAGTCACAGGTATATACATAGTTATACTCCTCACGCAGCACATCAACATGACAGCAACGTTTAAACATAACATAATCAGCTTATATTATAAAATTACACCAAGTTATTCTCTGCAAATAATATTATTACAGTCACATCAATGTTTTGGACTAACGTAAACAACAGCAAAAAGAAATAAAAAGCGACCGAATCCGGACAAGTAACCAGCTGCATCCACACTCCATCACCAACTTCCCAAGTCTACTTGGCCGCAGGGCCGGAACCCCCGGCATGTTGATCGGAAGTTCCACCTGTCCAATTCAGAAGAGGAATCCATTAAACAAACGATAAACGATCAAGTTATGGAAACCCAGAAAGAAAAGGAAAAGAGAAGAATGACTCACCAGCGTCCGCCGCTTGATCTTCATCCTCCAGTTGCACACCCGCTTCCTCCGCAGCAAGCAACCGCATCCCCTCCTTCACCGCCGCTTGCTCCTCTTTCGAGAACTGAGCAGTAACTACATCCAGGCTAAAAGACGCTCCAACTTCCTTACCCTCATCGACCCTGGCCTCCTCTAAAGCCCGAAGATATATCTTGGCCATGACCCGGGGATAGTCATCCATCCAAGACAAGCTGCCCTCCTTCCAAGTGAGGAAGTACATGTCCTGCAGCATCTCGTCCATCATCCCCTCATTCTCCTCGAACTCCCTCACCCAGGCTTCGGAAGCCTGCAACTTGGCAACAGCGACATCCCTCTCTGATCGGTATCTCGAGCAGTCAGCCTGGAGAGACCTCCTCATCTCCTCCATCTCCTCCATCTTCTCCTTTAACTTGACTTGAGCCATCTCCGCGGCCTCAAGCCTTCCAGACAACTCCTCTACCTGCTCGAGATCCGCATTCCGAACCTCATCCACTGTCGCAATGGCCATGTCAATCCGCTCCTTGCAGGCGGCCTCCATCTTCCGTAATTCCGCCCTACTAGCCTTTTCCATGGCCTCTTTCAGACGCCTGGAGGCTTCCTCGTGCCGAGAAATCTGAACGGCTTGACCGGCAAGCTGTTCGGCCTGATCAGCCACCTTCAGCCGCAACCGAATATTGGCACTCCCAATCTCCTCCCCGGCCTTGACCAATTGAGCATGATACTTCATTAACTTCTTGGTCTCTTCAGCCACCCGATCGATATTAGCCTTGGCCTCGTCTCCCATGGTTACTACCCGAGTGGTAAGCAGATCAAGATCTAGGGACTTAGCCTCGTCTAACACTCGTACCATGGGGTTGCGGGGAAGGAGATGTTCACCCGTGGCCTCATCAAATGAAATATCCCGAGAGCTTGGGTCTAAATCAGGGTGACCAGCAAAGGGGTCACGAGGCACGTCAGGACGCCTTATGCGGATAACTGTGGGATTCTTGGAAGGAGGCGGAGGGGGGATAAACTCCGTGCTCTCCTCCGTGGCATCACGAGGAGGCTGAACAGGAAGCTGCGGACCAGGGAAAGGCTCAAATAAAGAACGACTCCTCTTCTTTTTCTGAATGCCCTCTTCGATGACCCCAAGAAGAGGATGGTATTTGACCACGTCCCCAGTACGACCAGTGGGAGGCTTCGCAGAAGCTCTCATCAACTTGAACTGTTCGAGGCGGTGTCGAACGTCTGATGTTTTAACCACCTGGCCTGCCCCTGGAATAAAGAACAAATGTTACGAACATACTATGGTCCACAATTCAGGAAACATGTTAAGTAAAAAGAAAGAAAAGTGTGAAGGCACGTCTATTATACAAACCCTGCGGACGAGTGGGGTACTGCAATAAGTCCTGAATCTCATTCCAGGACGGGAGTGAACCATAAAATATTTCTAAGTCCTTATCGAAAATGGAATCGACAGAGGACAAAAGTTCACCTTGCACCGCCGAAGTCACCCTGGCTGAGGAACCCCTGGGGGATAGATCGGCACCAGCCCCGACCTTGCCAGTCTCCTTCGCCTTCTCCGCTTCCGATTCCCCTTCCGATTCCCCGAAGGCCTGGCGGAGGGCCTCATCCAGCTCAGAGTCTTGCCCAGAAGTTAAGGCACCAGCACCACTACCACCCTGACCATCTCCATTTCCTCCGCCTTCCGACTCTCCTTCCATATCGCCTCCTCCGCCCTCTTCCACACCTTCCTCCTCCGGAATGATCGGGCAAGTACTAGGAGAGGGGCCCTCCGATTCTTTAAGCTTCTTGCCCCTCGCGACGGGATGCTGTGCAAAGGGTTTTCTCTTGCCACTCTTCACCGTGACCTCCTCCTTAGCTTTAGCAGCCTTCTCCTCAGCCGTGTCCCTCTGCTTAACAATGGACTGGTGCGGCTGGATCAAATTGTACTCCAGGAGGGTAGCGTTCCTAATCAGGAACGAAGCCGACCTGTCCCGCGCAGGAATGGCCTTTATTCCAGCAGCCATCCGCGCCAAAGAATCATCTTCCACGACAGCAATGCCACCTGTCGCTAGCAAGAAATAGAAGCGTGTCAGAAGAAGCACTACAGTCAGAACATGGAAAATATAAATGAAATTAATCTTACAGCCGGAAGTGAAAAGGCGGAAAGAAACAGAATCGTCCTTGACAAAAAACCATTCCTTCTTGAACATGGTGAACTTTGAATATAAGTCCAAGACCGGTTTGAAGGGCACGGCCGCCTCCAGACTAATATACGGAGACCCCTTCTTGTAGCCCCTCAAGTTATACAAATATCGAATTTCCCGGTTAGAAGGAGGGCGCCCGTACCTCCTCTGAAAGATGACGAAAAGGCTTACCAAAATGGCATAAGAGTTCGGCTGAAGCTGGAAGGGAGCCACTTTCAAATATGTGGTAAAGCTGACCATCCAGGCATTGATAGGAGGGATAGCACCACACATGCAATGGTACCTGCTGTAAGCGAAGTAACCTTCGGGGGGATTATACGGCATCACTCCCTCTCCCGGCAGCTGCATGAGAGCCCTGTCTATCCCAAATGAACGAGAGATGACATCAAGTTGCTCCTCCTTTAGGGAGCTAGGAAAGCAATCGGGAGGGGAGACCAGAAGTTCCTGTGGACCATATCCGTCCACTAACGACCTCGGAACAGGTCGATGCTGCCCAGATCCTGATTGGGCTGGGGGCACGGAAGAAGACTCGCCTCTATCTTTGGATTTCCGTCTGTCTGATCGTGTTTCCGCCTTGCGAGACATTTATCTGCATACACAAAGGTGAAAAGACAGGTTGTTAGAACAAAGAATACAGAGATGTAAGTAAAAAAGAATGCATAAGTCCGGAATTCTGCTAAAATATCAAGTTCATTCGGCAGTACAAGTGAGTTCATTCGGCAGGGAGATAATAAGTTCATTCGGCACTAAGAGTTCATCCGGTATATGTGTCGTTCGGCACTAAGGCCTTAGGATCATTCGGCAAACTAAGACACCTCGCGTGCATTCGGCATAATCCCATTCGGTAATAAAAATCATTCGGCAAAAGAGTATATACCTGATTCGGTGAAGATTTGATTCGGCAAAGATTTGGTTCGGTGGTCAGTTGATTCGGCTCTCTCTGGTTCGGTAAGAAGAAACTAAGGGGGGTGTAGCCTCTATATATAGGCGAGCTCAGGATTGCCGAACCAACTGGTTCGGCCTACCGGACCAGAATACCGGACCAATACCAACATAACGGACCGACCAAGAAACCGAACGAAACCATCTCTACCAGCAAAGACCGGAAACAGGGGGCATGCAGAGCGCTTCACTCAGATAAGTACCGAACTCTAGGACCTACTAATAAAATAGAGGTTATGATAACAATGAACAAGTCGTAAATCTCTCACTAACATGGGTTAATCACTTACACATGTACGGGGTCACGAACGATCCTTAGGCATGCTCTAAGCTGGCGATAAACCACCTTGGCAAACGATCCAGGAACACACTCGAACGTGAACCTGGCATTGATAATGCTAAGCCCCCTCGGGGCACACACCTCGTCCCGAACGACACAATTCACTTCATCTCAAATATTTCGATCCTGAACAGTCGTCATTTGAAATCACACTAAAGCTATAAGTTCCTTTGCAGGACACCAACAGGATATGAACGACCAGCCCACGGCATTGCAAAATAAGCCTTCCTACCACAAGGAAACAAAGCGCGACACATGCAAACACGTGCCCCACTTTAGGGGCAAATGTTGGGCGAATTCTCACTTAGAAGATCTCGAGACCAAGAAGTCACAGTTTCACCCGAGCTCACAACCTCCACTTCATTCGACAAACGCAAGGCTCAATACAAGCGTGGAAGACCATTCGGCATTCCCATTCGGCCACCGAACCAGCCTTCGTGGAAGATCATTCGGCATTCCCACTCGGCCACCGAACCAGCCTTCTCCAAGCTCCATTCGCCCTCTCCCATGCGTGCCGAACCGGGGTCACAACCGAATCAACCTACAACCGGACCAACTTACAGCCGAACCAACACGCCTCCTCTACACAACCGGTCCAAACAAGCACCGGACCAGGCTTCGCCTACTCCCCTACCGGTCCATTCACTACCAGTCCACCAACCTTCACACCCCTATGCCGAACCAGAATGCCATCGGACCGACCTCTTCTCCTCACCACCGAAAGAAGCCTCGCCGAACCAGATAACTGCCAGGCCAGATTGCTTCAGCCCGGGCCCACCAGCAGCTATATACATTCAGGACCCCTGCCCCCAGCCTCACTCTATAAATAGAGGGGCAGGGGTACAACAATGAGAGAGAGGTTTGAGAGCTCAAGCACGGAAGGAACTTTCAAACTACTTTCATATACTTGTACACAAAGCATTGTACTTGTAATCCGAAAGAAAGAAGATAATAACATATAAAGTGGACGTAGGCACGTTTTGGCCGAACCACTATAAATCTGTGTGTCTTTTACATTTCAGTCCCTGCTTTTTTCATATTTACATAACTCGTCTAAATCATTAAGAATCACATAAAACCCATTAAATCTCATGACTTGGAGGTGTTTGCCCACTTTTCGCGCAAACAGGCAACAAGGTGGTGGTCTCTGATAATATCGGAATCAAGTTAGGTGGCTCGCGTGTTGAGGAAGACGGGGCGTTGATGGGTTTCTAACGCGTTCTGAAAGCCTGGGGAAGAAGACAGTGCGTACGACCGTGATGCAAAGCTTGGATGGACGGCCTTGATTGCATAGTGGGTTTTAAAATTTAATTAAGCTGTAGTTAATTTATATAAAAATTCGTGTTAACTTTAAACCATCGTATCTTTGTCATACGAGGTCGTAATTCGACGAAACTTTTTGCATTCTAATCGTATCGACGAGCTCTTCGCAATGCAACTGGATTGGAGTCGTTTGGAGATAGAGAAAATTTCTGGTAAAATTAAACGTTCGTTTAATTTTATTCGAAATAAAACGCTGGAACTGCATTGAAATCAAGGTGAGTGTTTTATAACGCTCACAACGTACTAAATATCTTTATGCTAGTTAAATTTGACATTATGAAGTGTTATGATTTTATTTGTCGTTGTTTGATAAAAATTTAATTGTCGTATAGCTTGTCATTTGAATTAACCGTTGAAAAATTAAATTGACAGTTAAATTGAAATTGAAGTTGAATTGCGATTTAATTACCTGACATTGATAGCTATGAAACTGCCATGAATTGTATTGGTTATTGGATGATGTATTTTGATGGATGCTATTGGTTGATAATTGAATGTTTGGATGTTTATTTGCTTATATAGATCCTGTTATGCATACATATGATACTGTGATTTAATTTAAGTAATATATACTCATACCTGACATTTAATTGAAATAAATAATTACATGGCCATAGGATAGAAAATTATATACGGACACCGAATTGGCTAAATTAATAATTTTTGAAATCGTCGATTTGAAATTTATTTAAATGTTTCGATTTAAAAGTTATAAATAGAAATCAATTTATAGAAATCAAATTTATCGGAAAATTGAGTTTGGAATGTTGAAATAAAATTTTGGTTAAAAGAAATTGTTGAATAAAATTTAAGTGGAGACTTTGAGATTTAAAATTTGGATATGATTGAATTTCAGAAATTTATTTGTTTTAAAGATTGAACATTAAATTGAGCTTTAAATATTACCAAGTAAAAGTGACATAAAAATGATATTTTGAAATGAGCTTGGAATTGAATCATATTTGAAATTTGGATTTAAATTTGAATATTGAAGGATAATTTTGTTAAGTGTTATAAATTGATATTTTGAAAAATCAAGCTAAAAATCGATATACATTGGAATTGAATAAGTTGAAGGTGAATGTAAAATTGAATAAATTTGAAGTCAAAGTTGACATTGATTTGAATTGAAATCGAAATTGAATCTGTAAATTGGAAATTGAAATTTATTTGAATTGGGAAGTTATAATTGAAATGGATTGGTTTTGAAGCTGTTTTAATTTGTTTCCAAATTACTCTGTTATATAAACCATTTTGAATACTTAAACTATTTTAATCTATTTTAAATCTACTTAACCCAATTTAAATTATTTTAAACTAATTTATCTATTTTAAATCCGTTTTAGTTTTTAAGTATCTTTTACTATTTTAATTATTTAAAACTACTTTTAAACTACTTAAACTATTTTCTAAAAATTTCAAGCTGATTAATAAGGTGAAATGTTTTATATTTAAATCTTGAATTTGAATACGAATTGGATTAAATGAAGTTGCAACCTAAACTGAATTTCGAAATGATTTTGAAATCGAAATGAGATATTGATGCGAAAACCGATTTTTGAAACGAAATCTTACATTTGAATAGATACGATGATATTTGAAATGGATTTGATTTTTGAAGCAAAAATGATATTTTGATATAGATTATGAATCGATTTGAAATGTAAAAGAGCCAACGGTGTAATAATACGTAGTTATTAAAGAGACCGGGATCGAATATGGACATACTCTCTGTCGATACTGAATACCACTTTAATAACTATTATACGCGGAGTGTTGATCCAGAATGAAGTGGATGGTTTGGTGAACGCGTTGACTGAAGAAAGAGAACGATATTGGATGACCTGACATGACTAAAACAGGAGCCGCGCCGAGCCATTGAGGTTCGCCACCTCTAGCGGACACACTTCTTCGATACCATATCTATTACATTTGTGATGCGATTTGGGTGCACCCCTTGATTTGGGAGTGTTGTTTCGCGGTGTTGGGGTAGCTGCTGGCTATGCTCAACATCAGTCCAGATCACGCAACTACTAGTATCCTAGTTGGTATCGCCTCATGTACCTTGTCATACTGATTATCCTATTCGCGACCACTACGTTTTGATTTGTACCTTGAGTATATGGATTGCCCTCTGGTGGCTTCCGGTTTTGGGGAAACCACGGTCTTGTATATGCTTTTGGGAATATAAAATGTGTTAAGGGGGATTATGGTAACGCCTTAACGCTATTTTGATACTTTATATTACTGATAGACATTATCTACTTAGTGTACATTACTACATAGTAGATAGTTTAACGGATCCTTAAGAGATGGAAAATCCCGTAACACCTCTTAAGTTATTGCACGCACGTTGACACTGGATATGAGATGTCAAACCCCGTAAACATCTCTGACGCCGTTACACTCATATTTATTTACGATTGATTTAACTTTCATAAGGATATTTTAGTCCTGACTCGAGTGTTTTGTCTTTTCATTACGCTCGGGTCAGACCTGAGTTTTTCAGATTTTTGAAGATCTATTCTGGAGGACGAAGACGAAGATTTGGTATACTATTACTATTATTACCCATGCATCATGCTATCTGCTACATTATTTTAATTGTTCTGTTGTATATGTATAACTCTAATAAATGTTGTATAAATAATTGTCAAAGTATAGTAGACAGCTTCATGAACTGTTTATTTGACTATTTTATTTTATTGTTCCTCTGCGAGATTCTGTGTTGTTTCATTTCCTTTATTTCTTTCTCTTTTCTTTTCTTATCTACCCCAATAACCATCTGCCCTTTTGAATGGTTTGGAACCGGCATGTGTGTTTGATCGTCGGTTTAAACTATCCAAAAAGGCGGGTCGTTACAGTTGGTATCAGAGCTTTGGTTTAGCGATAACCTTAGCTCTGTGGGGGCTGACTCTTTATAAATAGGGTAGTTATACCCTATGATGAGTCGATGAGTGTATATATGTGAGAGAGCGTATTTGTTAGTGATATAAAATGTTTTATATTGTGTCGATTGATTTGTTGAGTGGCTTATGGATTCTGGTCAATACGAGTAATTAACGTCATTGATAGGGATGTCTAAACACTTAAACAGAACAATTCGACATAGTATTGTTTTGAAATAGGGTGAATGAAATAATTTTGCCCTAAATTATATTTTGTATATAAAGGATTTATTTTCAGAAATTATTGTGGCTTATCTAGCTAACCTGGTTGTTAGGAATGAAAATATTTGTTATTATCATTAATTTGATATTGTAATTTAATAAAGAAGGTGAATTACAAAATGAACAACGATAAAACACTTGTGAAATGTTTTAAGAAAGAAAATCCTATAAGAATATTTTATAAGGTGACTTATAAATTAAAATAGATTTAAATTGGAAATATTGAATTTAAGACCTGGAGATTTTGAAAAATGGTTTTCAAAGCTTTGAAGAAATATATAGTAATATTAGTTGGAAATTGTTTATGGAAATATTCTGAAAGGATTTTTAAAGGAACGAATGAATTCAGTACTCCCCTCTTATGTCGCTGGAAAATAGTTTCGGTGATGACTGTGCAGCATCATCGACGTTCATTTTCGAGTCTCAAAGTGGGGGAGACTTCTAAGAAGCTTTGTTTTTCTTCGAAATTATTTTAGGTAAATGGGTTTTGGTTTAAACTCCAAAGGTATGATTTGATATATAAAAAAAATATAATAATATAAGTATTTGTTTAATTCAAACAATTTGAAAAGAACCGGGCATTTAAATTTCTAAGTTCTGTTAATTAATAATATTCAAATTATTTGAATGAAATGTGAATAACAGAATTTATAAAATAAGAGGATTGAGATATCTAAGCTATTGTCTGGGAAAACTTTAAAGTTGAAAGGTAAAGAGGATTTAAATAAATCAAATTTGTGTACATTCTAATCAAGAAAAATGAAATTCTATAAATTTGTATAATACCAAATTTGCATTCTAATAACATATAATATGACTTACCAAATATTAAGAAGTTGAAATGATGTTTTGGATATGTAATGAGATATTGTACAAATAAACTGAACCTGAAAGTAATTGAAATATACAAATAAGGAAAACTCAAACGGAATTAAAATGTATATAAATAAAAATTTGGTTGTGATAAAAATTATATATACTTAAATATAACGTGAAATGATGAATGGATAAATGGAACAAGTAAGTGAACTTAAGAAATGATTCATATTATATCTTTGTAAACTGGTTATAGAAAATAAATATAAATTGCGAAGGAATTGGGAAAAATAATTGAATTTGTAACCTTTAAGATAACTGTAAATTAAGAAAAGTCATATATGAGAAGTTGGACTTTTATGAAATGACTATAAACTAAAGTGTTGATTTATAAAATGTTCCACAAATGAATTCGTTATTAACTGAAATTATGAAAATGAGATAAATGTAAACAAAGAAATTTCTTATAGTTAAGAATCAATTGGAAAATGAAATTGAATTTAATTAAATTACATATAATGTTTAAAATGAACCTGAGTCGGTAAATTCTATGATATAATGTTTGAGAAAAGATAATGTCAAAGAATATGTTATGTAAAGAAATGGATATATTAATTGAATAATGGATTGCGAATAATTAATTGTAAATAAAATAGAAGTCAATAAAATAATTTAGTATAGACAAATTGGATAGAAATCTATTGGAAGGTAATACGTGAGATTGTACGTATATTATTTTATTTGCATAACGATTTGATCCAAATTCGAGCACAAAATTTCGAGATGATTTATATCAATCCAAGTAAGGATTTTTCACTCGATTTTCGACGGCGAACCCTAGATATGGGTTTTTCATTTGATTCTGGAATTCTCTATCATAGTATATGGCTATGAAAGGAGAGTAATAGTTTCCAATCAAGGAACCAAATCTGATTCCGCACTAGAGAGTCGTGTGAACGATACTAGTTTGGAAGCGAAATTGTGTGATCGAATAAGCGATTAGATTGATATTGCTCACGGATGATATATGTACAGCTTACGGACTTAATTAAAGTTAATATTGGAAATTTAAGATGCCAAATATAAAATGATTCTTTTAAAATTATATAACATGATATATATATATATATAAGAGAAACCAAATTGAATGTGAAATTAATAATTTGGTTATGTTGGGTATGATTTGGTTGTTATATGATTGTTAGTTGATTGTATATAATTCATTAAGTGTTAATGAAATTAAAAGCTATAAATTATTGAAATCAAATTGGAAGCTAAATGAATTTAAATAGAATTTAATTTGATTCAAATTGGAAGTGAACTAATGTAAACATAAATTAGTGAATGTTAACTAATTGAATTAAGAATGAATGTTAGTAAAATCCAATGTAAATGAATCAACTGTGATTAAAATTAAAACCAAGTCAATAAATATTAATGAGAAGTGAATTCATATTGATTGGTTATGGATTTGTTGGATGATAGTTGGATGATAGTTGATTGATGGTTGCATATGTTGTTTGTTGCATTTGCTATGTTGGCACATCTAGTTGTTATGTTGCTATATGATGTATATTGATACTATTTTCATATTTGCATGATTCCCATTGTTTGTTGAGTGTTTAGTAGGTGCGGATTGCGCTTGCTTCGCATTTGGAGCTCGCTTTCGCGCTATATTAGTCGTATATGCTCGCTAATAAAATATAAGGTACATGTTTATTTTGTCATTGGATTTGGTGATTTTTGGATGAGCCACTTGGCTTTTGATTTTCTTTTGTTGGTTTGGGGCCCGTAGAGGCGTTTTGTAGCTGTACCGATCGAGCCGCGCAAAGGAGACTCTGCCGAAATTTTCCGTAAAATCCGGGTGTTAGAAAATTTTTCAAGTTTTAAATTTTTATAACTGGTTTTGATAACTAACTTTTAAAGTTAGAAAGCCGTTTGGAATAACTTAGTGAAAGTGTAGTAAAGACTTTATAAATGGAATTTCATTGTTTATAAGTTGGTAACTTTGAGATAAATATACCTAAGGTTGAATTCAATACTTAGTTCCTTTTCCCTTCTTTTTCCTTTTCGGGGACGAAAAGTTTTTAGTGGGGGAGAATGTAACGACCCGAAAATTTTCGATAATTAAAATAGCTAATTTAAAAGATTTCGTGATTTAATGTTAGAAAAATTTTGTAATTCGTTTGGAATAATAATAACTGGAATGAATTGCTACAATAATTATCCAAGTAATGAAAAATAAAAGTTACTTAGTGAATGCCTTTGCAATCAAAAGTTGAATAGGATAATAAATGTTGAATTCATTGGGTATAATAGAGTAATTGATTGGTAAGAAAAATCTATTTAAAATCAAATATCGAATAGTGAACAGGTAAATTGTTTAAATTAAATATTTAAAACTTATTGAATAATTGAATTACTGTAAAATGAAAATAGCATTCTAAATTGTGAAATGGATTTTAAAAGTTGAATCTTATAAGTTCAATTTCAATATTTCAAAAGATAATTGATGGATAAGCGAAATTGTTTAAATTTAATATTTGGAATTCATTGAATAATTTTATAATGGGAATTGAATAACCGTGTAATGGAAATAGTTGTTCTATAATTTTAATTCGTTTCAAAAGTTAAATTTTATAAGTTCGTTTGAATATTTCAAAAGATAGTGATTTAAGAATAATCAAATTTGTTAAATTTAATTCTACGAATGTTTGAATAAATTAAATTTCGAATTTGATATGATTAATTTGATATTGAAATTTAATATATGAAAATAGAGTGAATAATTGAAATTTGATTTAAGATTATCCAAATTGGTTTCCAAAGTGAATGTAAGTTATATTTGGATTTTAATAGAGTTAATAAGATTTTAAAATTGGAATTTATTGGATAAATTGAATAACGGGTTTAATATGATTAAAAATGATTTGTAAAATTTTATTTTATCATATTGGAGTTATAGTGATGTTATAGAACTTTTAAAACTGAATTTAAAATTTATTTGTGAAAAATGAATATTTTAATATTTAATTATCGACTGGAAAATAGCCAATTTTCGAACAGTCTCAGAATTGGACGAAACTAGTTCCATTGGATCCATAATAGTTAGTTATTATCGGATTTCAATTTTCGTATCAATCAGAGTTGTCGTTTGACCGTGGCAACTCGAAACGCGTTGAAATTGTTTTAATATTAATTTGGCGAGTTAAAATAGTCATTTTTCAAACGATCTCGGATTTCAACGAAACTAGTTTCATCGGATCCGTAATGTGATATTATTGTAAGATTTCAAATTTCATGTCAATCGGATTTATTGTTTGTCCAGGGCGAGCCAAAACACATAGGAAATCGTTTAATCGTTTTAATTTAAAATCGATCGTTTATTGCCATAACTCGCACAGATGATCGAATTGGCTTTCGAAACCTGTTCCATTGTGTCCAGAACGCGGGATAAACCCTAGGAACGCCGGTCACCGCGCGAGATTTGGAGTTCGGAAATTCCGGGATGAATTGTGTTTGTCGTTTTTCTATAAAGCACCCCCTTTTTTCACCATTTTCAATAAAAGAAACCCTAAGGGTTCAGGCCGCCATTGCTAAATTCAAGGGCCGACAATCTATCTCCTTCCTCCTCTGATTTCTTCAAATCCATTAATCCAATCGAAAACTCTCAACTAGAAAATCAAAGAGTATGTCGAGCTCTACAAAGTGAACGGCTATGATCGTGAAATTCATGCTAGATCGACGGCAAACGGCTCGAGAAGCGTGTGCGTTTGGGCACGAATTACGAGACCTATATGCGACCGAGTTCGCCGAGATCGCTGCCGTGGGTCGACCTCGCGTTGGGCAACAAGGTGGTGGTCTTTGATCATATCGGAATCAAGTTAGGTGGCTCGCGTGTTGAGGAAGACGGGGCGTTGATGGGTTTCTAATGCGTTCTGAAAGCCTGGGGAAGAAGACAGTGTGCACGACCGTGATGCAAAGCTTGGATGGACGGCCTTGATTGCATAATGGGTTTTAAAATTTAATTAAGCTGTAGTTAATTTATATAAAAATTCGTGTTAACTTTAAACCATCATATCTTTGTCATACGAGGTCGGAATTCGACGAAACTTTTTGCATTGGAATCGTATCGACGAGCTCTTCGCAATGCAACTGGATTGGAGTTGTTTGGAGATAGAGAAAATTTCGGGTAAAATTAAACGTTCTTTTAATTTTATTCGAAATAAAACGCTGGAACTGCATTGAAATCAAGGTGAGTGTTTTATAACGCTCACAACGTACTAAATATCTTTATGCTAGTTAAATTTGACATTATGAAGTGTTATGATTTTATTTGTCGTTGTTTGACAAAAATTTAATTGTCATATAGCTTGTCATTTGAATTAACCGTTGAAAAATTAAATTGACAGTTAAATTGAAATTAAAGTTGAATTGCGATTTAATTACCTGACATTGATAACTATGAAACTGCCATGAATTGTATTGGTTATTGGATGATGTATTCTGATGGATGCTATTGGTTGATAATTGAATGTTTGGATGTTTATTTGCTTATATAGATCCTGTTATGCATACATATGATACTGTGATTTAATTTAAGTAATATATACTCATACCTGACATTTAATTGAAATAAATAATTACTTGGCCATAGGATAGAAAATTATATACGGACACCGAATTGGCTAAATTAATAATTTTTGAAATCGTCGATTTGAAATTTATTTAAATGTTTCGATTTAAAAGTTATAAATAGAAATCAATTTATAGAAATCGAATTTATCGGAAAATTGAGTTTGGAATGTTGAAATAAAATTTTGGTTAAAAGAAATTGTTGAATAAAATTTAAGTGGAGACTTTGAGATTTAAAATTTGGATATGATTGAATTTCGGAAATTTATTTGTTTTAAAGATTGAACATTAAATTGAGCTTTGAATATTACCAAGTAAAAGTGACATAAAAATGATATTTTGAAATGAGCTTGGAATTGAATCATATTTGAAATTTGGATTTAAATTTGAATATTGAAGGATAATTTTGTTAAGTGTTATAAATTGATATTTTGAAAAATCAAGCTAAAAATCGATATACGTTGGAATTGAATAAGTTGAAGGTGAATGTAAAATTGAATAAATTTGAAGTCAAAGTTGACATTGATTTGAATTGAAATCGAAATTGAATCGGTAAATTGGAAATTGAAATTTATTTGAATTGGGAAGTTATAATTGAAATGGATTGGTTTTGAAGCTGTTTTAATTTGTTTTCCAAATTACTCTGTTATATAAACCATTTTGAATACTTAAACTATTTTAATCTATTTTAAATCTACTTAACCCAATTTAAATTATTTTAAACTAATTTATCTATTTTAAATCCGTTTTAGTTTTTAAGTATCTTTTACTATTTTAATTATTTAAAACTACTTTTAAACTACTTGAACTATTTTCTAAAAATTTCAACCTGATTAATAAGGTGAAATGTTTTATATTTAAATCTTGAATTTGAATACGAATTGGATTAAATGAAGTTGCAACCTAAACTGAATTTCGAAATGATTTTGAAATCGAAATGAGATATTGATGCGAAAAATGATTTTTGAAACGAAATCTTACATTTGAATAGATACGATGATATTTGAAATGGATTTGATTTTTGAAGCAAAAATGATATTTTGATATAGATTATGAATCGATTTGAAATGTAAAAGAGCCAACGGTGTAATAATACGTAGTTATTAAAGAGACCGGGATCGGATATGGACATACTCTCTGTCGATACCAAATACCACTTTAATAACTATTATACGCGGAGTGTTGATCCAGAATGAAGTGGATGGTTTGGTGAATGCGTTGACTGAAGAAAGAGAACGATATTGGATGACCTGACATGACTAAAACAGGAGCCGCGCCGGGCCATTGAGGTTCGCCACCTCTAGCGAACACACTTCTTCGATACCATATCTATTACATTTGTGATGCGATTTGGGTGCACCCCTTGATTTGGGAGTGTTGTTTCGTGGTGTTGGGATAGCTGCTGGCTATGCTCAACATCAGTCCAGATCACGCAACTACTAGTATCCTAGTTGGTATCGCCTCATGTACCTTGTCATACTGATTATCCTATTCGCGACCACTACGTTTTGATTTGTACCTTGAGTATACGGATTGCCCTCTGGTGACTTCCGGTTTTGGGGAAACCACGGTCTTGTATATGCTTTTGGGAATATAAAATGTGTTAAGGGGGATTATCGTAACGCCTTAACGCTATTTTGATACTTTATATTACTGATAGACATTATCTACTTAGCGTACATTACTACATAGTAGATAGTTTAACGGATCCTTAAGAGATGGAAAATCCCGTAACACCTCTTAAGTTATTGCACGCACGTTGACACTGGATATGAGATGTCAAACCCCGTAAACATCTCTGACGCCGTTACACTCATATTTATTTACGATTGATTTAACTTTCATAAGGATATTTTAGTCCTGGCTCGAGTGTTTTGTCTTTTCATTACGCTCGGGTCAAACCTGAGTTTTTCAGATTTTTGAAGATCTATTCTGGAGGACGAAGACGAAGATTTGGTATACTATTACTATTATTACCCTTGCATCATGCTATCTGCGGCATTATTTTAATTGTTCTGTTGTATATGTATAACTCTGATAAATGTTGTATAAATAATTGTCAAAGTATAGTAGACAGCTTCATGAACTGTTTATTTGACTATTTTATTTTATCGTTCCGCTGTGAGATTCTGTGTTTTTTCATTTCCTTTATTTCTTTCTCTTTTCTTTTCTTATCTACCCCAATAACCATCTGCCCTTTTGAATGGTTTGGAACCGGCATGTGTGTTTGATCGTAGGTTTAAACTGTCCAAAAAGGCGGGTCGTTACATAGTCCTTGGACATATCATCTCAAATAAAGGCATTGAAGTAGACAAAGCAATCGATGTCATTGCAAATCTACCCATTCCCAAATCCGTTAAGGACATTCGATCATTTCTAGGACATGCTGGCTTTAACCGTCGTTTTGTGAAAGACTTTAGCAAAATCGCCCGTCCTTTGACGAACCTTCTTGGAAAAGACATTCCTTTCGATTTTAACTCCGATTGTATCTCTTCTTTTGAACGTCTTAAGAGCGAACTCATTTCTGCCCCAATCATTTGCGCACCCAATTGGGATCTTCCTTTCGAAATAATGTGTGATGCTTCGAACTTTGCCGTTGGTGCTGTCTTGGGACAACGCATCAACAAGATCCTTCATGTCATTTACTACGCGAGTATGGCCTTGAACGACGCTCAACTCAACTACACAACAACTGAAAAAGAGCTTCTAGCTGTTGTTTTTGCGCTTGAAAAGTTTCGACCTTACTTGATAGGTTCACACATTACTGTCTATACTGACCATTCTGCGCTTCGATATCTCTTCGCTAAAAAGGATGCTAAATCCCGTTTGATTCGTTGGATCCTTTTATTTCAAGAATTCGACCTTACAATCAAAGACAAAAAAGGATCCGATAATGTCATAGCCGATCACTTATCTCGTCTTCCGAATGCACCATCTTCCTTACCGATCAATCAAAACTTCCCTGATGAACAACTTCTTTCGATTTCTATCGATCCATGGTACGCTGATATAGTGAACTACTTAATCACAAAAGAAACTCCATCATCTTGGTCCAAACAGGACAAATGCAAATTCGTGTCCCAAGTGAAATATTTCTATTGGCACGATCCATACTTGTTCAAATATTGTCCCGACCAAATCATCCGATGTTGCATTCCGGATAATGAAATAAGGAGTGTTCTTTCGTTTTGCCATGATCAAGCGTGCGGTGGACATTTCGGTCCTCGAAAAACTGCAGAAAAAGTGCTTCAGTGTGGTTTCTATTGGCCTTCTCTTTTCAAAGACTCGTTTGAATTTTGTAAAACTTATGATCGATGTCAAATGCTTGGACGAATTTCTCGACGAGATATGATGCCTTTAAACCTCATTCTTACGATCGAAATCTTTGATGTATGGGGTATTGACTTTATGGGACCTTTTCCAAATTCTTTTGGAAACTTGTATATTCTTCTCGCTGTCGATTACGTTTCAAAATGGTCGAAGTCGTTCCTTGCAAAACCAATGACCATATAATTGTTTTGAAATTTCTCAAAGAAAACATCTTTTCGAGGTTCGGCACACCTCGCACAATAATCAGTGATAACGGAACCCATTTTTGCAACTGTTCTTTTGAAACTTTAATGAAAAAATACTCGATAACCCACAAGTTATCCACTCCGTATCATCCTCAAACTTGTGGCCAAGTTGAAGTTTCAAATCAACAAATAAAACAAATCTTGGAGAAAACTGTCAATAAAAATCGAAAAGATTGGTCTCAGAAATTGACCGACGCACTTTGGGCTTACCGTACTGCTTTTAAAACTAAACTTGGGATGTCCCCATTTCGTTTAGTTTACGGTAAAGCTTGCCATTTACCCGTTGAAATTGAACACAAAGCGTTGTGGGCAATAAAAAACTTAAACTTTGATCTTCAAAAAGCTGGCGAAAATCGAAAACTACAACTCAACGAACTCGAAGAACTTAGGAACGATGCGTATGAAAACGAGAAAATTTACAAAGAAAGAACCAAAGTTTTTCATGACAAGTCAATCCTAAGGAAAACGTTTTTGCCTAACCAGAAAGTTCTTTTATATGACTCAAGACTTCATTTATTCCCTGGGAAACTTAAATTAAGGTAGATCGGACCATTTGTGGTACGAACTGTTTTTCCACATAGTGCCATAGAAATAGAAAACCCAAAGGATGGATCGATTTTCAAAGTCAATGGTCATCGTTTGAAACCCTTCTTGGAATTGCCCGGTAATCAAGAGGAGGAGCTCATGATCCTTCATGAGCCAAGCTACGTCTAGTAAGAATGTTAAACCTCTTTTGTAAATATGTACATATTTTTCCCCGTTACACTCAATATATCATGCATCGACTGTGGGGACACAGTCAAAATTGAGTGTGGGGGGGAGTCTCATTTTCATTTTTTCTTTAGTTTTTCATGGCATTTTTGAATTTTCATTTTCTTCAAAAAAAAAATCTCAAAACTCCTAAATCTCAAAAAACATTTTCTTTTTACTATTTTGATTTATTTTTGAAGAAACACTATGGGATAAGTATAAGTTTTGGTTAATAAATTGAAATTTTTGAAAATTTATTTGTCTTAACAAAAAATAAAAATAAAATTTGATTACAAATAACAATGGTTTTACTAGTATATAGGAAGGTTCATCTATGTTAATGATGAAGTATGTTCTAATTGAAAATTTTTGTTTAAAAAGTGGTAAATTTAAAGTAAGGATATAACATTTTTGTCTTCTAAGTTAAATGGTGCTAAGATGGTTTTGCAAAACTCTCTCTCTCATAAAAAAAATACATATAAAAAAATAAAAAATAATAACATCTAATGTATTCACTCTCATTTAAAAGTCCTCACGGTTATGCATGGGTGAATTACTTGGAATCTTTGATTATGTGCTTTCATACTCATTTAAAAGTCCTCACGGTTATGTATGTATGGAACACATACCCAAAAAAAAGAACTTAATAAAAACCACCTACGGTCGATAGGTGTATGCACGAAAGTGTGTGCACTCGCCATGCTCTGTACTCCCCTCACATAAGCCCGAAAGGCAATGCATGGGTGGTATATCTGGCCTCAGTTTACCTGAGCTAGGTGTGTAATTTTTCGTGCAAATAATGAGAGAGCAAGCAATTGAAATCCTAGCACTATTTTAACTTGTTTGATTTAACTTGTTATTGAAAAGAAATGAAAATACCACTTTAATAAACTTTGATAATCAACTAAGGATCCATTTCATAATTACATTATGTTATCAACCGAAACAACTAGCCAAATTATGGTCTATCTGTTATGACAACTTGATTTTTATTGGAAATTTTGACGAGTAAAATTTTCAAGACAATGACCAAAACTTGTATTTAACTTATTCGTGTCAATTTAAAAATAAATCCTTCATTTGTAAATATGTTCAAAAACTCGCATTCATCTCTTTGTAAATAAATCTTTCATTTTTTAAATATTTTCATCATGCATTTGGATTTTGTGGGTAGTATCCGCTGGAAACCCTCACGAGACAACACTTGTCCTACTGGGGACACCTAGAGGTTTAACGGCTTGTTGCATACGCTCAATGCAATCGTGCTCCCTACGAAAACGGATTTATCTTAGTTTTCCTTTATTCGAAGACGAATAAAAAGATAAGTGTGGGGGTATTTGATATGCACGTAATTGTGCATATATTTACATCCATATTTTATCTCTTTTTATTTAAATAATCATCATATTTGGGCATTTTAACGTGTTTAAAACCAAAATTCAATTATTTCCAACCATCATATTTTCATCTTCATTCAGGGGCAAAACGGTCATTTTGTGCATGTGTCAATATAAGAATTTTTACTTGGACATTTTTTGATAATTTTTATAGGAATTTGGATGCATATGGAAGAGGCTTATATGAAGATATATGCATGCACAAATGAATACAAAGGAAAGAAGAGGGAAATAATTCAAGTCATGAACATGGAGGACCCCACCCACTTACCTAAAAGTACAATTTGGAGCTAATGGACAACTAAGTGGAGGTTAAAGCTTCATGCAAAACAAATGATGGATTAATTAGTGGTTAATGGTTACTTGTTGGTCACACTTCCTAAAGGGCATTTTAGGTAGCCCTCTAAAAATAGAATTAGGGTTTTATGCATGTATATATAGCCCTCTTATGTATATGAAACTATCATCTACTCTTTCATTTTACTTAGGAAATTAAGAAATCAAAGTGTAAGCTCAATGTTCTATGAAATAAAAATGACTTCCAAGCCTCTTTCTTCTCTCTTTTCTACATGTTTTCTTTTGTTTTATTGTTAATGTTTATTTCTATGCTCTCTTCTTCTTTATGTTCATAGCTTAGATTTACATTTATGCAAGTAGTTAGTAGCTAATCTCTTTTGCTTTCTTTGCTTATTTTCTATTCTCTTTTCTCTTCAATGTTGAAATTTATTTGTGTTGCTTCAATGCCACAAATTAGTAGCTAAACCCCTTCAATTTGGGGTGATGAAGCTCTCTAACTTTATGTAATTTCAACATTTTTTTATGATTTATGATCTCTTTGTTTATGCTTCATGAATGTGAATTTTGATGTAAGCTTATACAAGTGGGTTTAATAGCTTATATTGCTTATGCAAATGAGCTATTCTTATTCAACATAAACACAAATTACATCAACATTTGCTAATTTTGATGTTTGCGGTTTTGCGATTTGCGATTTTGTGTTTTCTAATTGTCTTTGTTGATAATTAGATTTTGCTATTTTCTAAGTATCGTATCGACAATTAGATTTCGCTGTTCTGTGATTTCTGTATTATAACTATCTAATTGATAATTGAATATTGCCGATAATTGCATTTATTCAGTTTTGCTGTTTTCTGAATTATCTATTGATAATTAGATTTTGTTGAGAATTTGTGAATTTCTTTTATGAAATTAAAAGATTTCTTTGGTATTTGTGTTCTCGACCTTTATTTTTCTAGCTTAACCAGTTTGTGTTAGAAAAATAATTGTTATTGACGACTTTAATTATGAAAATTGCGGGGACGCAATTTTTATAAGGAGGGGAGTCTGTAACAATCCTGGGTTTAGTAACAATTTATAATCGTCATTAAACGAGTAATTTTTTGGCTAATTGATATTGAAGTTTTAATCGGTTGAATTGTTTTAAAATTGGGTTAAAATTCTTTTAATAATTCGTTTAAAAAATTGGTTAAGGGTTTGCAGGCTTTAAAAATTTGGTATCGGCCCACTTATTTTAGTGCCGTGATATTCATCGATACCTGTCCCCCTTTCATTCTTCATTCATTCGTGAAAATCCTAAAACTAAAACAGAGCGAACGAAAATGGTGGTGGCTTCGTTCTTGTTCGTTCCTCTTTCGAATCTAGGGTTTAGAGCTAATTCGAAGCGCCGACTTTAGGTTGATCGATTGTCTCCTCGTTGCTCACTTCGGCTGCTTCTTTTTAGGTGGACTTCGACTTCGAACATGGTGAGTGAATTTTCACTCACATCTAGTTCATCCTTAGTATTGTGCTTCTGCAGTCGATTTTGTTTCGTTGTTGATGTTTTCTTTGATTTAATCGAATTCGTATATATTGACACTTATTATCGATTGATTCAATTATACCGATTTGATGATTTTTGAACTGTTGACTTCGAACTCAATTTTGGGCATGGGATTCCATGACTTCGGTCATCACCACTATTGCTTTGATATTGATTTGTACTCTGTGGATTTTGGCCATACTGCCCACTGTTCGACCTAGTTTGATTTCACCTGCTGTTTCATGTCTTCGGCTATTTTGTCTTTGACTGTTGTATCATTTTGTTGGTGATGCTCGACGGGTGAACTTTGACCAAGTTTGAACCTTCTTGATTTTTGATATTGAACTGTAGTTGTTTACTTGTTAAGCACGGCTTTGATTTGTATTTGTGTCGAAGTCTTTTTGGCTTGATACATTTGACTATGTTATAAATTGAATCTCTGTCACTAGTTTGATTTCGGCCACTGTTTACTGTACCTTGTCTCATTTGCATATGAGGCTCGGTACTTATGATATTGATTTTTGAACTTGTTAAAATTATTTGCTTTGAAACTACTGTGACTCTTTCATTGTTTTTGACCTGATACTCGATCACCGTTCATTTTGGAGTTCAATAGTTTGCGTTGGTTTCACTTGTATACAGTTGCATTCATTGGTATGCACTTCGTGTTGTTGGTATATATGTACACAAGTGTGCATGCTTATTCTGTACCACTTGTATATCATCAGTTGTCACTGTTTGTTTCAAAATGCATATGGGTTTGAGTTGTAGCCTTGACTCTATCCACTATTGCATTACGTTGCACCTGTTTTGTTGTCTTCATGAACATGCCGAGATGTGTTAACCTTACTAGTTCACTATTTAATTCATGTTGCATTTTCCCTGTAGCACACTGGAACTTGTTTATGAAAATCCATGACTTTGTCCACTAACTGTTGGCATCAGTCTTGACTATAATCTTTTCATTTACTTGAATCGGATGTATTTGCATGCATCCATATTGTCACTGTATCACGTATGATATAGTTGCATTTGAGTTGAATTTGGTCTAGTTTCATTGAGTTGTTTCACTGTGCACTGATACATTTTGTTTTCCATAAGCACCGAGTCAATTCTTATGTGCAATGATGCATTTATTTTCATTTGCACTGTAATTGATCATCTCGGCTATGCCTTGGTATTTGGCGATTTCTTTGCATTGCTGAGTTGTCCTTTGTGTTTGTTGTACATATGAAATTGATTCATATGTATGCTAAACATTGTTTCTCAATGACGTTTACTTGCATTCATATGCTTAAATGTTTTGGTTGTTGCTGTGTTGACTTTGGCTTGCTGTTTAATGGCATCGACATTGATATTTGAAGTGTTGCATATTTGTTGCCTTGGTTCTGACTAGGTTGCATTATAATCCGGTCCGGACATTTTATGGTTCATTCTTGAACTTGACTTTTGTGGTCATAATTGTGTACTTATTTTGTACTTCACTGTACTGCATATTGATCACCATCTTGCTTGCATATAGTCTGGTTGATGGTGCAGTTGCTATGCCTTTGTGCACTTGGTCATTTGAGTTGAGTTGCTTTACAGTTGTGTTGAGGCAGTTTGCATATGAATTAGCTGTCTTGACCACTTGATTACAATTGGATTTGTTTTTCTAATTACACTTGAGTTGAATCCGATATTTCGTGTTTGAGCTTGTTCTCGTTTGAGAACTTCCATTGAGCTTTTGTGTACAGCATCACTGTAGTGGCAAGGCAGTGCACGCGAGCGTGTACTGCAGCCACACGGTATTGCTTTTATTGATACTCATTTGCTTTTGGTTTATTGATCTTTTACGTATTCCAGATACTGTAGTGGCGAGGCAGTACACACGTGCGTGTACTGCAGCCCTACCCGAATTGACATTTTAATTGATATTTTAATTGTTTGAATTGTTTCGTGTGTCCAATTCAATATTTTGAATTGTATTTGATTTGGTTTAATTTGATGATTTTGCAGATATCTAATTATCTTTTTGATAATTAGATTATGTTTCTAATTATTTATTCAATAATTAGATTTTGTCTTTAATTGCCGTTTAGGCAATTCTGTTGTTTTCTAAACTATCTTCATTGATAACCCTTTTATTTATCTTCGTTGATAATTTGAATTTGTTGATTTGTTGTTTAACAGTGTTACGTGTTATATTTACCGTAATCCGATTTCCTTATTTAAGGATTGGATAGGCGAATTTATTTTGACTGTCGTCTAATTGTTATTTAATTATTATTGCTTCCGTGCATTAATAACTGAGTTTGAATTAGACTGACCCGTGTATTATTTTCTTTTGAATTTAATACTCGGGTCAGACCAAGTTATTACAGGTTGTAGATATCTTGCTTTGGGTTGCTGCTTGAGCTATGAAGTCTTTTCATATTTTTTTGGCGTAGCCGTCGTCATTTTATAGTAGTCAGTGTATTTGTATAGGATGATATATATTCATGTATATTATTCACGATAATATACTTGTATATGTAACTTCCAAAGTCGACAATTGTAGTTGTATCATATGTACTGTATCACATGTATTGTAACCGACATCAGTTATATTATATATGAGACTTTTGTTATCTGTGTTCCGCATTAGTTTATTTATGTTATTATTATATATATTGTCCTAAACTATTATGAACCATCGTAGTTCGTTTTATACTGGAATTGGGTATATCGATGGGAGTAAATAAATAAGAGATGAAAAATAAAAAAATTGTAACGGCTCGAATTTTTCGCGTTCGAAAATCGACATCCATACTTTACATTGTACTCGAATGCCGCAGATTCGACCGTTCAAATTCGAGTCGCCGGAGCTTATAACACCATTAAGTAAATAACACAGCGGAAGAAATGAATAGCATATATCAATGTGCAACATTTGCTACAATATCTGATACAACAGAATGATACAATGAACATCAATATATATATCAGAGTTACAAAGAATAGCAGCGGAAATAAAAGGTAACACAGCAGCGGAACAAATCTCCAAAATGGCCTTCAAGAAAGAACTCCAGTATCAGTAACTCCATCTCCAAGGCACCAATCCAGAAATAGCTCGAACTCCCAAATCAAGATGAAGAGAAGCAACTCGATCCAAATTGCGATTGCCAATCCTAAGGCTGAAAGCTATCGAATCTACACCTACTACTGATTATCTGAAAACCCCAACTCTAGACTGCCCGTGTGGGAAAATAGTGGGCACCCAGAGTTTAGGAAAGGAACAATAAACTCCAGGTCAGTCATGGGACTGGTGTGAGCAAATAAAAGCATTTGGTCTTTTAAAACAAACAACAGAATTTAAATTTGAAATCCGCAATGCTTTTGGAAAATGAAACTACCATAAGGCCTCCCGCCACACACACAATGCGAACGCAGAATTGGAGGAGATTTCTCCTTATGATAGTCAAATATGCTTGATACGTGAAAATCATTGATATTATTATTATAGGTGCACAGTGTGGAAAACAATTTCGAAAGTAGAATATAAATCCTAGCCAGCATAGACATTCCGAACTATGCCTACTATAGCTACCATCCAAACAGTGGTGACCACCATAAGTGAATGGCAGGTAATACAACTAAAACCGTACAAGGCACGTATTGGATGAATGGATTTCCAACAAATGGTCAGGCTAAGGAACTTCCTACTGCCACATGGGATCGCCTCTGGTGGGACGTCCCGAGAAACTAACGTTACGGTTAGATCTCTGCCAACACAAGGCCGGGTTACCTCTGTAACTAGGTAACTACTACACGAATATGCCATCCCCCGGTCCTTTGGGACCTTTATCCGAGGCGCCTCAAAGCAACAACCACACAGTAAATGAGATTGGAGCAACTACATAGGTTAAATACCAGGGCTCCATACCTGATACCACCCTTTACCAGAAGGGAATGACACACCCTAAAGGGAGCGACCCTCATAACCTTGCCGCATCTTTCCTGTTTCGACCATTTCCGGGGAGTGAGGTCCTGATGCAGTCTCGTCCACAAAGCTACGCTTTGGCACAAAGCCATGCTTTGGGTCAACAGATGACCAAAGCAATGATCACAAAGATAAATGATCAAACAAATGATCATATCACAAATGATCAACCAATGATCATCACACAGCAGCACTCAGCATGCCACATTACCAAATTTGGGATATATCACTGATAAATATCAACTACATAACCTCTGAGCTCGTACGTCTCAGAGAAGGGTGTTAAGCTAAGAGAATAAATTCTCCGCCACCAGGCAGAAATGTATTTGATAGAAATCAGTTAACATCTCAAAGTGTAATGTCGGACATACAACCATACAAGTCTGTCCCGGGTTCGAACAGAACCGAAGGCACTTCCGAAGAAGCCCTTGCAAATCCGGATAATCCCTAATCACGTCCGGACTTCCCATCACATATGAAGATCTCTATACCGGGGATCAGCCAGTGCAGAGACAATCGATGAGTTACCCTTTTATTTTCGGAAATATCCGGTCTTCACCACCGGTCTTCAATTGCTATCCACAACGTCGTATCACTATTCGGAATGGGCTATATGACACTAGGTCCTCTCCCGGCTAAACCGAATAATGAGCGCCATATTTTAAAACATATGGATATGGGATTTTAGTTAAGTCACAACTTATAAAATCCAAAACTTTTCTTTCAAATGGTTAAACAAATTACCATTTTAAATCTTTAAACCAAAAGATTTATTTCACAAAGTTTCACCTAGTTTCACAAAGATCTATTCATAGATTCAAAACAACTTCCATTCCAATTGGATTAACTCAATAAATCTTTAAATTAAAGATTTAATTTATAGCTTTCAAAAACCCGTTCCAAAGGTTTATTTATAACTTGGAATACCATTTTCATTTCAAAACTTGAATTCCTTTTAACATACATTGGAAATCCATTTCTTATATGAAAGCTTCTATTATTTGAAAACAACAGTTTTCGTTTCAGAAAAGTCCGATTTATACAAGTTGAAATCTTGGGTTAATTTTAAATATCAAAACATCACTTTTTAAAAATGGTTTAAAACCCCATATAAACCCATTTATAAGTTGAATACCCTAGTTCCCAAATTATAGAATTAAACTTCAAATATTGAATTCAAATTTAAATCAAATTATTTAAATTTCAAAACTCAATCAAGTTATTCAAATAACTTTTATTTTTGAAATTCATTTTTTTCAAATGCTTAAATTCTAATTCCAAAACTATTTTGGATTCAAAAATTCAAATTTTAAAATAATTTCAAAATCTGTGACTTAACTCATTTCCACGTGCAATCCATATTTGTGTGTGTATAAGTGTGGTCTAGGGGTTCAACACAATAGTGCACAACATCATCATCATAGATTCAATCATAAAGATAAGCGGTATAACCCATAACGCTTATCTATATTCATAGATTCATAGATAAAGTAAATTATCAATCACAAAAATTCACTAATATGATTCGATGTGGGTTTCGGATAACCAACTGGAATCCGACTCCCTGTCGCATCGAAACTCAAATGTCATTTTACGGGTCAAAGGGTTTCCATATTCATACAACAGTATATTCATCACAAATATAGCAGATCAGCACAAAGTATCACATAGCATCACATCACATATCAAATATATCAATCCATCACACAACATTCAATAACAATCAGCATCTACAATTAAGATGAATAAACTGGGTGGTTTTAAATTTATTACCTACATGATTACTTTCATTTATTATTCCCTATTAATTAACTATCCATATTTATTCAATTAATAAATCTTCAATTATTAATTTAAAATCTAATATTATTCAATTAATGATTTCTTAATTACAAATTAATTATTCTAAGAAAAATTAATCTTAAACTTAAATTAATCAAATTAAAACCCTTAATTACTTTAACTAATTTTCCATTTCTTAATTAATTAATTATATTAATTATCCATTTGTACTACCTTAATAATTAAATGAATTACAAATCATTATACTTTTCTTTATCTTTAGATAAACATTCCTTATTTAAATTATGCATTTAAAAACAAAATGTTTTTAAATTTACATTAAATTCCATTTAACATTCTCTTTTTAAACTTAAGATCCAAATTTATTTAAAATAAGATTTTAAACAATACAACTTAATCTTATATGTTTACAAGAAACATATACTTAATTAATAAGTTGAAAAGGATTTAAATTTCAATTCAAATCAAATTCAAATCAAATTCAAATCAATTTTAAAAATTACTTTAAAACTTCAAAATTTAAATACAACTTTCATTCTCATTTTAGTTTTAAATTCTTTAAAACTCTTTCTATAATTTACACCTTTAATTCAAATGAAAATCATTTGAAAGCAATTTAAATTTAAATCTTATTTAAAAACTGAAGTTTAAATTTAAAATCCAGATTTTAAAACTTCAGATTTGAATTCATTTGAATTCCTAAATTAAATACTTAACCTTTTACTTCAAATGCAAAACAACAATGCATTTTATACTTGAGAGTTAAAAATCAAATTTAAATTTAAAAACATAATTGATTTCAAATTTCAGACAGTCAAAATTTGAATTCATATTCAAATTTCAGATATAACTCAGTTTTAAATCTCTCCTGCAAATTTAAATTTAAATTTACCTTTACATAAAAATAACAGAAACAGTTTTCTGTTTAAAAAAAACAAACTTTGAGATTTGCTGAATTTAAATTATTTCAAAAGACCAAATTTTAAACTTATTTAAATTCATTATTAAATTCAGTTTTCAAAACTACAAGTACAAATTTTGATTTGTCTTTATTTCATATATTTTACAAACTGGAAACAGTTCCTGTTTCTTTTATTATTATTTTCCTTTCTTTAAAACCAATTTAAAATTCTGCATTTAAATTATTACAGAAAAATAATTCAAACAAGTTTGAATTCATCCTTAGGTTTAAGTTAAATCCTAAGCTAAACTTTTAGTTTGAATTTAACCTATCTTTAATTTCAAAACTGCAAAAAAACAGGCTTCTGTTGCTAAGCCCTGAAACTCAAAACACCCAGACCCCTATTCGACTTCGAGTCAAATCCCCTTCTACTTCGAGTTATTTCCCATTTCCCCCGAGACCAACCCGAGTCAAAAATTCCTGCAACCAACAACATCAAACTACCTCATCATCAACATGCACATACACTTGTGCATCCACTTCCCCACTCCAGTCACCTCTGACTATCTTCTCCGACCATCCCCTATCTATCAGAGACCACACTTCAACTTAAGATCTCCCAGATTCCCCACAATTTCAACTTGAAGAATTCAAGTTAAAGTCAAACCTGAAACACTTGGACCACAACAAAACAAACCTGAAACCAACATTTCCATCCACTGTCTAACCTGTCATCACCAATATCTCCACTTCTCGACCACCATCAACATCCAAACTCCGGTGGTAGCTCCATCACTACACCATCTATCAATACCCACAAAATCATAGAACTCGATTCATTCAAGAAGCCACAGCACCCAACTCCCTTAAACTCAATACAACTAGGGTTCTACTACCTAAATCCCAATTTACAATATTTTCATTGAATTTCAATAAAAATTCAGTAATTTTATCATTATCAATGATAACTATACTATCACCAGAAATAATTTCAACCCAAACAAATGCAAGCTTTAATTGAACTTGACCAAAAATGGAAATACATACATTTTGATACTGTAATTTAATTTTTTTTTTAACAACACTATGACTGTCATTTTTTTTTCCTATGCTCTGTATTTTCTTTCCAGTAAGTTAAATTTGAATTTTACCTTAATAAAATCCTAGAATGTAAACTATGAAACTGGCCTACCATTCATAGTTAAATTCTCAAAATTTAACACAGACAAATTTAAGATATAGAATTTAATTAATAACCTGAACTAGGAAACAAAACAGGACATAAGCAATTTAAGCATGCATATATCAGACAGTAAGTATATAACACATGAACACTAATTTATTTTAGCATGCAATAAACTGTAACCTTAAGTTTTTAAAGAAAAGTTACTCACAGAAACAAATGAGAACAGAGCCTTCCTATTTAAATACTGACTTTGATTTCTTTGCTTTGATTGAGTTTGTTTGTGATCTACAATCTCAGTTTGAAGATTTTGAGTTCAAGTTTTAAAATTGTCTGTAGGTGGTGTTTTTGAAATTTTAAGTCAGGTTTTAAAACCTGTAGGGCATGAACAGGGGTGATTTTCTTCCTATACATATAAACATGCACATGAATATCTTCAACATGCAGTCAACATCCACACAACCATTCTACTTTATTCACACCATAGCTCCAAATATAAATTCAAACATCAAGATAACAGCAAGTCAAAAAGTTAGCTCACCTTAAAGTTTGTGAAAACAAAGAGGCCTGGGTTTTAAATTTGCTCTAGACATTGATATCCCAAAATTGATCTGAGCATTTGATATTGATCTTGAATCTGAAGCCAAATCCTTGCATTGCCTTAAACTTACATGCATTCAGATTTCCCAGACTAGTTGACTATATATAACAGAGAAGCCTTTTTATCCTCTCTGCAACTTGAAAACTAGAGATAGATAAAACCTCTGAGCTTGATTTCTTCTGCAATTTATTAAATTTATTGATCATATCCTTATTTTACTACTGATTAACAACATAAAATTCAAATCTTTTTTAAAGAATTTTACTTAACTTCATTTATTTCCAAAGAATCTTGCTTTGCTTCTGATTTGCATTTCAGTTTTGCTTTGCTTCCAGGTTGAAGAATTCGAATTTCCAGGCTTGAAATGTTTGCAAATTTGTTTCCAGACTTTAAAACTTGCCTCTGATTTTCCCAGATTTGAAATTGGTTTATTTTAAGATGTTTTTCAGATTCAAATTTTTGGATTGAAGAAAGAAAGATTGGCAGCTTCCTTTCTTTTTACCTTTGCCTTGATATTTTTTTTTCTTTTGGTTTCTGAGTTGTTTCCTTTTTGATATATGTGCTTTGAACAGCTTTATGTATTGAAATAGGTGAGGCCAAATCTCCTTTTTACTGTTTGTTTCAGATTTTGTGAGATATGGTTTGATTGCATTCTTAACTTGATTATTTAAAATAAAGGGTGATGATGCTATTGGATATATATGCATATAGGTAAGATCCTTTAAAGTATGTATTTGTTTATACTTTGTAAATAAATGTATTTGTTTATTCATTTGTATGTAATATGTACATGTTCAATGTTAAAAGAATTAAATCAATATTTATGTATGTATATATATACATATATTGTATCTTAACAAATTTTTAAATGCTACTCATTTTTTTTTTAAAACACTCATTTTAAACTTGAGATACTAACATATGTATTTATTTTACTTTTACAAATTTTTTAAAAAGAAAGGAATTTAAAACAATTTGTACACTCACAAACAAATCACACACATATATATACATTTCTTAGTTTATTTTATTTTTGAATTAAGACTAGTATACCATTTAAATAAATAATTATCTATGTTTATATTATTTCAGATTTTGATTTCTTATTTTATAACCATTTTGTCCATTATTCCTACTTATTCTAATTTAAAGAAAGGAAATGAATTTTAAACTAATTATGTTTTTAATAAATAAACCCATATAAAATAGTATTTAGTTTTAAACAATTGTTTTGAAAATCATTTGTATCCAATTCAAAATACAACTTTTAAATCCAACTAATTTGATAAAAATATAAATTATTGAATTTTCAATTAAAAGTTCCATTTTAAAAATACCTAAATTTCACCTTAATGATTTTAAAGGCCAAATGTTTATTTTAAAAACATTTATCTCAAATGTAGGTTCAAATCCCCAATTTACTTGAATTAAATTTATTTATATCTATTTATATACATATATTCATACATTTTCCTTTTATTTATTTATTTATTCATTCTAGAAAATTTTCTAATTAAATCACAATTTATTTCAAAAAAATAATTTAATGGCCAATTTAAACTTAATGAATTTCAGGAATGTTACAGATTTCCCCCCTTAAAAGAATTTCGTCCTCGAAATTGCAAGGACGAGAAAGAAAAGATGAAAGATAGAGAAATTCCTTTCCAAATCGAACTGGATATAAATTCTGTATTTGGCTTACCAAATAAGAATATCAACAATAGATATGAGAACAATCTCATATGATATTACACAAGATATTTGGGTCCATCGGTCTACGAATATGCAAAGGCATTGACTAGTTCGAAGAGATAACTAATCGTTCGCAGAATATATCGGATCCCAGAGAATAGATAGATGGATCAAATCTTCATATTAGTTAACCAATTTACTAATTTAAAATTTCCAATTTATTTAATATTTTCAATTTCAAATTCATTAGAGTTTAGATCGAAAAGCTGATAAGAAACCGATGAAGATACGAAGTAAGAATTTCCTACAACAATACGTATGGCCATCATCACACCGAAACTTCTTTCTGGAGCAGTCACGAAGCAATCAAAAGAATTCGAAATCGAATCAAAGGAGATAGATAGAGAAAAGATATTCCCACTGTTGCAGGGTATTGACCATTTATAGTGGTACTCCCCTGTCCCCTATCTCGTTCTCTTCTCGCACTCATACTCACTATCAGTGGATAGTAAGAGAATTTACTGAGGCATTCGAACGGATATCTCAGGGATATACTCATTCTAGGGTTTACTTCACCCTATCTCTAATGAGTTACTTAATGTGTTATACTCCTGAGCTAAAGTTTTAACCTTCAGCTCTGATACCAAATGTAACGGCTCGAATTTTTCGCGTTCGAAAATCGACATCCATACTTTACATTGTACTCGAATGCCGCAGATTCGACCGTTCAAATTCGAGTCGCCGGAGCTTATAACACCATTAAGTAAATAACACAGCGGAAGAAATGAATAGCATATATCAATGTGCAACATTTGCTACAATATCTGATACAACAGAATGATACAATGAACATCAATATATATATCAGAGTTACAAAGAATAGCAGCGGAAATAAAAGGTAACACAGCAGCGGAACAAATCTCCAAAATGGCCTTCAAGAAAGAACTCCAGTATCAGTAACTCCATCTCCAAGGCACCAATCCAGAAATAGCTCGAACTCCCAAATCAAGATGAAGAGAAGCAACTCGATCCAAATTGCGATTGCCAATCCTAAGGCTGAAAGCTATCGAATCTACACCTACTACTGATTATCTGAAAACCCCAACTCTAGACTGCCCGTGTGGGAAAATAGTGGGCACCCAGAGTTTAGGAAAGGAACAATAAACTCCAGGTCAGTCATGGGACTGGTGTGAGCAAATAAAAGCATTTGGTCTTTTAAAACAAACAACAGAATTTAAATTTGAAATCCGCAATGCTTTTGGAAAATGAAACTACCATAAGGCCTCCCGCCACACACACAATGCGAACGCAGAATTGGAGGAGATTTCTCCTTATGATAGTCAAATATGCTTGATACGTGAAAATCATTGATATTATTATTATAGGTGCACAGTGTGGAAAACAATTTCGAAAGTAGAATATAAATCCTAGCCAGCATAGACATTCCGAACTATGCCTACTATAGCTACCATCCAAACAGTGGTGACCACCATAAGTGAATGGCAGGTAATACAACTAAAACCGTACAAGGCACGTATTGGATGAATGGATTTCCAACAAATGGTCAGGCTAAGGAACTTCCTACTGCCACATGGGATCGCCTCTGGTGGGACGTCCCGAGAAACTAACGTTACGGTTAGATCTCTGCCAACACAAGGCCGGGTTACCTCTGTAACTAGGTAACTACTACACGAATATGCCATCCCCCGGTCCTTTGGGACCTTTATCCGAGGCGCCTCAAAGCAACAACCACACAGTAAATGAGATTGGAGCAACTACATAGGTTAAATACCAGGGCTCCATACCTGATACCACCCTTTACCAGAAGGGAATGACACACCCTAAAGGGAGCGACCCTCATAACCTTGCCGCATCTTTCCTGTTTCGACCATTTCCGGGGAGTGAGGTCCTGATGCAGTCTCGTCCACAAAGCTACGCTTTGGCACAAAGCCATGCTTTGGGTCAACAGATGACCAAAGCAATGATCACAAAGATAAATGATCAAACAAATGATCATATCACAAATGATCAACCAATGATCATCACACAGCAGCACTCAGCATGCCACATTACCAAATTTGGGATATATCACTGATAAATATCAACTACATAACCTCTGAGCTCGTACGTCTCAGAGAAGGGTGTTAAGCTAAGAGAATAAATTCTCCGCCACCAGGCAGAAATGTATTTGATAGAAATCAGTTAACATCTCAAAGTGTAATGTCGGACATACAACCATACAAGTCTGTCCCGGGTTCGAACAGAACCGAAGGCACTTCCGAAGAAGCCCTTGCAAATCCGGATAATCCCTAATCACGTCCGGACTTCCCATCACATATGAAGATCTCTATACCGGGGATCAGCCAGTGCAGAGACAATCGATGAGTTACCCTTTTATTTTCGGAAATATCCGGTCTTCACCACCGGTCTTCAATTGCTATCCACAACGTCGTATCACTATTCGGAATGGGCTATATGACACTAGGTCCTCTCCCGGCTAAACCGAATAATGAGCGCCATATTTTAAAACATATGGATATGGGATTTTAGTTAAGTCACAACTTATAAAATCCAAAACTTTTCTTTCAAATGGTTAAACAAATTACCATTTTAAATCTTTAAACCAAAAGATTTATTTCACAAAGTTTCACCTAGTTTCACAAAGATCTATTCATAGATTCAAAACAACTTCCATTCCAATTGGATTAACTCAATAAATCTTTAAATTAAAGATTTAATTTATAGCTTTCAAAAACCCGTTCCAAAGGTTTATTTATAACTTGGAATACCATTTTCATTTCAAAACTTGAATTCCTTTTAACATACATTGGAAATCCATTTCTTATATGAAAGCTTCTATTATTTGAAAACAACAGTTTTCGTTTCAGAAAAGTCCGATTTATACAAGTTGAAATCTTGGGTTAATTTTAAATATCAAAACATCACTTTTTAAAAATGGTTTAAAACCCCATATAAACCCATTTATAAGTTGAATACCCTAGTTCCCAAATTATAGAATTAAACTTCAAATATTGAATTCAAATTTAAATCAAATTATTTAAATTTCAAAACTCAATCAAGTTATTCAAATAACTTTTATTTTTGAAATTCATTTTTTTCAAATGCTTAAATTCTAATTCCAAAACTATTTTGGATTCAAAAATTCAAATTTTAAAATAATTTCAAAATCTGTGACTTAACTCATTTCCACGTGCAATCCATATTTGTGTGTGTATAAGTGTGGTCTAGGGGTTCAACACAATAGTGCACAACATCATCATCATAGATTCAATCATAAAGATAAGCGGTATAACCCATAACGCTTATCTATATTCATAGATTCATAGATAAAGTAAATTATCAATCACAAAAATTCACTAATATGATTCGATGTGGGTTTCGGATAACCAACTGGAATCCGACTCCCTGTCGCATCGAAACTCAAATGTCATTTTACGGGTCAAAGGGTTTCCATATTCATACAACAGTATATTCATCACAAATATAGCAGATCAGCACAAAGTATCACATAGCATCACATCACATATCAAATATATCAATCCATCACACAACATTCAATAACAATCAGCATCTACAATTAAGATGAATAAACTGGGTGGTTTTAAATTTATTACCTACATGATTACTTTCATTTATTATTCCCTATTAATTAACTATCCATATTTATTCAATTAATAAATCTTCAATTATTAATTTAAAATCTAATATTATTCAATTAATGATTTCTTAATTACAAATTAATTATTCTAAGAAAAATTAATCTTAAACTTAAATTAATCAAATTAAAACCCTTAATTACTTTAACTAATTTTCCATTTCTTAATTAATTAATTATATTAATTATCCATTTGTACTACCTTAATAATTAAATGAATTACAAATCATTATACTTTTCTTTATCTTTAGATAAACATTCCTTATTTAAATTATGCATTTAAAAACAAAATGTTTTTAAATTTACATTAAATTCCATTTAACATTCTCTTTTTAAACTTAAGATCCAAATTTATTTAAAATAAGATTTTAAACAATACAACTTAATCTTATATGTTTACAAGAAACATATACTTAATTAATAAGTTGAAAAGGATTTAAATTTCAATTCAAATCAAATTCAAATCAAATTCAAATCAATTTTAAAAATTACTTTAAAACTTCAAAATTTAAATACAACTTTCATTCTCATTTTAGTTTTAAATTCTTTAAAACTCTTTCTATAATTTACACCTTTAATTCAAATGAAAATCATTTGAAAGCAATTTAAATTTAAATCTTATTTAAAAACTGAAGTTTAAATTTAAAATCCAGATTTTAAAACTTCAGATTTGAATTCATTTGAATTCCTAAATTAAATACTTAACCTTTTACTTCAAATGCAAAACAACAATGCATTTTATACTTGAGAGTTAAAAATCAAATTTAAATTTAAAAACATAATTGATTTCAAATTTCAGACAGTCAAAATTTGAATTCATATTCAAATTTCAGATATAACTCAGTTTTAAATCTCTCCTGCAAATTTAAATTTAAATTTACCTTTACATAAAAATAACAGAAACAGTTTTCTGTTTAAAAAAAACAAACTTTGAGATTTGCTGAATTTAAATTATTTCAAAAGACCAAATTTTAAACTTATTTAAATTCATTATTAAATTCAGTTTTCAAAACTACAAGTACAAATTTTGATTTGTCTTTATTTCATATATTTTACAAACTGGAAACAGTTCCTGTTTCTTTTATTATTATTTTCCTTTCTTTAAAACCAATTTAAAATTCTGCATTTAAATTATTACAGAAAAATAATTCAAACAAGTTTGAATTCATCCTTAGGTTTAAGTTAAATCCTAAGCTAAACTTTTAGTTTGAATTTAACCTATCTTTAATTTCAAAACTGCAAAAAAACAGGCTTCTGTTGCTAAGCCCTGAAACTCAAAACACCCAGACCCCTATTCGACTTCGAGTCAAATCCCCTTCTACTTCGAGTTATTTCCCATTTCCCCCGAGACCAACCCGAGTCAAAAATTCCTGCAACCAACAACATCAAACTACCTCATCATCAACATGCACATACACTTGTGCATCCACTTCCCCACTCCAGTCACCTCTGACTATCTTCTCCGACCATCCCCTATCTATCAGAGACCACACTTCAACTTAAGATCTCCCAGATTCCCCACAATTTCAACTTGAAGAATTCAAGTTAAAGTCAAACCTGAAACACTTGGACCACAACAAAACAAACCTGAAACCAACATTTCCATCCACTGTCTAACCTGTCATCACCAATATCTCCACTTCTCGACCACCATCAACATCCAAACTCCGGTGGTAGCTCCATCACTACACCATCTATCAATACCCACAAAATCATAGAACTCGATTCATTCAAGAAGCCACAGCACCCAACTCCCTTAAACTCAATACAACTAGGGTTCTACTACCTAAATCCCAATTTACAATATTTTCATTGAATTTCAATAAAAATTCAGTAATTTTATCATTATCAATGATAACTATACTATCACCAGAAATAATTTCAACCCAAACAAATGCAAGCTTTAATTGAACTTGACCAAAAATGGAAATACATACATTTTGATACTGTAATTTAATTTTTTTTTTAACAACACTATGACTGTCATTTTTTTTTCCTATGCTCTGTATTTTCTTTCCAGTAAGTTAAATTTGAATTTTACCTTAATAAAATCCTAGAATGTAAACTATGAAACTGGCCTACCATTCATAGTTAAATTCTCAAAATTTAACACAGACAAATTTAAGATATAGAATTTAATTAATAACCTGAACTAGGAAACAAAACAGGACATAAGCAATTTAAGCATGCATATATCAGACAGTAAGTATATAACACATGAACACTAATTTATTTTAGCATGCAATAAACTGTAACCTTAAGTTTTTAAAGAAAAGTTACTCACAGAAACAAATGAGAACAGAGCCTTCCTATTTAAATACTGACTTTGATTTCTTTGCTTTGATTGAGTTTGTTTGTGATCTACAATCTCAGTTTGAAGATTTTGAGTTCAAGTTTTAAAATTGTCTGTAGGTGGTGTTTTTGAAATTTTAAGTCAGGTTTTAAAACCTGTAGGGCATGAACAGGGGTGATTTTCTTCCTATACATATAAACATGCACATGAATATCTTCAACATGCAGTCAACATCCACACAACCATTCTACTTTATTCACACCATAGCTCCAAATATAAATTCAAACATCAAGATAACAGCAAGTCAAAAAGTTAGCTCACCTTAAAGTTTGTGAAAACAAAGAGGCCTGGGTTTTAAATTTGCTCTAGACATTGATATCCCAAAATTGATCTGAGCATTTGATATTGATCTTGAATCTGAAGCCAAATCCTTGCATTGCCTTAAACTTACATGCATTCAGATTTCCCAGACTAGTTGACTATATATAACAGAGAAGCCTTTTTATCCTCTCTGCAACTTGAAAACTAGAGATAGATAAAACCTCTGAGCTTGATTTCTTCTGCAATTTATTAAATTTATTGATCATATCCTTATTTTACTACTGATTAACAACATAAAATTCAAATCTTTTTTAAAGAATTTTACTTAACTTCATTTATTTCCAAAGAATCTTGCTTTGCTTCTGATTTGCATTTCAGTTTTGCTTTGCTTCCAGGTTGAAGAATTCGAATTTCCAGGCTTGAAATGTTTGCAAATTTGTTTCCAGACTTTAAAACTTGCCTCTGATTTTCCCAGATTTGAAATTGGTTTATTTTAAGATGTTTTTCAGATTCAAATTTTTGGATTGAAGAAAGAAAGATTGGCAGCTTCCTTTCTTTTTACCTTTGCCTTGATATTTTTTTTTCTTTTGGTTTCTGAGTTGTTTCCTTTTTGATATATGTGCTTTGAACAGCTTTATGTATTGAAATAGGTGAGGCCAAATCTCCTTTTTACTGTTTGTTTCAGATTTTGTGAGATATGGTTTGATTGCATTCTTAACTTGATTATTTAAAATAAAGGGTGATGATGCTATTGGATATATATGCATATAGGTAAGATCCTTTAAAGTATGTATTTGTTTATACTTTGTAAATAAATGTATTTGTTTATTCATTTGTATGTAATATGTACATGTTCAATGTTAAAAGAATTAAATCAATATTTATGTATGTATATATATACATATATTGTATCTTAACAAATTTTTAAATGCTACTCATTTTTTTTTTAAAACACTCATTTTAAACTTGAGATACTAACATATGTATTTATTTTACTTTTACAAATTTTTTAAAAAGAAAGGAATTTAAAACAATTTGTACACTCACAAACAAATCACACACATATATATACATTTCTTAGTTTATTTTATTTTTGAATTAAGACTAGTATACCATTTAAATAAATAATTATCTATGTTTATATTATTTCAGATTTTGATTTCTTATTTTATAACCATTTTGTCCATTATTCCTACTTATTCTAATTTAAAGAAAGGAAATGAATTTTAAACTAATTATGTTTTTAATAAATAAACCCATATAAAATAGTATTTAGTTTTAAACAATTGTTTTGAAAATCATTTGTATCCAATTCAAAATACAACTTTTAAATCCAACTAATTTGATAAAAATATAAATTATTGAATTTTCAATTAAAAGTTCCATTTTAAAAATACCTAAATTTCACCTTAATGATTTTAAAGGCCAAATGTTTATTTTAAAAACATTTATCTCAAATGTAGGTTCAAATCCCCAATTTACTTGAATTAAATTTATTTATATCTATTTATATACATATATTCATACATTTTCCTTTTATTTATTTATTTATTCATTCTAGAAAATTTTCTAATTAAATCACAATTTATTTCAAAAAAATAATTTAATGGCCAATTTAAACTTAATGAATTTCAGGAATGTTACAAAAATATACCACTCCTATCGAGATAACTAATACTAGTGTTGTAACGACCCAATATTTTCAACCATTCGCATCCGCACATTGTCGGACTTGAATTGTTCAAAATACTGCGTTGTAGAATAAATTTGGCAAAACTCAGAATATACAATAAATAGATCACAGAATCACATACACAGATATCAGAATCTCGCAGCGGAAATTAAATTTCAGTGGTTCATGAAGCCACTGATATAACTTCAACAAAACAGAACTTACATTGTCTATAATCCTCAATACAAATTTTAAGACATAAATAGAGATAGAGTCTTCAAAGTCTTGAATTCCAGAAAAGATAAAGGCTGAAACAACTTCCAGCAGCGCGAATGATCTACTGGGTGTCCTAGCTACGGAGAAGAAATTGAAGCTGCAACTCAGGCTGACCCGAGCGAAAAATAAACATAACACTCGAGTCAGGACATACATACTTATATAATGTAAGCTAATTCAAGTGTACTGTAATATAGAGCAAGTAACTTAAAGGATGCTTGGGACCGCCCATCCTCTAAGGATCCGTCAAACTATTTACTATGTAGTATATTGCGCTATTATAATAGTGTCTATTTATAAAATAAACATACTTTTAAATAGCATTAAGGCTTTACATTTTCCACCTTAACACGTAATAGTCCCAGTAGTCCATCCAATATCATAGCTCCTCCTGATCGGGAAGCAACTAGAGGATACCACACGGGCTACGGGAGAAATCTAAACTCGTACAAGGCTCGGTATGGTAGATGACACGGCACAACTAGGCAATGCCAGGGTAGATATACCAATTGCTATCCAGGCTGGTGGAAACGCGTAGCCGCAGTTACCGCCCACCTCGGACTAACTCCCCAAAATCAAAATATAGAGGTGGCCACCGAATCAATCCAAAATCATAGTATAATATCGAAGAGGAGCGTCCGATCAGAGGAATGACCTCATTGGCCTGGAATTGCTCCTGTTTTAGCCACCTTATGCCAACTCACGGGAGTCGGGTCCACGTATTTACCTTACAGGAAACGCCACCACCGACCTACTTCATTCTGGAATCTCCACCGCGTACACGGTTGGTCAAAGTGGTTTTCGGTATCGACAGAGAGTATGTCCATATCCGATCCCGGTCTCTTTGCCAACCCATCGTTATTATAACCCGTGGTCATTTAAAAACAATTTATACTTTAAAACCAGTATAAACATTTCCATTTCAAAACTATAAATACGATATCATTTAAAACCCAAAACAACATGATATCGTTATATCCAAATATAATTCTTTTCCAAAACCATACTGCTTAAAATTTATAATATCTGGAAACCAAATATTTGAATTATACCTTTAAACCATAATATATTGGAAATTTTTCTTTAAAAAAAAACATAACTCCCAAAACACAAATGGTTTGGATATAAATGGTTTAACTTTATGGTTACTTTGTAAAGAAGATAATTTACATAGCTTTACAAATATATTTCTTTATTTTAAACCATAATTTAAATATCACTTCATGTTCCCAAGACCATTTCAATTCCTATATATATATCCAATTGGAGTATTAATATTCAAAACTAAGGTTGGATATTTTTTTCTTTCAACAAATTAGTGTTTATTATTTCGTCTTGAATATTCCCATAAATTCCATAGATAAAACTCCAAAATTATGCCATTAAATAATTTCAAAATTTACTTAACACTAGAATGTTCATCTTAAATTTATTAAGAAAAATCCAGTTATAAATCTCATATCTTAAAGGTCTCCAAAACTTAAACATAAATATAATTTATCAAATTCCTTAAATTTCAAAACAATCAAATTCCAGATTCTATAGCACTTAGGAAATGCTACCTAAAGTTACGGGTAAAACTAGTCCAATTTCAAAAGACAGCATTTAAATGCTTTAGTAGATTGTTTAACTTAATAAATATTTCCAAATATAACTTATATATATATTTCTTAACTGAAATCTTATCCTTTCAAAAATCCAGAATTTCCAAAATAAGTTATATTCCAAAATTTTATTCAAATATTTATTTATTTATTTATTAACATTTATAACTCATTCAAAATCAATATAAAATCCTTTAAAGATATTAAATCAAATATTTAACTTCCAAAATAATTTTAAATATTTCAGAAAATATTATAAGAACCACGGGCCTGTATATAGTTCTCTAGCCTAGGTCAAGTGATACGGATTTATATCATTTCAACCCGTAATTTACAAAACCCCGGGTTCTATCATTTCAAACCCGCAATCCCAAGTTATCAGTTAAGCAGTTAACAGACTAGTTTAACAATAATCATTATTTCAGCCCATAACAATCCAACTTTAACAGGAAACTTGCAGTGGTGATTTAAGCAGTAAATAACAATTAATAATATAACTGCAGAAAAAATATAACAGATAAATAACTGATGAGATGTCAATTTAAATGGGTTCATCATTCTACATCATACTACAGACAGATAATATCTAAATAGAATGTTTACACATACACTTGCGATAATTTACACAATATATGTACATATGTCTGGTGAGAAAAACTCACCTGAAAGTTGCAGAAAATTTGAATACAAAACGACGATTCACCGATAAAGCACGACAGAGAATAACGATCAAATTCTTCTGACGTAGATTCAAATCTAGAACAAAATTTCAATTATGGAATACGTGACTTAAAAATTTACGATCAAAGAAAATGAGAATAGAACGGGGTTTGTTTGCTTTGCTCGACCACTCCACCGTGTACCGTGACCAAAACATACCCTAAACGAGAACCGGGTAACCCTAAACTACGACAAAATTTCTAAAGGCTGACTGACAGAAGGTGAAGTTTTCCTACTCTATACTTTGTACATGTGCACACTCGTATCCCATGCAAACTCACGCCATGAATAGAACATAACACTTCCCTGTGTCCAAAATTTTTACCCTGAGAAAAACTCAACTGCTTCGGGCCAAGCAAGTCGTTGCTTCGAGTCAGCACCTATATTGCTTCGAGTTAAATATGTCAAATCTACGGGTCATATGCAAAACTGGTGAACACTTATCCCTATTTCTCTGTTATCCGAATACTTACAGATGCCCATGTTTGTGTTGCCCAACTATCTTCTAACTCATATTTACTTCTAGAATTCAGCTTCACCATCAGATTTTTTTTTTTTCTTTTTTTTTTTTCTCTTTTTTTTTTTTTTCTTTTTTTTTTTTTTTTTTAAAACCTAGTTGTTCCCCATTTCTACCCAGGCTGATACTAACTAAATATGCAGGCATGTATTACTAAATATGCAGACATGCACAACAGGGATGAAGTACTAACAGTACATAAAATGGAGATGAAGACTTCAACACCCAGGAAAACAATGACCAGACCAAAGTGCAACATTATGGATGCAATATAGATATGAAACTGAAACATATTAGATAATGTAAACTGGAATGGATATGAAGACTGAACATATCAAAAATTTTGAAAATACAAAGTTTCAAAATGAACCCAATAGGCTACAGTTACAAAACTCAAGTGAAGCAAATAATGCAACAGTAGCAGGTATATATGAATACAACCTCAATGCAGACAAGCAGACACACTATCTACATACATATATAACATCAAGCTATGATTCAAACAACAAGATAACATATGGTTTCAAGGGTCTGTTCATATTGTAAGAGCAGAGATATGGGATGCAGACAACTAAAGCATGGTACGAAGCAACATGTAACATTTCACATTTTATCAAAGTAATATAAGACAGTAGTGTGCAACTTGACATGCAAACTGCCACAAGACCAATTCAAGTGAAAATACCCAACTCAAATAAACCAACTAATGCAGACTGTCAAAAAAAAAATGGATCAAAAATGCAACCAGGTTATAAGGGACAAGCTATTAATACCTGTACAAGACTGCAACAATTCGAATGAGGGTGAACTCAAATGCATACAACAATTCAAAGTGCAAAGTGAGGATCATCATGCATGGACAGTGCAATGTGACTGAATACAAGTCAATGCCAAGAAAATGCAATACAAATAGGCAAACAAAATGGAAATGAAGACTGGAGCAACATGAGGCATGCAATACTCAGTACATATCTTTATTACAAGAACAATTATGCACTTCAACTACTTAGTTAAACAAAATATTTTAGTAGCATCTGCACTTACCAACTTATCAATTTAAAAACAAAAACTTGGTGCAGCTGTTCTTATCAGTTTAAATCAAAAATTGATATCATTTGTTCTTAACAGTTTAAACAAAAAAAAAAAAATCAAATAGTATCTGTTCTTATTAGAATTAAAACAAAACCAAGTAGTATCTGTTCTTGACAATTTTAAAACAACCCAAATAGTATCTGTTATTATCAATTTAAAAAGAACAAAGTTATGAAAGTATTAGTGGTTATCAATTTAAAACAAATCGCAATTACTGTCTGTTCCTACCAGTTTAAAACTTAAAACTAATAACATCTATATCATAATCATATGCAGACTTGCCAAACTTCCTAGCCTAGACAACAAGTCACAGATCTACACACAATAATTATGGACATAACTCGTACAACATGGGGAGGCCGAGCAAGGTGATGAAGAAAATCAGAAAATGAAGAAGAAGCAAATCTGGACGAAAGGAAAAAATGCTATTACCTGATAGATCTCGGGCTCAAGAAGGAGGCAAGGCAGAGCGAATAGTGGAAGGGAAAAAGAGCTGGTGTAAATATAGATGATGTTTGTGAAGTTCCATGGGGATCATAAGTGTAGATAACGCATCAGTTTTTTTTTAAGAGCTTTTTCATGTGTGATTGTACTTTTGATATGTATATAGGCTATGAATAGGTGCATAGTTCGAACGTTATATAGTAAAACTTAATTTTTGAGGCATCAGTTTCTTTTACTTACGTGATTTAAGGAATGGGATAGATATATAGTGGTTTGAATGTAACTGATGAGCTACATCAGTGGAGGAGATAAATCAATAGTTATAATTTATGCGAGATGCCAGAATTGCAAGCCTTGATTTGTTGATAAATAGTGGTTTAAATCTTTGTATGAAAATATGTGTGAATGCAAAAGTCAGTGAGTTACATGGCTGAAAGGAAGGAGTGCATCAGTTATTCTTTAAAAATAGGTAAGAGGTTCGAACGTTTCTAGTAGAAAACTTGATTTTTATACTGACAAATATTTGGACCATGCATTTGATTTGTCTCAGTTTTATTTGTTTTCTTAAGTATCAGTTTTATTTTTAACTGTGTAAATATGAATACGTGTGTGATGATTCATTTATTTTTAAATAAATTTTGATTTGTATTAGATATGTTTACAAATGTATTTGGACGTTGCAAAATTGGAAAAATATGATCTGTGGCAAGATCAGAGGAAGAGCAATCAGTGGTTTATGACATCAGTTACAAAAGGAATGAAATAAAGGGAGGGACCGAGAGTTACACCACATATAAAGTTTAAAAATATGTAAATATGAATGCGTGATTTCAGCATGCTTTAAATCCCTTATTTAGTTTGATTAAAATAAATGAAATGGCCAGACTTAAGAATTAATTTATGAAAGAAAACTGACATGCGGAGGCAAGTGTAAATGAGTATATTACGTGATTAAGGAAACCCCTGATTTAGCATGTCACATAAGAATGGTAAATGTTAACCGTTTCAAATAATTAACAATTTCTAACCTTGCACTTGAATGTTTTAAACTGTTGCACGGTCAAAGGGAGAGAGAGCTATTAGTTTATAGGAAGGTAAATGTGTTATATGCGTGATTTAAGGTAGAGCCATTTGCAAGCAGAAAATGGGAAAGGTTGGAATTTGCTTCCAATAATATGTCTTGGCTGTAACGCAAAAGCTTGGTTTAAGGCATACGTTGATTTATCTTTAGACATGCAAACTTTTAATATCCCATTTGTTGCAAACTAAACAGTGTGATATAAGATTTAGGCAGTTACACAACTGGATTTAATGTATGCGTGATTTAAGTTTGATGGCTGATATAAGTGCAAAGGAAAAATATCAGAGAGGGATTTGAACGTTACTTAAAAATCAAAACTGAAACGGAAATTTAAAAGAGGGAGAGTTGATTTTCTTAGATGTGAACGGTAACAAAAAGATTTGTACACAGGGGTTGATTTTGCACTGATGTAGGGATGAACGTATGTAATACAATTTATTTTATCAATCGGTCAGTTAACGAATAATAAAATAATGTTTGGTATAAAATCACTGACTGATGTTTCTCTCCAAAATATTTGGAAACACGATTTTTTTACACTACGTTAAACAGACGCAGTCAAAATATCAAAAATTTCTGTAAAATAACATTTTAAAAACACACGTTTTATTACGTTGCTTTATACCCTAAAATTTGACGCGTCTTTTAAACGCGAAATTTTACAGTTTAAACATAGCTTAAATTTTTTTACAGTTAATATTAAATTTTATTGACATATACAATTTTATAAAATATATCTTCAAATTAAATAATTAACTATATTGTTAAACACAATTTATATAAATACATTTTTAAAATTAAATAATTAATAATAAAATAAATATCTAAAAACTAGGGCTGTTACACTCTCCCCCACTTAAGAACTTTTCGTCCTCGAAAAGGAACGAAAGAAGAGAAACAAAGAAGATATGCTAGATAGACAAGAATCTTAAACGGATAGTTCCGGATTTGAAGCACGAAGAAGGTTCTCTAGAATTGGTTTTACCCCTTCAGTTTGACTGTCAGTCTATGGGTGCTCAGCGGTGCTCAGGTCCCGATGAGTAACAAAGATCTCAAAGATTATAGAAAGATTTCTAAATAGACTGGTATAAGCGATAGCATCCCAATCCGTAGCAGATAAGGAAACCAAGGACATTTAAAGATAGTTCAAAACAAAATAAGATAATAAATTTGAGATCATAATATTTTGAAAATCATTACGATTTATAGATATTATCATTTGGAAATCACACTACTAAAATCATAACCCTTTTAAAATAATCTTCATTTATTCAATTATAAATTTTCAAACATTATATTTTTAGAATAGCAGCACTGATAATATGTTATAGTAGATATGATAGTATTCCTAATCAGTTTATTATTTTCTTAACTCTAAATTCTTAACAAATATCCTAACCACTTTATTTGAAATACCTATTTTAAAAAAATAAGATATTCCTTCAATAAAAATTTTTATCCGAAACCCAAAATCTCAATTATCAAATTTAGCAATATTAGAATATGTCCTAACTATTCAAATCATAATTATTCACTTAGGGAATAACTTTAATTAGAATTTCTTAGTTAGATTTAAGGTTCCATGTTAAATCAACTTTGATTATTAGGTTCCTTTGAATAAATTTCTTAAATTCCTTTTTCTATATCTACCTCTATTTATCTTTTACAACTAAAATTTTAGTGTATAACATTTATTATAACCACCTAAATTTTAATTATAAAATCCCCTTTTTATAATGTATATTATCCAATTACATTGTTAACTTTTGAAACTCAAGGTAAGTTATATTGAATGGAATTGAGTATTATACAACTAAACTTTCAAATTCAATTATTTCCTGTTGGAATTTCTTATTCAAATTTATTTTTATTAAATTATTCCTCAAGATAAAACTTAAGAATTAAATTTCTGATTCTTCTTCAAACCATTTAGAGATAAATAAATATATATACATAATATGTCAAATCAAATATAAATTATATATATTAAGTCATACTTTAGAAATTCAAATCAAAAATCTCAAGGTACACTGTAGCCAGACTACAGGGTGGTCCCTTCACTTCGAAACTCGAAAATGAAAGTCGATGATGCTGCAGTCATCACCGAAATTATTTTCCAGCGACAAAGAGAAAAGCACTAGATTTTAAAAAAATTTCGGAAACAAATTTCTATTCGAAAATACTTATTATATCCTTTTAAACTTTAAATACAAGGTTTGAAATCATCGGAAGTTTAATTCTCAATTTCTAGTTTTAACTTCATTTCTATTTGTAACCATTGTTTTTTAGTTCAATTATTTATATATGACAAAACACATGGCTTACAAACTCATATATAAGATCAAAACTATTATCTCTTGACAACTAGTCAAATTAATTATAGAGTTCTGAAAATTATACTTATATATATATTAGATTTTATTTTCAAATACAGAAATAAAACTTTCAAGTCAAGGATAGTGATTCAAATTTTTGATGAACTCAAATCAAATAGAATTCAAGATGAGTTGAAATCAGAAAATCCGGTGATTAAAAATCAGAATAAGGAAACTGGGTAAGTCTATATAATCGCGGACAACCTTGACCGGGTCAACCGTGACTTAAAGAATCGGATCGATGTGGTTGGGGTAAATCTACATTTGATCCGAAGAGGTAGAGTTCGGAATAACCAAAGATACTAGCATATAAACCAATGATAAATATAAATCTCCGGTGAATCAATGCTAATGGTAAAGGAGTTTCACCCCTTTATTAGAATAATGGCGAGACCGCAAATTTACTATGAAGATCATTCGAAGTGGAGTTATGGAATACTCCAGAATTTAAGGAAGATGAAAAGTGAGGGACACGAATGAACTTTGGAACCGTAGGGGACGTTCCAGAACTCGAAAAGAGAATGGTTCAATCTCTAATGAAGGTGATTCTGTAAATCCAATTTACCATATATTCTAAGTTTTGCCTAGAACCAAAGCTCTGATACCAAATGTAACGACCCAATATTTTCAACCATTCGCATCCGCACATTGTCGGACTTGAATTGTTCAAAATACTGCGTTGTAGAATAAATTTGGCAAAACTCAGAATATACAATAAATAGATCACAGAATCACATACACAGATATCAGAATCTCGCAGCGGAAATTAAATTTCAGTGGTTCATGAAGCCACTGATATAACTTCAACAAAACAGAACTTACATTGTCTATAATCCTCAATACAAATTTTAAGACATAAATAGAGATAGAGTCTTCAAAGTCTTGAATTCCAGAAAAGATAAAGGCTGAAACAACTTCCAGCAGCGCGAATGATCTACTGGGTGTCCTAGCTACGGAGAAGAAATTGAAGCTGCAACTCAGGCTGACCCGAGCGAAAAATAAACATAACACTCGAGTCAGGACATACATACTTATATAATGTAAGCTAATTCAAGTGTACTGTAATATAGAGCAAGTAACTTAAAGGATGCTTGGGACCGCCCATCCTCTAAGGATCCGTCAAACTATTTACTATGTAGTATATTGCGCTATTATAATAGTGTCTATTTATAAAATAAACATACTTTTAAATAGCATTAAGGCTTTACATTTTCCACCTTAACACGTAATAGTCCCAGTAGTCCATCCAATATCATAGCTCCTCCTGATCGGGAAGCAACTAGAGGATACCACACGGGCTACGGGAGAAATCTAAACTCGTACAAGGCTCGGTATGGTAGATGACACGGCACAACTAGGCAATGCCAGGGTAGATATACCAATTGCTATCCAGGCTGGTGGAAACGCGTAGCCGCAGTTACCGCCCACCTCGGACTAACTCCCCAAAATCAAAATATAGAGGTGGCCACCGAATCAATCCAAAATCATAGTATAATATCGAAGAGGAGCGTCCGATCAGAGGAATGACCTCATTGGCCTGGAATTGCTCCTGTTTTAGCCACCTTATGCCAACTCACGGGAGTCGGGTCCACGTATTTACCTTACAGGAAACGCCACCACCGACCTACTTCATTCTGGAATCTCCACCGCGTACACGGTTGGTCAAAGTGGTTTTCGGTATCGACAGAGAGTATGTCCATATCCGATCCCGGTCTCTTTGCCAACCCATCGTTATTATAACCCGTGGTCATTTAAAAACAATTTATACTTTAAAACCAGTATAAACATTTCCATTTCAAAACTATAAATACGATATCATTTAAAACCCAAAACAACATGATATCGTTATATCCAAATATAATTCTTTTCCAAAACCATACTGCTTAAAATTTATAATATCTGGAAACCAAATATTTGAATTATACCTTTAAACCATAATATATTGGAAATTTTTCTTTAAAAAAAAACATAACTCCCAAAACACAAATGGTTTGGATATAAATGGTTTAACTTTATGGTTACTTTGTAAAGAAGATAATTTACATAGCTTTACAAATATATTTCTTTATTTTAAACCATAATTTAAATATCACTTCATGTTCCCAAGACCATTTCAATTCCTATATATATATCCAATTGGAGTATTAATATTCAAAACTAAGGTTGGATATTTTTTTCTTTCAACAAATTAGTGTTTATTATTTCGTCTTGAATATTCCCATAAATTCCATAGATAAAACTCCAAAATTATGCCATTAAATAATTTCAAAATTTACTTAACACTAGAATGTTCATCTTAAATTTATTAAGAAAAATCCAGTTATAAATCTCATATCTTAAAGGTCTCCAAAACTTAAACATAAATATAATTTATCAAATTCCTTAAATTTCAAAACAATCAAATTCCAGATTCTATAGCACTTAGGAAATGCTACCTAAAGTTACGGGTAAAACTAGTCCAATTTCAAAAGACAGCATTTAAATGCTTTAGTAGATTGTTTAACTTAATAAATATTTCCAAATATAACTTATATATATATTTCTTAACTGAAATCTTATCCTTTCAAAAATCCAGAATTTCCAAAATAAGTTATATTCCAAAATTTTATTCAAATATTTATTTATTTATTTATTAACATTTATAACTCATTCAAAATCAATATAAAATCCTTTAAAGATATTAAATCAAATATTTAACTTCCAAAATAATTTTAAATATTTCAGAAAATATTATAAGAACCACGGGCCTGTATATAGTTCTCTAGCCTAGGTCAAGTGATACGGATTTATATCATTTCAACCCGTAATTTACAAAACCCCGGGTTCTATCATTTCAAACCCGCAATCCCAAGTTATCAGTTAAGCAGTTAACAGACTAGTTTAACAATAATCATTATTTCAGCCCATAACAATCCAACTTTAACAGGAAACTTGCAGTGGTGATTTAAGCAGTAAATAACAATTAATAATATAACTGCAGAAAAAATATAACAGATAAATAACTGATGAGATGTCAATTTAAATGGGTTCATCATTCTACATCATACTACAGACAGATAATATCTAAATAGAATGTTTACACATACACTTGCGATAATTTACACAATATATGTACATATGTCTGGTGAGAAAAACTCACCTGAAAGTTGCAGAAAATTTGAATACAAAACGACGATTCACCGATAAAGCACGACAGAGAATAACGATCAAATTCTTCTGACGTAGATTCAAATCTAGAACAAAATTTCAATTATGGAATACGTGACTTAAAAATTTACGATCAAAGAAAATGAGAATAGAACGGGGTTTGTTTGCTTTGCTCGACCACTCCACCGTGTACCGTGACCAAAACATACCCTAAACGAGAACCGGGTAACCCTAAACTACGACAAAATTTCTAAAGGCTGACTGACAGAAGGTGAAGTTTTCCTACTCTATACTTTGTACATGTGCACACTCGTATCCCATGCAAACTCACGCCATGAATAGAACATAACACTTCCCTGTGTCCAAAATTTTTACCCTGAGAAAAACTCAACTGCTTCGGGCCAAGCAAGTCGTTGCTTCGAGTCAGCACCTATATTGCTTCGAGTTAAATATGTCAAATCTACGGGTCATATGCAAAACTGGTGAACACTTATCCCTATTTCTCTGTTATCCGAATACTTACAGATGCCCATGTTTGTGTTGCCCAACTATCTTCTAACTCATATTTACTTCTAGAATTCAGCTTCACCATCAGATTTTTTTTTTTTTTCTTTTTTTTTTTCTCTTTTTTTTTTTTTTCTTTTTTTTTTTTTTTTTTAAAACCTAGTTGTTCCCCATTTCTACCCAGGCTGATACTAACTAAATATGCAGGCATGTATTACTAAATATGCAGACATGCACAACAGGGATGAAGTACTAACAGTACATAAAATGGAGATGAAGACTTCAACACCCAGGAAAACAATGACCAGACCAAAGTGCAACATTATGGATGCAATATAGATATGAAACTGAAACATATTAGATAATGTAAACTGGAATGGATATGAAGACTGAACATATCAAAAATTTTGAAAATACAAAGTTTCAAAATGAACCCAATAGGCTACAGTTACAAAACTCAAGTGAAGCAAATAATGCAACAGTAGCAGGTATATATGAATACAACCTCAATGCAGACAAGCAGACACACTATCTACATACATATATAACATCAAGCTATGATTCAAACAACAAGATAACATATGGTTTCAAGGGTCTGTTCATATTGTAAGAGCAGAGATATGGGATGCAGACAACTAAAGCATGGTACGAAGCAACATGTAACATTTCACATTTTATCAAAGTAATATAAGACAGTAGTGTGCAACTTGACATGCAAACTGCCACAAGACCAATTCAAGTGAAAATACCCAACTCAAATAAACCAACTAATGCAGACTGTCAAAAAAAAATGGATCAAAAATGCAACCAGGTTATAAGGGACAAGCTATTAATACCTGTACAAGACTGCAACAATTCGAATGAGGGTGAACTCAAATGCATACAACAATTCAAAGTGCAAAGTGAGGATCATCATGCATGGACAGTGCAATGTGACTGAATACAAGTCAATGCCAAGAAAATGCAATACAAATAGGCAAACAAAATGGAAATGAAGACTGGAGCAACATGAGGCATGCAATACTCAGTACATATCTTTATTACAAGAACAATTATGCACTTCAACTACTTAGTTAAACAAAATATTTTAGTAGCATCTGCACTTACCAACTTATCAATTTAAAAACAAAAACTTGGTGCAGCTGTTCTTATCAGTTTAAATCAAAAATTGATATCATTTGTTCTTAACAGTTTAAACAAAAAAAAAAAATCAAATAGTATCTGTTCTTATTAGAATTAAAACAAAACCAAGTAGTATCTGTTCTTGACAATTTTAAAACAACCCAAATAGTATCTGTTATTATCAATTTAAAAAGAACAAAGTTATGAAAGTATTAGTGGTTATCAATTTAAAACAAATCGCAATTACTGTCTGTTCCTACCAGTTTAAAACTTAAAACTAATAACATCTATATCATAATCATATGCAGACTTGCCAAACTTCCTAGCCTAGACAACAAGTCACAGATCTACACACAATAATTATGGACATAACTCGTACAACATGGGGAGGCCGAGCAAGGTGATGAAGAAAATCAGAAAATGAAGAAGAAGCAAATCTGGACGAAAGGAAAAAATGCTATTACCTGATAGATCTCGGGCTCAAGAAGGAGGCAAGGCAGAGCGAATAGTGGAAGGGAAAAAGAGCTGGTGTAAATATAGATGATGTTTGTGAAGTTCCATGGGGATCATAAGTGTAGATAACGCATCAGTTTTTTTTTAAGAGCTTTTTCATGTGTGATTGTACTTTTGATATGTATATAGGCTATGAATAGGTGCATAGTTCGAACGTTATATAGTAAAACTTAATTTTTGAGGCATCAGTTTCTTTTACTTACGTGATTTAAGGAATGGGATAGATATATAGTGGTTTGAATGTAACTGATGAGCTACATCAGTGGAGGAGATAAATCAATAGTTATAATTTATGCGAGATGCCAGAATTGCAAGCCTTGATTTGTTGATAAATAGTGGTTTAAATCTTTGTATGAAAATATGTGTGAATGCAAAAGTCAGTGAGTTACATGGCTGAAAGGAAGGAGTGCATCAGTTATTCTTTAAAAATAGGTAAGAGGTTCGAACGTTTCTAGTAGAAAACTTGATTTTTATACTGACAAATATTTGGACCATGCATTTGATTTGTCTCAGTTTTATTTGTTTTCTTAAGTATCAGTTTTATTTTTAACTGTGTAAATATGAATACGTGTGTGATGATTCATTTATTTTTAAATAAATTTTGATTTGTATTAGATATGTTTACAAATGTATTTGGACGTTGCAAAATTGGAAAAATATGATCTGTGGCAAGATCAGAGGAAGAGCAATCAGTGGTTTATGACATCAGTTACAAAAGGAATGAAATAAAGGGAGGGACCGAGAGTTACACCACATATAAAGTTTAAAAATATGTAAATATGAATGCGTGATTTCAGCATGCTTTAAATCCCTTATTTAGTTTGATTAAAATAAATGAAATGGCCAGACTTAAGAATTAATTTATGAAAGAAAACTGACATGCGGAGGCAAGTGTAAATGAGTATATTACGTGATTAAGGAAACCCCTGATTTAGCATGTCACATAAGAATGGTAAATGTTAACCGTTTCAAATAATTAACAATTTCTAACCTTGCACTTGAATGTTTTAAACTGTTGCACGGTCAAAGGGAGAGAGAGCTATTAGTTTATAGGAAGGTAAATGTGTTATATGCGTGATTTAAGGTAGAGCCATTTGCAAGCAGAAAATGGGAAAGGTTGGAATTTGCTTCCAATAATATGTCTTGGCTGTAACGCAAAAGCTTGGTTTAAGGCATACGTTGATTTATCTTTAGACATGCAAACTTTTAATATCCCATTTGTTGCAAACTAAACAGTGTGATATAAGATTTAGGCAGTTACACAACTGGATTTAATGTATGCGTGATTTAAGTTTGATGGCTGATATAAGTGCAAAGGAAAAATATCAGAGAGGGATTTGAACGTTACTTAAAAATCAAAACTGAAACGGAAATTTAAAAGAGGGAGAGTTGATTTTCTTAGATGTGAACGGTAACAAAAAGATTTGTACACAGGGGTTGATTTTGCACTGATGTAGGGATGAACGTATGTAATACAATTTATTTTATCAATCGGTCAGTTAACGAATAATAAAATAATGTTTGGTATAAAATCACTGACTGATGTTTCTCTCCAAAATATTTGGAAACACGATTTTTTTACACTACGTTAAACAGACGCAGTCAAAATATCAAAAATTTCTGTAAAATAACATTTTAAAAACACACGTTTTATTACGTTGCTTTATACCCTAAAATTTGACGCGTCTTTTAAACGCGAAATTTTACAGTTTAAACATAGCTTAAATTTTTTTACAGTTAATATTAAATTTTATTGACATATACAATTTTATAAAATATATCTTCAAATTAAATAATTAACTATATTGTTAAACACAATTTATATAAATACATTTTTAAAATTAAATAATTAATAATAAAATAAATATCTAAAAACTAGGGCTGTTACAAGTGTAAGGCCTAACTACGGATGGCCGCTCCTATCCAGCCTTATTCTTCGTAATAACAGACAGTATTTCCTTTAATACTCTTTGTTATTGTGAGCATAGAGGTGGGGCGTCACAGTTGGTTAATCAGCAAAATTAGCAATTTTCTAATTATCAAAAACGATAGTCGGAAATCTCAAATCAACAAATATCTAATTATCAGAAACGATAATCAGAAATCTCAAATCAACAAATATCCAATTATCAAAATGATAATCAGAAATCTCAAATCAACAAATATCTAATTATCAAAACGATAATCAGAAATCTCAAATCAACAAATATCTAATTATCAATAATCAAAAATCTTAAATCAACAAATATCCAATTATCAGAAACGATAATCAGAAATCTCAAATCAACAAATATCCAATTATCAAAAGGATAATCAAAATCTCAAATCAACAAATATCCAATTATCAAAACGATAATCAGAAATCTCAAATCAACAAATATCTAATTATCAAAAATGATAATCAGAAATCTCAAATCAACAAATATCCAACTATCAGAAATGATAATCAGAAATCTCAAATCAACAAATATCCAATTATCAAAAAAACAATAGTCGTAAATCTCAAATCAACAAATATCTGATTATGAAATACGATAATCAGAATCAACAAATATATAATTATCGAAAACGATAGCCAGAATCAACAAATATCTAATTATCAAAAACGATAATCAGAAATCTCAAATCAACAAATATCCAATTATCAAAAAAACGATAGTCGGAAATCTCAAATCAACAAATATCTAATTATCAAAATAGATACTCAGAAATCTCAAATCAACAAATATCTAATTATCACAAACGATAATCAGAATCAACGAATATCTAATTATCAAAAATGATAATCAGAAACAACAAATATCTAATTATCAACAAAGATAATTAGAACTCATATCAACAAATATCCAATTACCTACAGATAATTGGAAACAACAAATATCTAGAATCAATTAAGATAACTAGAAAATCAACATAAAAGGTTGGATCGATCCCATCAGATGGCGAGTTTTTAAGCTACGCCGCACGTGCATCAACAAATGGCCGAAGCCTACCAAGTACTATCAACATAATTTTGGCGCCCAACAAATGACCGGAGGTCCAACGATTAAGATAATCGTCATTAAACGAGTAATATGTTGGCTAATTGATATCCAAGTTTTAACCGGTTGAATTCTTTTAAAATTGGGTTAAAATTCTTTTTAATAATTCATTTAAAAATTGGTTAAGGGTTTGCCGGCTTTAAAAATTTGGTATCGGCCCACTTATTTTGGTGCCGTGATATTCATCAATACCCGTCTCCCTTTCATTCTTCATTCATTCGCAAAAACCCTAAACTAAAACAGAGCGAACGAAAATGGTGGCGGCTTCGTTCTCGTTCGTTCCTCTTTTCAAATCTAGGGTTTTGAGCTAATTCGAAGCACCGACTTTAGGTTGATCGATTGTCTCGTCGTTGCTCACTTTGGCTGCTTCTTTTTGGGTGGAGTTCGACTTCGAACATGGTGAGTGAATTTTCACTCACATCTAGTTCATCCTTGGTATTGTGCTTCTACAGTCGATTTTGTTTCGATGTTGATGTTTTCTTTGATTTAATCGAATTCGTATATATTGATACTTATTATCGATTGATTCAATTATACCGATTTGATGATATTTGAACTGTTGACTTCGGTCTTAATTTTGGGCGTGGGATTCACTGACTTCGGTCATCACCACCATTGCTTTGATATTCATTTGTACTCTGTGGATTTTGGCCATACTGCCACTGTTCGACCTAGTTTGATTTCACTTACTGTTTCAGGTCTTCGGCTATTTTTTCTTTGACTGTTGTATCATTTTGTTGGTGATGCTCGACTGTTGAACATTGACCAAGTTTGAACCTTCTTGATTTTTGATACTGAACTGCAGTTGTTTACCTGTTCAGCACTGCTTTGATTTGTATTTGTATCGAAGTCGTTTTGGCTTGATACATTTGACTATGTTACAAATTTAATCTCTGTCACTAGTTTGATTTTGACCACTGTTTACTGTATCCTGTCTCATTTGCATATGGGGCTCGGTACTTATGATATTGATTGTTGAACTTGTTAAAATTCTTTGCTTTGAAACTGCCGTGACTCTTTCATATTTTTCGACCTGATACTCGATCACTGTTCATTTTGGAATTCGGTAGTGTGCGTTGGTTACACTTGTGTACAGTTGCATTCATTGGTCTGCACTTCATGTTGTTGGTTTGTATGTACACAAGTGTGAATGCTTACTCTGTACCACTTGTATACCTTCAGTTGTCACTGCCTGTTTCAAAATGCATATGGGTTTGAGTTGTAGCCTTGAATCTATCCACTGTTGCATTATATTGCACTTGTTTTGTTGTCTTCATGAACATGCCGAGATGTGTTAATCTTACGAGTTCACTATTAAATTCATGTTGCATTTTCCCTGTAGCACACTGGAACTTGTTTATGAAAATCCACGACTTTGGCCATTAACTGTTGGCATCAGTCTTGACTGTAATCTTTTCATTTACTTGAATCAGATGTATTTGCGTGCATCCATATTGCCACTGTATCAGGTATGATATAATTGCATTTGAGTTGAATTTGGTCCAGTTTCATTGAGTTGTTTCTCTGTGCACTGATGCATTTTGTTTTCCATAAGCACTGTGTCAATTCTTATGTGCAATGATGCATTTATTTTCATTTGCACTGTAATTGATCATCTCGGCTGTGCCTTGGTCTTTGGCGATTTCTTTGCATTGTTGAGTTGTCCTTTGTGTTTGTTGTACATACGAAATTGATACATATGTATGCTAAACATTGTTTCTCAGTGACGTTTACTTGCATTCATATGCTTAAATGTTTTGGTTGTTGCAGTGTTGACTTTGGCTTGCTGTTCAATCGCATCGGCATTGATATTTAAAGTGTTGTATATTTGTTGCCTTGGTTCTGACCAGGTTGCACTATAATCCGGTCTGGACATTTTATGGTTCATTCTTGAACTTGACTTTTATGGTCATAATTGTGTACTTATTTTGTACTTCACTGTACTGCATATTGATCACCAACTTGCATGCATATATTCTGGTTGATGGTGCAGTTGTTATGCCTTTGTGCGCTTGGTCATTCGAGTTGAGTTGCTTTACAATTGTGTTGAGGCAGTTTACATATGAATTAGTTGTCTTAACCACTTGATTACAATTGGATTTGTTTTACTAATTACACTTGAGTTGAATCTGATATTTCGGGTTTGACCTTGTGCTTGTTTTAGAACTTCCATTGAGCTTTTGTGTACACCATCGCTGTAGTGGCAAGGCAGTGCACGCGAGCGTGTACTACAGCCACACGGTATTGCTTTTATTGATACTCTATTTGCTTTTGGTTTATTGTTCTTTTGCGTATTCCAAATACTGTAGTGGCGAGGCAGTACACGCGTGCGTGTACTGCAGCCCTACCCGAATTGATGCTTTAATTGATATTTCAATTGTTTGAATTGTTTCGTGTGTCCATTCCAATATTTTGAATTGTATTTTGATTTGGTTTAATTTGATGATTTTGCAGATATCTAATTATCTTTTTGATAATTAGATTATGAGTTCCTAATTATTTATTCAATAATTAGATTTTGTCGTTAATTGCCGTTTAGGCAATTCTGTTGTTTTCTAAACTATCTTCATTGATAACCCTTTTATTTATCTTTGTCGATAATTTGAATTTTTTGATTTGTTGTTTAACACTGTTACGTATTATATTTACCGTTATCCGATTTTCTTATTTAAGGATTGGATAGGTGAATTCATTTTGACTGTCATCTAATTGTTATTTAATTATTATTGCTTCCGTGCATTAGTGACTGAGTTTGAATTAGACTAACCCGTGTATTATTTTCTTTTGAATTTAATACTCGGGTCAGACCGAGTTATTACAGGTTGTAGATATCTTGCTTTGGGTTGCTGCTTGAGCTATGAAGTCTTTTCATATTTTTTTGGAGTAATCGTCGTCATTTTATAGTAGTCAGTGTATTTGTATAGGATGATATATATTCATGTATATTATTCACGATAATGTATTTGTATATGAAACCTCCAGAGTCGACAGTTGTAGTTGTATCATATGTATTGTATCACATGTATTGCAACTGACATCAGTTATATATATATATGATACTTTTGTTATCTGTGTTCCGGATTAGTTTATCTGTGTTATTATTATATATATTGTCCTAAACTATTATGAACCATCGTAGTTCGTTTTATACTGGAAATTGGTATGTCGATGGGAGTAAATAAATAAGAGATGAAAAATAAAAATATATACCACTCCTATCGAGAAAACTAATACTAATGTAAGGCCTAACTATGGATGGCGCTCCTATCCAGCCTTATTCTTCGTAATAACAGACAGTATTTCCTTTAATACTCTTTGTTATTGTGAGCATAGAGGTGGGGTGTCACAATTGGTTAATCAGAAAATTAGCAATTTTCTAATTATCAAAAACGGTAGTCGGAAATCTCAAATCAACAAATATCTAATTATCAGAAACGATAATCAGAAATCTTAAATCAACAAATATCCAATTATCAAAACGATAATCAGAAATCTCAAATCAACAAATATCTAATTATCAAAACATAATCTGAAATCTCAAATCAACAAATATGTAATTATCAAAAACGATAATCCGAAATCTCAAATCAACAAATATCCAATTATCAGAAACGATAATCAGAAATCTCAAATCAAAAAATATCCAATTATCAAAACGATAATCAGAATCTCAAATCAACAAATATCCAATTATCAAAACGATAATCAGAAATCTCAAATCAACAAATATCTATTTATCAAAAACGATAATAAAAAAATCTCAAATCAACAAATATCCAATTATCAGAAACGAAAATCAGAAATCTCAAATCAACAAATATCCAATTATCAAAAAAACGATAGTCGGAAATCTCAAATCAACAAATATCCGATTATCAAAAACGATAATAAGAATCAACAAATATTTAATTATCAAAAACGATTATCAGAATCAACAAATATCTAATTATCAAAAACGATAATCAGAAATCTCAAATCTACAAATATCCAATGATCATAAAAACGATAGTCGAAAATCTCAAATCAACAAATATCTAATTATCAAAAACAATACTCAGAAATCTCAAATCAACAAATATCTAATTATCACAAACGATAATCAGAATGAACAAATATCTAATTATCAAAAACGATAATCAGAAACAACAAATATCTAATTATCAACAAAGATAATTAGAACTCATGTTAACAAATATCCAATTACCTGCAGATAATTGGAAACAACAAATATCTAGCATCAATTAAGATAACCAGAATATCAACATAAAAGGTTGGATCGATCCCAGCAGATGGCGAGTTTTTAAGCTACGCCGCACGTGCATCAACAAATGGCCGAAGCCTACCAAGTACTATCAATATAATTTTGGCGCCCAACAAATGACCCGGAGGTCCAACAACTAAGATAATCATCATTAAACGAGTAATCTGTTGGCTAATTGATATTGAAGTTTTAATCAGTTGAATTCTTTTAAAATTGGGTTAAAATTCGTTTAATAATTCGTTTAAAAAATTGGTGAAGGGTTTGCGGGCTTTAAAAATTTGGTATCGGCCCACTTATTTTGGTGCCGTGATATTCATCAATACCCGTCCCTCTATCATTCTTCATTCATTCCTTAAAACCCTAAAACTAAAACAGAGCGAACGAAAATGGTGGCGGCTTCGTTCTCGTTCGTTCCTCTTTTCAAATCTAGGATTTAGAGCTAATTCGAAGCGCCGACTTTAGGTTGATCGATTGTCTCCTCGTTTCTCACTTCGGCTGCTTCTTTTTGGGTGGAGTTCGACTTCGAACACGGTGAGTGAATTTTCACTCACATCTAGTTCATCCTTAGCATTGTGCTTCTGTAGTCGATTTTGTTTCGATGTTGATGTTTTCTTTGATTTAATAGAATTCGTATATATTGACACTTATTATCGATTGATTCAATTATACCGATTTGATGATTTTTGAACTGTTGACTTTGGTCTTAATTTCGGGCATGGGATTCCATGACTGCGGTAATCACCTCCATTACTTTGATATTGATTTGTACTCTGTGGATTTTGGCCATACTGCCCACTGTTCGACCTAGTTTGATTTCACCTGCTGTTTCAGGTCTTCGGCTATTTTGTCTTTGACTGTTGTATCATTTTGTTGGTGATGCTCGACTGTTGAACTTTGACCAAGTTCGAACCTTCTCGATTTTTGATATTGAACTGCAGTTGTTTACCTGTTAAGAACTTCTTTGATTTGTATTCATGTCGAAGTCGTTTTGGCTTGATACATTTGACTATGTTATAAATTGAATCTCTGTCACTAGTTTGATTTCCGCCACTGTTTACTGTACCTTGTCTCATTTGCATATCAGGCTCGGTACTTATGATATTGATTTTTGAACTTGTTAAAATTCTTTGCTTTGAAACTGCTGTGACTCTTTCATTGTTTTCGACCTGATACTCGATCACTGTTCATTTTGGAGTTCAGTACTTTGCGTTAGTTTCACTTGTATACAGTTGCATTCATTGGTTTGCACTTCATGTTGTTGGTATATATGTACACAAGTGTGCATGCTTATTCTGTACCACTTGTATACCATCAGTTGTCACTGCCTGTTTAAAAATGCATATGGGTTTGAGTTGTAGCCTTGACTCTGTCCACTGTTGCATTATGTTGCACCAGTTTTGTTGTCTTCATGAACATGCCGAGACGTGTTAACCTTACTAGTTCACCGTTTAATTCATGTTGCATTTTCCCTGTGGCACACTGGAACTTGTTTATGAAAATCCATGACTTTGGCCATTAACTGTTGGCATCTGTCTTGACTGTAATCTTTTCATTTACTTGAATCAGATGTATTTGCGTGCATCCATATTGTCACTGTATCATGTATGATATAGTTGCATTTGAGTTGAATTTGGTCCAGTTTCATTGAGTTGTTCATTTTTGCACTGATGCATTTTGTTTTCCATAAGCACTGAGTCAATTCTTATGTGCAATGATGCATTTATTTTCGTTTGCACTGTAATTGATCATCTCGGCTATGCCTTGGTCTTTGACGATTTCTTTGCATTGTTGAGTTGTCCTTTGTGTTTGTTGTACATATGAAATTGATTCATATGTGTGCTAAACATTGTTTCTCAGCGACGTTTACTTGGATTCATATGCTTAAATGTTTTGGTTGTTGGTGTGTTGACTTTGGCTTGATGTTCAATGCCATCGGCATTAATATTTGAAGTGTTGCATATTTGTTGCCTTGGTTCTGACCAGGTTACACTATAATCCGGTCTGGATATGTTATGGTTCATTCTTGAACTTGACTTTTGTGGTCATAATTGTGTACTTATTTTGTACTTCACTGTACTGCATATTGATCACCATCTTGCTTGCATATAGTCTGGTTGATGGTGCAGTTGCTATGCCTTTGTGCACTTGGTCATTCGAGTTGAGTTGCTTTACAGTTGTGTTGAGGCAGTTTGCATATGAATTAGTTGTCTTGACCACTTGATTACAATTGGATTTGTTTTTCTAATTACACTTGAGTTGAATCCGGTATTTCGGGTTTGACCTTGTGCTCGTTTGAGAACTTCCATTGAGCTTTTGTGTACAGCATCACTGTAGTGGCATGGCAGTGCATGCGAGCATGTACTGCAACCACACAGTATTGCTTTTATTGATACTCTATTTTCTTTTGGTTTATTGATCTTTTGCGTATTCCAGATGCTGTAGTGGCAAGGCAGTACACGCGTGCGTGTACTGTAGCCCTACCTGAATTGACGTTTTAATTGATATTTCAATTGTTTGAATTTTTTCGTGTGTCCAATTCAATATTTTGAATTGTATTTTGATTTGGTTTAATTTGATGATTTTGCAGATATCTAATTATCTTTTTGATAAGTAGATTATGAATTTCTAATTATTTATTCAATAATTAGATTTTGTCATTAATTACCGTTTAGGCAATTCTGTTGTTTTCTATACTATCTTCATTGATAACCTGATTATTTATCTTCGTTGATAATTTGAATTTTTTGATTTTTTGTTTAACACTGTTAGTGTTATATTTACCGTTATCCAATTTCCTTATTTAAGGATTGGATAGGTGAATTTATTTTGACTGTCGTCTAATTGTTATTTAATTATTATTGCTTCCGTGCATTAATAACCGAGTTTGAATTAGACTGACCCGTGTATTATTTTCTTTTGAATTTTCTACTCGGATCAGACCGAGTTATTACAGGTTGTAGATATCTTGCTTTGGGTTGCTGCTTTAGCTATGAAGTCTTTTCATATTTTTTTAGAGTAGTCGTCGTCATTTTATAGTAGTCAGTGTTTTTGTATAGGATGATATATATTCATGTATATTATTCATGATAATGTACTTGCATATGTAACTTCCAGAGTCGACAGTTGCAGTTGTATCATATGTACTGGGTCAAACTAAACTAACTCGGGAGAGAATGAGAAAATCAAAAGTTGTTACTTGGGAGAAGAAGAGAAAGATGATGAAAGCAACTTTCTTGTCGTACAATTATCAATCTCTTATGTATTAACTTTTGCAGAATTTGAGACAAGGAACGAGGATGGTGAATGATTATGCAGATGAATTCTATCAATTGATTGCAAGGAATGATATTATGGAAACCGAGGAACAGCTAACAGCTAGATATATTGGAGGGTTACGAATGCAAATTCAAGGCATGGTTAATATGTTTAATCCAATTCTATTGCGGAAGCACATCAGAAAGCTCTAGCTTGGGAGAAACAAGGGAGACAAGGAGGTGGTGTGTTTACGAGTTCTAACAACCAGAATAAGGGTGCTACTAGCAGTGCTAATGTTTCCAGGGCAGTTAATAAACCAATTGTCAATGAAGCCGCTAAAGCGAAGGTTAATAACAGTATCAAGTGCTATAATTGTTAGGAGTTTGGCCATAAAAGTAATGAATGTACAAAGCCAAAGAAGAGAGCGCTAGTTGTAGAGGAATGTGAGTATGAGGATATGGAAGTTGAAGTTGATTATTCTCAACCATCGAAATTTGATGAAGATGAACAAGTTGTGTCAGGAGATGAAGGATGTAATTTGATGATGAGGAGGTCTTGTTTAGTGCCAAAGCATGAGAATGATTCTAGTTGGATGAGAAGCAATATCTTTCAGTCTACATGTACTATCTTAGGGAAGGTTTGTCGATTTGTTATTGATGCGGGAAGTTGTGTTAACATTATTTCTGAAGAAGCCGTCACGAAGTTAGGGTTGAAGACTGAAAAAACACCCTAGATCTCATAAACTGGCATGGCTAAAAAAGGTGGAGAAGTGACATTGGGAAGATGAGAATTTGTTACATTTTCTATTGGGAAGAAGTACAAAGATGATATATGGTGTGATGTCGTCGATATGGATGTGTGTCACTTACTATTGGAAAGACCATAGCAATATGATAGAGCTATACAACATAATGGTCGCACCAACAGCTACAGTTTCATGTTCGAAGGAACTCAAATTACTTTAGTTCCTAAGAAGCGTGAACAAGGGGAAAGAAAGTCAGAGAAGAAAGTGGAATCAACTAGTCTATTATCTACGAGAGAATTTCTTGAAGAAGTGAAAGATAGTGCTGAATTGTTTATGTTGATTGGGTATGAAACAAGTGAGGATCTTGAAATTCCTGTGGAGGTTAGACCGGTATTAAATGAATTTGAAGATGTCTTTTCTGCGGAATTACCCAAGGAATTACCGCCGCTGAGGGACATACAACATCAAATTGATCTAGTGCCAGGTGCTGTTCTACCGCATAGGCCGCATTATCGTATGAGTCCAAAAGAGCATGAAGAGTTTAGGAGACAAGTTGAGGAGTTGCTTGAGCAAGGGCGTGTTCGAGAGAGTCTCAGTCCTTGTGTTGTACAAGATCTGTTGGTACCGAAGAAAGATGGTTCATGGAGAATGTGTACGGATAGCAGGGCACTCAACAAAATAACTGTCAAATACAGATTTCCTTTGCCAAGATTTGATGATCTCTTGGATAAACTCCGTGGGTCTGTAATCTATTCAAAGATCGATCTTAAGAGTAGTTATCATCACATTCGCATAAGACCAGGTGATGAATGGAAGACAACATTCAAGACTCGGGAAAGATTATATGAATGGCTGGTCATGCCATTTGGTCTATCAAATGCACCAAGTACATTTATGAGGGTGATGAATCAAATTTTCAGACCTTATATCGGGAAGTTTGTTGTAGTTTATTTGATGATATCTTGATATATAGTGCTAGCATAGAGGAGCACATTCAACACTTGCGAAAGGTGTTAGCTATTCTTCGTCAAGAACAGTTCTATGCAGCAACGAAGAAATGCATGTTCATGACACCAAGTGTTTTTTTGGGGATATGTCGTGTCTAAGGAAGGAATACAAGTGGACCAGAGTAAAGTAGCCGCAATCAGAAATTGGCCACAACCCAAAACTCTAACAGAAGTTAGAAGTTTTCATGGGTTGGCTTCATTTTATCGAAGATTTATACCGCGCTTTAGTAGTGTGTGGCTCCTGTTACTGATTGTATGAAAGGAAAGCAGTTTTCATGGACGGAAGAGGCAGGATTTGCTTTTGAACAAATCAAGGAACTTTTAACCTCAGCACTGATTCTAGTGTTGCCAAATTTTCAGTTACTATTTGAGTTACATACAGATGCGTATAAAGTTGGAATTGGAGGAGTGTTAATTCAGAAGGGTCATCCAATTGCCTATTTCATTGAAAAACTTTCTAGAGCAAAGTTGAGATACAATAGTTATGATGTGGATTTTTATGCAATTGTGCAGGATGTGAAGCATTGGAGACATTACTTGTTCCACAAATTTTTTTTTTGTATACGGACCATGAAGCGTTGAAGCATTTACAAGGGCAGAATAAAATTGCAGCAAGGCATGCATCCTAGATAGCTTATTTGCAGCAATTTACATTCATTGTCAAGCATAAGTCGTGAGTAACTAACCGCGTCGTAGATGCATTGAGTCGGAGGAATACTTTACTAACAACCATGCGAGTAGAGGTGATGGGTTTTGACTTACTTCCAGATTTGCTTACATCAGATTATTATTTTTCCAAGATCTTAGATGAAGTCAAGCAAGGAAACATGGATGGATACGTGCTGGTTGATGGTTTTCTATTCTAAGGAAATCAGTTGTGTGTTTCAGATTGCAGTTTACGAATGAAAATTATCAAGGAATTACATGAAGAAGGACACGTGGGCCGCGACCGTACTATGCAGTTGATCTCAAAGTCTTATTTTTGGCCGTCAATGAGGAAGGAGGTTGAAAGGTTTGTTCAGAGGTGCTATATTTGTCATGTTTCAAAGGGGACCGCGACAAATGCAGGTTTATATTTGCCGTTTCCTACACCTACTAAACCATGGGTGGATGTTAGTGTGGAATTTGTATTGGGTTTGCCGAAGACGCAACGTGGCAATGATTCTATGTATGTGGTGGTTGATCGGTTTTCAAAAATGGTACATTTTTTTGCATGCAAGAAGACGGCAGATGCAGTTAATGTCGCACAGTTATACTTCAGAGAGATCTATCGTCTTCATGGGTTGCCCGAATCTATTGTATCAGATATAGACACTCGTTTTCTGAGTCATTTTTGGATGAGTCTATGGAGAATGGTCGGGACAAAGCTGAAATTTAGTAGTTCTTATCATCCACAGACGGATGGACAGACAGAAGTTATGAACAGATCCTTAGGTAATCTTTTGAGATGCCTCGTGAATGACAATTTGAAGAGTTGGGATTCCAAGCTATGTCAAGCTGAGTTTGCACACAACCATGCAGTTAATCGTAGCATTGGGTTCAGTCCATTCCAGGTCGTTTACTCGACAATTCCTAAAGGACCATTGGATTTATCTATAGTACCACAGCAGAAAGAAGTGATCAAACGAGCTAGTGATTTTGTGAATGAATTGCAAATATGCCACAAGGTTGTGCAGGAACGATTGCTTAAGGCAAATGAGAAATATAAGCAATCCGTAGATATTAAATTACGAAATGTTGAATTCGAAGAAGGGGTTTTGTATATGCAGTATTGACTAAGGATCGATTTCCTATCGGTGCTTACAACAAGCTAGCTGTTAGAAAAATTGGTCCTTTGGAAGTCGTAAAGAAGATTAATGAGAATGCTTATCATTTAAGACCGCCGGATCATATCCATATTGCTGACGTTTTCAACGTCAAACACTTGATTCCATATCATGAGAATGAGTATATCGAAGAAGAGGAAAGTGTAAATTCGGGGTCGAATTCTTTTCAACCAGGGAAGGATGATGCAACCATGTTAAGTCGTCCGCCTTAAGTCGCTCGATGGCCTTAAGTCATTCGCTTGCCTTAAGTCGCCCGCAACATAACGAGATAGATGATGCAGTGGAGGAGTTGCAGCCAACAGCGAGTTATGCCTTGAGTCGCGACATAGCGAGTTATGTCTTGAGTCGCCTACTCTTATGTCACCTACCGAACCATGAAATCAAAGCCGCATTGCTTATGTCACTCCTACCTTAAGTCGCTTGCATCTTATGTCTCCTGCTTTCTTAAGTCGCTGATCTCTTATGTCGTTGAAGCTGTGTATCTTCTTAAGTCGCTGATCACTTACGCATTGCCTTAAGTCGCTCGTGACATAACAAGTATGTCAATCGTATGCCAAACCCTTATGCCCCAGTTTTAAGTCGCCTGCCGACTCAAGAAATCAAAACGGTTCACTTATGCCGCTATCTTCTTATGTCGCTCATTCTTTAAGTCGCTGAAGCTTAAGTCGTATGTCACTTATGTCGTTTCCTTATGCCACATTGATATAAGTCGCTCAACTTATGCCACAGTGATTTCTTATGTCGCTTACTCATATGTCGCTTGGAGTTGTGCTATCTCTTGAGCCGCTGATTCCTTATGTCGTATGTTGTTGAGTCGCTTGAGTTGAGCCGTTGGCTTCTTATGTCATATTGATTGTTAAGTCGTATTGTTGTAACTCATATTGTTGTTAAGACATTGTAACTCGTATTGTTGTACGTGTTAGGTCGTATGTCGTATGTTGAGTTAAGTCGTGTGTTGTATTCTCTTATGGCGCATGTGCTAAGTCGTGTAATGTTAGGTCGTATGTCGTATGTTGAGTTAAGTCGTGTGTTGTAAATTCCTATAAATAGGGGCATGATGTCATTTGTAAAAGGAGTTGATTTTGAATAAAAAATTTGTGTGAGCTTTTTGCCACCTTCGTCGAAGTTGAGTGTGATCTCCTTTTTCTTTCCATCTTCGGGTTATTTGTGCGCGAATCAACGAAGTTGAAGCCAATTCTCGGTATCACTTGCGAGCGATCAACGATCGAATGGTAGATCTTTCAACACGGTATCTTGCAAGATCAACGGGTTGGAGATAGCTAGATTCCGGCATTATCACGATCAACGGAATTGGGCATTTATCGTTCTATCAGTTTTATATGTGTAACATCCCGCCTTTTCGCATACTTTAAACCGACACACGTGCCAATTCAAAGCATACGCAAGGGCGGATTGTTATGGAGTAAATAAGAAAAAAACAGAGAAGAAATAAAGCAAAATAGAATCTCACAGCGGAAGGATAAAATATAATAATAAATATACAGTTCATAAACGGTTACAAAACAGTTAATTCTTCTTTATACAATGAATATCAGAGTTACACATACCAATACAAACAATGCAGCGGAATAGAAAGAGTGTGGTGCAATACTATAAATAATAATAATACGAATTCTTCGTCTTCGTCCTCCAAAGCTAAAGTCTTCGATCCTGAAACGCTCGGACTGACCCGAGCGAATTTGAAAAGACAAAAACACTCGAGTCAGACTAAAAGATCTTATGTGAGTTAAATTAACAGAAATAAATATGAGTACAGTAACTCAAGAGATGTTCGGGATTTACATCTCCTAAGGATCCGTTAAACTATTTACTATGTAGTATATTGCGCTATTATAATAGTGTCTATTTATAAAATAAACTTACTTTTAAATAGCGTTAAGGCTTTACATTTTCCACCTTAACACGTAAAATGCCAATACTCTATACAGTACCGTAATACCTCCTGATCGGGAGGCTACCAGAGGATACTCCATAGGTACGACACAAATAGAAACTCGTAGTAAAGGAACGATAGGGTAGGTGACACGGCACAACTAGGCAATGCCAGGGTAGATATACCAATTGCGTACCCAGGCTGGTGGAAACGCGTAGCCGCAGTTATCGCCCACCTCGAACAAACTCCCCAAAATCAAAATAAAAGTGGCCACTGAATCAATCCAAAGTCATAGTATAATATCGAAGAGGAGTGTCCGATCAGAGGTATGACCTCATTGGCCTGGGAATAGCTCCTGTTTTAGCCACCTTATGCCAACTCACGGGAGTCGGGTCCACGTATTTACCTTACAGGAAACGTCGCCACCACCTACTTCATTTCTGGAATCTCCACCGCGTACACGGTTAGTCAAAGTGGTTTTCGATATCGACAGAGAGTATGTCCATATCCGATCCCGGTCTCTTTGCCAACCCATCGTTATTATAACACCGCGGTCATTTAAAAATAGGTTATACTTTAAAAATCAGAATAAACATTCCATTTCATAACCATGAATCCGATATCATTTCAAAACCCAAAACCATATTTTATCACTTATCCCAAATATAATTCTTTTCCAAAATCAAAATGCTTTAACTTCATAACGTCTGAAAATCAAATATTTTCAAAGCATAATATTTTGAAAATCATAATTTAAAACCATAACTTCTAAAACTTGAATGGTTTGGACATTCAACGGTATATGAATTAAATGGTTTAACTTAAATGTTACTTTGTAAAGAAAATAGTTCTCATGGCTTTACAAATACATTTCTTTATTAAAGTCTAAACCAAAATTTATATTATCTCTCTCAAGTTCCAAAACCACTTCAATTTATTTATATATACGTATATCCATTTTGAGTATCAATATTTCAAACTAAAGTTGGATTTTATTCTTTCAACAAATCAATTGTCTATTAATTAGTCTTGAATATTCATATAAAATCCATAAATAATAAGACTTCAATTTCTAGTAATAAAATATATATATATTTCCCAATAAAAATTATACTAGAATATTCATTTCAATTTATTTTGGGAAAAATCCAATTATAAATATCATATCTTAAAATTTCCAAACTTAACATTTAAACATATGATATAAATTATTAAACTCCATTTTCTTAATTTTCTTCCATTTTCAATAAAGATTTTTATACACCTTTTAATTTCAAAATTTTCAACTTCATATGTATATATATATGGAAGAAAAATATTTATACAATATAAAATTTAAGATTATTATAAACCGTATTCCATCCAAACCATAGAAATCACATTTTAAATAGTTATATATATACCGCGGTGCCTGTATATAATTTTCTATCCTATGGTCAAGTGATACGGATATTTATCATTTCAATCCGCAATTTAAAAGATATAAAATTTTGCGGTTATATATCATTTCAAACCACAATCCCGAATGAAATGAAATATGCATGATAATTTGCAATTTAATAATATACAATAAACATCCATTCATCAACATCATCCATCATCCAAATCGCAATCATCAATCAATATCAATCAATAACAATATTATTTTTGGTACTACATAACAGGTAATACTGGCAATTTTATTCAAATTACATTTAACAGCTATTAATCTACAGTCTATATTCGGTAATAAATTATATAACTGTTAACTAGCAGTTCATATACAAACAAATAAATTTTAACAGTAAATTCATACGCAATAGATTAATTAAATTAACAGTTAAATTAATTAAATGCAATTCAACAGATATGAATAAAATAAACATGCCAAATACTCATAAATAAATTTCTATTCATTTCTAAAATTAATTTAAACAACATAAAAGCTTCTAGTAGTTGTGAGTGGGTTAAAACACTCACCTTTTGAATTTAAATCGAATTTAAATTCAATTTAAACTCAAAATTTTTACGGTCTCAGAATTTGTCCAAACTAGCATCATTGGGTCTGGAATTTAAATGCGAACCTAACAAAAAAAAATTCGTTTGAATCCGAGGTCGTATGAGAAAGTTACGTCGAAAAATGATGATTGAATTCAAAATTGAAAATAAATAAAACGACACACATTCATCACTTACAAATATATGTGCCACGTCACTCCTTCTATTCCCAGAAACGCACGCAGCCCCCTTCCAGAAACCCTAATCGAAGATCTACAACGATCTAACGGTTGAATCGACACAAAAACCATATAGATGCGATCCCCATCGTCCACTCTACAAAACCCAGAAAAGGTTTGACGATCCGATGAAGTTTGCGACGACGATGATGAATGGTCACGGACTGTTTGAATTAATTCTGGTCAAACGAATGTTCAAAATAGAAAACAAATTGCACCAGTAGATTACGTGCCTCGAGAACATTAACATATATTTTTGTGGAATTTTTCTGAAGTTTTTGCATTTTCACTGAAATTTGGATTGGGGTAGATCTAGATTGCATTCATTTGAGGAGGAGAAGGAGATGAAGAAATGAACGTACAGCGAAAGGGAAAATAAAATGGGGCTAGGGTTTATAACAGGTTATATATAGACAAGGATGAAAAATAATATATGGATCGGATTGGATCTAAACATAAGTTTAAATTTAGGCATAAACATATATGTAATAAAGTAGCATTAAATTTTGAAACGTGAATTGATTTATCATTGGATTCATATTTCAATATGTAAATATCCCCAATTTCATCTGCACTTATATTTACATAGTTTCTAAATATTAAATTTCAAATATTACTTCATTTAACGTTACGTATTTATTATTTATTACTTGCTGCAGTTGATTATCAATTATACTTAATATATTAAATAGATGATAAATTTTGAATACTTGTTATCATTAACGTTTTATTTCCACTTACAAAATAAATGAAATTATTACATAAACTCCCTTAATTAAGTCAACCATTATCTTATATAACTTAACTGGTAATATATATACTCGATTGCCCTAATTGGTTTATAGTTATCAGCTAAATACATACTAACTTGTAGATAAATTCGTTTAATTGCAAATGGATCTGATCAAATTTAATAGATTGAATAGATGGGTAAGCAAATAATAAATTTTCCTTTTTGTCAAATTCAAACCCATTCCTACTTAATTATCAATTACAATTTATTACGAAACATTGATTTTATGTAGTTACCTTTTATTTGCGTAGTATTACATCAATTCCTATAAACTTGGATTCATTCCCAATTCACCAAATTCAATTAATTACACTTTACAAATGTGTTTCCAATATATAGGTATTGCCCAAGTTAAATTTATTAGCTAACTCATATTAATAAACAAATGACTTATATGAATGATTAAAATTTTCAATTATCTCACTTTGCTCCTAAACTTCTGTTATTTAATAATTATTGCTTAGAACCTGATTTTAATCTTCCCATTATCTATTTAATTCCTTCTAGAATCATAGCTAATATTTGTCATCCCTTCTTTACCCAAATGTTCTTATCCCATCAAATTTTAAGTTATCGAAATATTAAATGTCAATTTCTTTAATTGCACTAAATTTATCTATTAAAGGTTGCACTTAACCCAAATACATAAAACTTGCCCAATTTCTCCTTAAATCAATAACCTTCATATACAAATATGTTTATCATAAATTTTATCTACTCTTCCTTTTTAGGTAATGTCCTATATATTAGATTTCCATGTAATTTGCAATAAATCATACTCATAGTTATATCACATTAAATGAATAAATAAGTGTTAACTCTATTTTTTTGATTCAACATTGGTTTACGTTATATTTCATTAATATTTCTACATACATCAGGATTTTTAAAAATGGTTGTAACGTGAAATCTCGTCTACTTCCCATTTTATATTTAAGGCTTCTAAAACCGATTCATATCATTTCTCTAGTCCAAATTTTATTAATATAACCTTAAATTTAATTTATTCCTATCGATGTAATGGTTAAACACAAATTTCACTTATTTGCAATAAATCCACAAATTGGATTTCAAATTTTCAAATAAATAAATAAATTTTAGTTTATCACTTCTTAAATACCCAAACGTCAATGCCTTAATTTAAACTGCATTTATTACATTTTATAAAAATCCTCCATCTTAAGTGACAAATCAAAACTACCCTAACTACACAATTTATGGTAATTAATTCCAATTGCTTTTCCATTAAACTACATAAATTGTCCAATTGCAACCTACGTAGAATGTTTATTTATTTACTATCCTACTGTTTAAATGAATTGATCCTTTACGGTATAATTCACATTTGACTTGATTTCTCATTTATTTTGCAAAACAGTAAATTTCAATTGCTACCAACATTATATTTAATATTAGATTTCCAATTAATTCTATTGGAATCAATATATCTTTATATATATATATATATACACTTTACGTATAAATATCTAAATTACCAAATCAAGTACATTTATTAGAGACAACATTCAATAAAATTACTTATCACACTTATTGCATTGATTTATTCCAACGGACACTTTTATTTAGTCACTATTTATTATTACAACCAAATGTACAATCTCCTCTATTTATTTTATATTAAATAATTCCATTCTAGTAAATATTTTTATTAATATTCACTGATTCACATTTATATTGGTTTCTTATATTTAACTTATAACAAGGTGTGCAAATTTACATAGTTCAAATCTATTTCCATGTAACTATTAAATTGTTACATTAAATTCCAATTACTATAACAAATTACTACATTTTCTCAAATAAAATCTTAAGACCTTTATTTTATTCTAAATTAGATTAGAAACATATTAATTTAATTCATTTAACATTATTAAATTCAACGGGTCGTTACAATCTCCCCCACTCAAAACTTTTCGTCCCCGAAAAGGAAAAAGAAGGGAGAAGGAAGAATAAAAACAGTACATCTATTTCAAATATTAACTTATAAACAATAATTTACAAAAAAAATTCCTTAAACGGAATATACTCGTTTTACAATCATTATATCCTTTTATACTTAAATAATTAAAGTTTGGAAATCATTTTCAACAAAATTCTAAGTCCAAAATTTACGAAAATTTTTGGCAGAGTCTCCTTTGTACGGTGAGGCTCGAGAGAAAATATAATATCAAAATATACAAATATATTACATATATTATCAAAATATTATATCCCAACACGGGAAAAATAGCGCTTTAATGTCGGGCAATATACGCTTATTATTTTGGAACAAAAAGCAGTAACAGTTACTTCCATTTCCTGTATTCACTTATATAATCTAAAAGGTTAAATATTTATTTTAAAGTGAACTATTTAAATGGATTCAATCATTAATCAACCAAACAATTCAACAACCATCAACCTTACAAACAACATACATACACAAACAAAGCAACCATTTAATCCATCAAACAAATAGTTGTTTGGGTTCAAACTTGAAATTTGTATGAAATGAAATTAACTATCAAGTGCATCCTTTACTCAACAGTCTTAGATGGAACAAAGATAGATACTTATTCATTTAACCACTTCAAATTTCTTACCCAACAACATAAATCAAACAACACAATTCAAACCAACACCCAAATTTATTTATTATACATTTATCTCATGCTTCAATGGTTTGATTTTCTTTCTTTCATTTATGGAGTGATTTCTTTATTTCTTACCAATTTTCATTTTCCATTTATCACAAAATTCATTATATTTGTATTCCAATTTATTTACTAAAGTTTCTATCATCTATTTATACTACTTACTTTTACTTATAGTAAAATTTCCAATTTAACTTAAGTCTACACAATTAATTCTCATTAATAATAGCAAATTAATAGAATACCTTTATTACCTTACTCTTCACTAGTAAGATTTCCCCTTACATTTTCCTACTAACATTTGCAACTTTTTATTATATGGTAAGTTATGTATGTTTTAAGAATGTAAGTGAAAATTTACAAGTTTCTTCTCCATTCCTTTAATTAATATATATTTGTTTTATAAATTACAATTTCAACTTACCTTTAATCTCATTCATTTATTTAATGTTGAAGTTTCCATTATATTTAATTACAGTAACCCTCTACTTACACTTAATTTATTAACCTTATAACTTGCATTCCTATAAGTGAAAGATTTTACTCATTCATTAACTATGGATTGCAGTCATTTATATTTTTTCTACTTTCCATTATATTAGAATAGGGGAAATTAAGGCGTACTTAAGTTAATAACCCTACAATCAAACTTTATAAATTAAGGAATTTCATTTTTTTACTTTCTTAAGGTTAAAATCACCTATTAATAATACAACCTTTAATTTTAGTAAAATTCCAATCATCACTTAAGTTAATACCATTAAATTCTTATTTATAACAGTAATTTATTGAATACTTCATTATTTCCAAAAATTCTACTTGCATAATATTTTATTCCACTCTTAATTTACATTTCAACTTTTTATACTTGGTAAGTTATTTATGTTAAAGAAAAAGCAAAAGAACTTATGCAAGTTTAATCTCAACTCTTTTAATTCATTGATTACTTCTTTTATTTCACTAACCTAAATTTTTACAACTAATTAATGGAAATTCAAGAATTAATACCGGGTCAAATTCCAAAATTTCTTTAAAATAATAGATAATTAATTTCTTACAACTCTTATATCTCTAATTACCTTAAACAATTAAAATTTTAAATAATTTCAAAACAAATCTGCAGTAGAATTTACTACAGTGGCCTTTTCCTTCGAAACTCGAAAATAAAAGTCGATGATGCGGCCGTCATCACCGAAATTATTTTCCAGCGACAGAGAGGAAAGTACAAACTTATTTTCTTCAAAATCCTCTTTAAACCAATTCCTTCGAATTATACTAAATATTTATATAAGAAAATATTTATAAACCAAATCATTATATTTCATAAATCCTTTGAAAGAAGATTTCAAAAATCCCGGACTTAAGTTCTAAAATCTCCAATTTGATTTATTAAAATTCAACTTAGCTTTAATTCATTACAAATATTTTTATTACCTAACACCCAACTATAGCAACCAAAATATATCTTTATAAAAATATTTTTATATATAGAAAATATAATAGGCAAAATTATTTCATTCACCTATAATAAAAACAAATATTATGTCGGTCTGTCCTATTAAGTGTTTAGAAATCCCTATTGATGACATAGCGTCCCATGCATCAACCAGAATTTATAAATACAAAGCGGAACAGATTAACACAATAATAAAATCTTTTTATAACACTAACAAGTACGCTCCCTCATATATATACACTCAGCGACTCCCATAGGGTATTACTACCCTATTAACAAAGAGTCAAACCCCACAAAGCCAAGGTTTATCGCTAAACCAAAGCTCTGATACCAACTGTAACATCCCGCCTTTTCGCACACTTTAAACCGACACACGTGCCAATTCAAAGCATACACAAGGGCGGATTGTTATGGAGTAAATAAGAAAAAAACAGAGAAGAAATAAAGCAAAATAGAATCTCACAGCAGAAGGATAAAATATAATAATAAATATACAGTTCATAAACGGTTACAAAACAGTTAATTCTTCTTTATACAATGAATATCAGAGTTACACATACCAATACAAACAATGCAGCGGAATAGAAAGAGTGTGGTGCAATACTATAAATAATAATAATACGAATTCTTCGTCTTCGTCCTCCAAAGCTAAAGTCTTCGATCCTGAAACGCTCGGACTGACCCGAGCGAATTTGAAAAGACAAAAACACTCGAGTCAGACCAAAAGATCTTATGTGAGTTAAATTAACAGAAATAAATATGAGTACAGTAACTCAAGAGATGTTCGGGATTTACATCTCCTAAGGATCCGTTAAACTATTTACTATGTAGTATATTGCGCTATTATAATAGTGTCTATTTATAAAATAAACTTACTTTTAAATAGCGTTAAGGCTTTACATTTTCCACCTTAACACGTAAAATGCCAATAGTCTATACAGTACCGTAATACCTCCTGATCGGGAGGCTACCAGAGGATACTCCATAGGTACGACACAAATAGAAACTCGTAGTAAAGGCACGATAGGGTAGGTGACACGGCACAACTAGGCAATGCCAGGGTAGATATACCAATTGCGTACCCAGGCTGGTGGAAACGCGTAGCCGCAGTTACCGCCCACCTCGAACAAACTCCCCAAAATCAAAATAAAAGTGGCCACTGAATCAATCCAAAGTCATAGTATAATATCGAAGAGGAGTGTCCGATCAGAGGTATGACCTCATTGGCCTGGGAATAGCTCCTGTTTAAGCCACCTTATGCCAACTCACGGGAGTCGGGTCCACGTATTTACCTTACAGGAAACGTCGCCACCACCTACTTCATTCTGGAATCTCCACCGCGTACACGGTTAGTCAAAGTGGTTTTCGGTATCGACAGAGAGTATGTCCATATCCGATCCCGATCTCTTTGCCAACCCATCGTTATTATAACACCGCGGTCATTTAAAAATAGGTTATACTTTAAAAATCAGAATAAACATTCCATTTCATAACCATGAATCCGATATCATTTCAAAACCCAAAACCATATTTTATCACTTATCCCAAATATAATTCTTTTCCAAAATCAAAATGCTTTAACTTCACAACGTATGAAAATCAAATATTTTCAAAGCATAATATTTTGAAAATCATAATTTAAAACCATAACTTCTAAAACTTGAATGGTTTGGACATTCAACTGTATATGAATTAAATGGTTTAACTTAAATGTTACTTTGTAAAGAAAATAGTTCTCATGGCTTTACAAATACATTTCCTTATTAAAGTCTAAACCAAAATTTATATTATCTCTCTCAAGTTCCAAAACCACTTCAATTTATTTATATATACGTATATCCATTTTGAGTATCAAAATTTCAAACTAAAGTTGGATTTTATTCTTTCAACAAATCAATTGTCTATTAATTAGTCTTGAATATTCATATAAAATCCATAAATAATAAGACTTCAATTTCTAGTAATAAAATATATATATATTTCCCAATTCAAATTATACTAGAATATTCATTTCAATTTATTTTGGGAAAAATCCAATTATAAATATCATATCTTAAAATTTCCAAACTTAACATTTAAACATATGATATAAATTATTAAACTCCATTTTCTTAATTTTCTTCCATTTTCAATAAAGATTTTTATACACCTTTTAATTTCAAAATTTTCAACTTCATATGTATATATATGGAAGAAAAATATTTATACAATATAAAATTTAAGATTATTATAAACTGTATTCCATCCAAACCATAGAAATCACATTTTAAATAGTAATATATATATCGCGGTGCCTGTATATAATTTTCTATCCTATGGTCAAGTGATACGGATATTTATCATTTCAATCCGCAATTTAAAAGATATAAAATTTTGCGGTTATATATAATTTCAAACCACAATCCCGAATGAAATGAAATATGCATGATAATTTGCAATTTAATGATATACAATAAACATCCATTCATCAACATCATCCATCATCCAAATCGCAATCATCAATCAATATCAATCAATAACAATATTATTTTTGGTACTACATAACAGGTAATACTGGCAATTTTATTCAAATTACATTTAACAGCTATTAATCTACAGTCTATATTCGGTAATAAATTATATAACTGTTAACTAGCAGTTCATATACAAACAAATAAATTTTAACAGTAAATTCATACGCAATAGATTAATTAAATTAACAGTTAAATTAATTAAATGCAATTCAACAGATATGAATAAAATAAACATGCCAAATACTCATAAATAAGTTTCTATTCATTTCTAAAATTAATTTAAACAACATAAAAGCTTCTAGTAGTTGTGAGTGGGTTAAAACACTCACCTTTTGAATTTAAATTGAATTTAAATTCAATTTAAACTCAAAATTTTGACGGTCTTATAATTTGTCCAAACCAGCGTCATTGGGTCTGGAATTTACATACGAACCTAACAAAAAAAAACTTCGTTTGAATCCGAGGTCGTATGAGAAAGTTACGTCGAAAAATGATGATTGAATTCAAAATTGAAAATAAATAAAACGACACACATTCGTCACTTACAAATATATGTGCCACGTCACTCCTTCTATTCCCAGAAACGCACGCGGCCCCCTTCCAGAAACCCTAATCGAAGATCTACGACGATCTAACCGTTGAATCGACACAAAAACCATATAGATGCAATCCCCATCGTCCACTCTACAACACCCAGAAAAGGTTTGACGATCCGACGAAGTTTGCGACGACGATGATGAATGGTCACAGATTGTTTGAATTAATTCTGGTCAAACGAATGTTCAAAACAGAAAACGAATTGCACCAGTAGATTACGTGCCTCGAGAACATTAACATATATTTTTGTGGAATTTTTCTGAAGTGTTTGCATTTTCACTGAAATTTGGATTGGGGTAGATCTAGGTTGCATTCATTTGAGGAGGAGAAGGAGATGAAGAAATGAACGTACAGCGAAAGGGAAAATAAAATGGGGCTAGGGTTTATAACAGGTTATATATAGACAAGGCTGAAAAATAATAGATGGATCGGATTGGATCTAAACATAAGTTTAAATTTAGGCATAAACATATATGTAATAAAGTAGCATTAAATTTTGAAACGTGAATTGATTTATCATTGGATTCATATTTCAATATGTAAATATCCCCAATTTCATCTGCACTTATATTTACATAGTTTCTAAGTATTAAATTTCAAATATTACATCATTTAACGTTACGTATTTATTATTTATTACTTGTTGCAGTTGATTATCAATTATACTTAATATATTAAATAGATGATAAATTTTGAATACTTGTTATCATTAACGTTTTATTTCCACTTACAAAATAAATGAAATTATTACATAAACTCCCTTAATTAAGTCAACCATTATCTTATATAACTTAACTGGTAATATATATACCCGATTGCCCTAATTGGTTTATAGTTATCAGCTAAATACATACTAACTTGTAGATAAATTCGTTTAATTGCAAATGGATCTGATCAAATTTAATAGATTGAATAGATGGGTAAGCAAATAATAAATTTTCCTTTTTGTCAAATTCAAACCCATTCCTACTTAATTATCAATTACAATTTATTACGAAACATTGATTTTATGCAGTTACCTTTTATTTGCGTAGTATTACATCAATTCCTATAACCTTGGATTCATTCCCCATTCACCAAATTCAATTAATTACACTTTATAAATGTGTTTCCAATATATAGGTATTGCCCAAGTTAAATTTATTAGCTAACTCATATTAATAAACAAATGACTTATATGAATGATTAAAATT